>CM054809.1:8956174-9361513 GCA_028984105.1 Lavandula angustifolia | reverse complement strand
GATGAGAAAAACAAGTGACCTTTGTTTTTGAACTTGCCCTGGCTGTGTACTGTGCTATTAGCAAGATCGCCTGATACGCTATATATATATATTTCAGCTTTTCATTGAAGAGATATGTCGTGATCTTTACCAATCAGACACTCGTGGAAGATCATTTTACTGAGGTATTTCAACCCCAGTTGGTGCACATCCCTAGTGGCTACATTGGCGAAGATCCCAGAGGAATCCCAAACAATCTTATGCCATTTGTGCAACAAGTGGCTGTTGGAGGCGACCAGCCTTGCAGTTTATGGAACTGATTACAGCACAAGGACGGAACAGGAGTAAGTACTTTGGTCAACTTGAATTTTTAGGTATGCAAATAAATTTAGTAAATCATTTTGAAATCCACTGAACAAATATTTTCTGGATCCTGTAAGCTTTTTTTTATTTTATATGTTACTTTGTGTATTCGACGTACCCCAACGTCTTATTCTGTAGGTAATTAACTTTGTTGCTTAATGTATTTCTATTTCCCCTAGCAACATACTTGATTTATGTGAACAGTAGAAGCAGAAGGGTGGAGGAGGTGGCTGGTGGGAGATTGGGAGTTGATATAGACAATATTCAGATGTATTCTGACAGAAACTTGATATTTACTTTCAGATTTAAGTAAATTAACTAGTAATGTTATGTATAATTTTCAGGTGCGTGATTATATCCATGTTGTGGATCTAGCAGATGGGCATATTGCAGCTTTGAAACAAAGGTCTCTGGATCCTTCTGTAGGTATGAGCTCTAACTACGGGAACTCATTGTTTGATGATATAGAAACTTTGTGTTTAGAAATCTTGATCCTGAAATTTTTTCTCAGATATCTTACAGTTAATTTATTCCCGACACTATTAAATTTTAAAACATCCAGTGATAATAACATTTTTTGTGTTTCTTTTTTTGCTTGATAAGTGTCTGTAAACCTGTCAAAAGTTCATATGCTGAACATAACATTTCAGATACTACAGAAGGATATTAATCCCATACACTTACTTTTCTTTTATTTCTTTTTTTGCGATGTCATTTCATAATTCCCTTTCTTCATTATATATCTGGTATAATCAGGTTCAATACGTTGACTAGATATCTTTCTCCTATGTCTATTCATATTGGCAAACTTGAAACATTTGTCTAATAAGATTTATTGAATGGTTGATCTTCTTTCATGTACTATTTGTGTTTGGTAAATCTGATTGACTAGAATATGATTTGAGGTCAGGAGTTCTTTATGATACCAAGCTATAGGGACTCTCACACGTTCATCAACAGTTATAGAAAGTCTTGACATGTTTCTTATCAAGAAGTTTGATGGTGAAACGATTTTACACTGTCGAAAACCATATACTATTGCCTGCTTTGTTCTTCTTATTAGCAAGACAGAGCACCTTTCTTGCAAACTGGTGCTCCAGAGTGCTGTATATCCAACTTATTACCTCGATCTTATGTTTATGAATGGCAGGATGTGAGGTATACAATCTTGGGACAGGGAAAGGCACATCTGTGTTGGAGATGGTTGCTTCTTTCGAGAAAGCATCTGGGAAGGTAAGTTCTTAAAACCAGATGCCATATGCGGTCATTTCTGCAACCTGCAACTTGAAATACTTTTTCTCTCTTTACTCCAACGCAATCAAATCCTCTTCTTAATTCTGATGTTGTAGAAACTTCCATTGGTTATGGCTGACCGACTTGACCAGGTGATGCTGAGGTTGTGTATGCTGAGACAGACAAAGCTGAACGCGAGCTGAAGTGGAAGTATGTCCGACACTATTTGCATGACATATCATTTCATAGCATAATGCGAAAGCCTCATAGAGATGAAAACAACAGATTTGATGTTTTTTAACTGTGTGATTCGTTTTTCGATTTTAGGGCGAAATTGGGATCGACGAGATGTGCAGAGACCAGTGGAATTGGGCTAGCAAGAATCCGTACGGCTATGAACCTACTAACTGAGAAGCTGATGGTGGAGCTGTATCAAGTGTTGTTGCATCTGTTTGTTTAATGCATTAATGTAACTCAATAAGTATTGCTGCTTTGCTTTTCTACTCCGGCAAATGTTGCTAAAAAATTGACGTGGGGAATGTAATGGTGTTTTTCTCTCTCTTGAGGTTGTTAAAACTCAATGCAGGAATTTGCTTCTCTCTATTGATTTGATAGCTGAGACAACGTCCGGCCACATTCTTAGTAATGAAATTATAATAGTTTCAACTCTAATGTGGTAATTAAATTATTTAGAGTAAAACTAAATGAATTTGTGGTGTGTGTAGTAAATAGAACAAACATCAAAGTTTATGTGATTTTAAACAACATAAATTGTTTTGGCATAATATGCTTGATTCCACATGAAATCTAACGTGATTCAAATTAATTTGTCAGTTCCTAGATTTGTAATAATATTGACTTTTATGTAATATATATGTAGACTATTAGAGTAAAAGTCGCCCATAGTTTGTTATGATCTTTGCAAGAGTTTGAGAATAATGCAAAGGTTGATGTATATGCTTGTGTTTTAGTTTTCCGCTGGGTACTAAACGCATGTATAACTTGGCTGGTCGATTGTGGTAATCCGCGCCTAGTTCGAATTTATTTCTATAGCTGGTCAAAATTCTAGACAAATTGAGATCGTGCGAAATGAGTGGACTATGGTGGTGTTTGCAATAGTTTAAAATTTTTCAAGTTCTCAAATTAATGAGAAGTTAATAAATTAGCTTATTGGAGAATTTGAGAGTGTTTGCAAATAGTAGTTAAATTTAAAAAAAAAAAAAAGTTGGAAAAGTAGAGGTCGCAATCTAATACTCCCCGTCCCGCATGAAATGTTCATATTTTATTTTAGGTTGTTCCATACAAATGTCATATTTCTTAAAAAGAAATAAATCTATCTCACAACTTTTTTGTGGGCTCCATTCACATAACTCTCTCTCCTAATACACAAAAGTCCACTGCATAAATTACGCAGTGAAAAGAAATAGGACGTTTCATCCGGGATGGAGGGAGTAGCTAATTTTGGGGTGTAAAACAAAGAAATAATAATCTATTTTACTCCTATTTAAAATAATTAAAAGGAGCATCTACTCCCTCTGTCCCATAATTCTAATTCCTTATGTTTCTGACGCAGATTTTAAGGCGAGTTGTTAATTGGTAGAAGTAGTGGGTCCTCATCATTTTAATTTTTTGCTAATCACTTGTCTCTCTTCACTCGCTATTCATCTATAGTACTTGTGGGCCTTTTTTTTAACTTGATCATTTAGCTTCTTTTTCCGATTTATTGCAAATAATTAGATTTGTTATTTATTTTAAATTTTTTAGATTATTCTGAAATGATAAATGCAGAATATAAATTGATTTAAATTCAGATATGAAGGAATACACAAGTAATCCGGATATGAAACCATAGAAATAGGAATAACCAAGTACTGACAGTCAACCATAGCCAAGAAATTAATTACAAGTATTAGGCCATTATTCAATCTGGTTTTTGAAACGAAGGATCAATTATCTTTAATCCATGACTCATCCAAAGTAGAATACATAGAAATTAGACATACATAAAAAATGTCAATCCAAGTATTGGCAACCTAGAAATAAAGCCCAAGCATTACAATTCAGCAAGAGACTCACTTAAACCAAGTATAGCAAGAGATTCAATAGATCCTAAAGCATTTCTCTCATTGATAGAACAACATATCTCGTAATTACAATCATCTATCGATATGTTCAATTCTAACAAATAGTGTGAGCATATTCTCTTCATTTTAGAACCTATTCACTTAGAACACACGTGCTCAACTCAACCTTAAACATAGCATTAAAGAACACAAATCATGCTGTGAGGGAAAGATCTTACCAGTTCGAAGTACCATGGCAGCCATATGCGAAGCATCTCGGTCGATAGGATCGGGAAGGATTTTGGCTCTAGCGTTGGGTGGCGACGCCCGACAGCTGTGCTCAGAGCTTGAAGCCACAACTAGGACAGATCTGGCAGGGCGACACTTCCCAATCACGACTTAAGGCTAATCTAGCTCTCGACAGCGACGGTGGAGGGGTTAAGCCACAACAAGAACTCTTGCTTGTATCCGAACCACTTTAAAAATTGTCTATGTTGATTTACTGTTGCATTCATAATTGTTCACATTTGCATAAAACTGACTCTAAATCAAACAACATAAAACGAGTTTTTCAACTGAGACGATCCAAAAAGTACTCTTCACTGGCACATAATTTATGATACTGAACTACTCTTCACTGGCATAAGTCAGTAGACTGTACTCAGTAGAGGAACTCTCTGTCCACACGATCCAAAAAGTATATTTGGTCAACTGACTAGTTTAGTAGCAACATTCAGCTAAGCTACTTTTCGCGTTCTAGTAAGAATTTGCATTCAGGTGTATTCACCTCCCCCTCCTCTCTACACCTGAGGCTCGTCTCTGGACCAACAATATTTTTATGAAGTCCACTTAATTTTAGAGAATTCATTACATATCTAATAAGAACAATTGTTGAAAAAGATCATCAGAAGAGTATGAGTTTTTATCAATATAATCTTTTGATAAAAACAACCGTTGTATCCCTAGAGAATGATGGTAAAAATAACAGACTATGGCTCCATTTGAGAGAGCTTAAAACTGATTTATTTCAACTTATTTTAAATAATAAATTATTTTACATGCGTTTGAGAGAAACTTTATGAAATAAACTTATTCTACTTTATAAGTTATTTTTAACTTATTTTCATAAGTTAATATTTATAACTTAAATAACTTATAAGAAGCTTATGCAGAGATTAACCATCGAATCCTGACAGCGACAGATTTTTACACAATTTTTTTTTTATATTGTATAAGTTATTGTTAATGTGTGCATCCAAACGCAAACAATTTATTAAATTTGTAATTCCTTATATAATAAGTCCTTTTGCTATAAGAACTTATTTGTGTTTTTTTTCCAAACAAGGCCTATATATGGTCGAAAGGCAAAAACAAAAATAAAAATTATTAGAATACTCCACATTTTTAAAATTGTTTTCCGCATTAGGAGAATATAATCTTATATACGGACGGTGAAATTTCATAAAAAAATTGTGGTATTTATTCTATAATATATTAAAGTTCACAAAAATGCTGAAAATTATTTGATCAAACAAATTATACCTACATTTTTTAAATTTAATATATTTTTTAATTTAATCTCAGATATTTCTAATGAAGGGTTGTGATTGGTTGTTAATTCGTTAACCAGACTTAATCTTCTTATAACTCAAAAATCTATGTGGATAATCAGATTACAAAAATAACCCCCAGAATAAAAGATGATTCGAAGAACCTCCCCGTTACGCAGGGGTATTTCTGAGTTTCTCGGTTATTTCAACCGTGTACGGACAGCCCGCCATTACACATTCATTTCTCTCTCTCTCTCTGTCAAATTCATGGATGATGGACTCCCTCTGCCCTCACCTTTATTCTCATCGCAGTCTTGTTGCTTGACCGGACTACCCCCTCCAATACCCGCAAGAATTCATCAACGAGCTCTATCCCGATCTTGTGAGCAATGGCGATTATAGTCCCTCCGCCTCTCCAGCTGAAGCACCGGATAATTCTTCTCCTCTGGCTCCTGCATTGTTTGTAATTGGAGATTCTTCAGTCGACTGCGGCACCAATAATTTCCTCGGCACTTTTGCGCGTGCAGATCGGCCTCCGTACGGTAGAGATTTCGACACTCTTCAGCCCACTGGCCGCTTTTCCAATGGAAGAATCCCTGTTGATTATATTGGTAAAATCGCATTCTGTATCTTGATACTTCATTTTAGGGTTTTATGGATAGGAGTATTTTGAAGTTGTTGATTGCAATCTTAAGGTTTTGTCCTCTCTGCTTGAGTTTGTTTTATTTGATGATGGATAATTTACTATGAATGTGATTTTGATTGAGTTCTTGATGTTCTGGAAAGTAGTAACTAGGGTTCTTGGATTGTGGTCTTTATTTACCGAAGATTTAGGTGAATTGATTTCTTAAGTCAATCGTCGTTTTTGTCTTGAAGGTATTCTTGAAACCTTGTGCTCTGATTGGGTATTTGTTGCTTCTGGATTCCAAACTGTTTCTACCTCTTTATCTTTAAGGCGGTAAAAGTAAGGAACCTTGAATGGCATCTCCTATCCCCACCCACTCCTGTTCTTGATTTTTCCCTTTTGATGAATTTTTGGCTTTCAACAGCCTTGAAACTTGGATTGCCGTTTGTTCCGAGTTTTCTAGCGCAGACAGGGTCCGTCGACGATATGATTCAAGGAGTGAACTATGCATCTGCTGGTGCTGGTATAATCTTTTCGAGTGGCTCTGAATTGGTATAAATCTCCCACTTGATGCATCTCATATGGCATTACTTTTTGCATCTTCCAACTATACTTATTCCATCTCTTGTTTCTGAACTGTACGTAGGGGCAACATATCTCACTAGCTCAGCAGATCCAGCAGGTAATGGACACATTTCAGCAGTTGATAATCACCATGGGAGAGGTTGCAGCAAACAATCTTATTTCAAACTCCATATTCTACATTTCAATTGGGAGCAATGACTACATACACTACTATCTCCTAAATGAATCCAAAGTCCAATCTCTCTACCTGCCCTGGAGCTTCAACCAATTCCTAGCAAGGGCCATGAAGCAGGAGATTCAGGTCATAAATCTTTATCCTACCCTTTTCAAGCTAGCAGTTTGGCCATCTTAACATGTAAAATCTATGCTGTATTGTTGCAGAATCTGTACAATGCAAATGTGAGGAATGTGGTAGTAATGGGACTAGCTCCTCTTGGATGTGCTCCTTATTACCTGTGGTTGTACGAGAGCAAGAACGGAGAGTGCGTGGAGATGATAAATGACATGATAGTAGAGTTCAATTTTGCTAATAGGTACATGGTTGAAGAACTCAACCATGAGCTGGTTGGAGCCAACATTGTTTTCTGTGATGCATATGAAGGCTCAATGGACATAATGAAGAACTCTGGTCGTTATGGTGAGTATCTTGATCTCTCTCTTCGTACTACGCAACAGATTGATTCGATATTTCTGCTTCTGTTTGCAGGTTTTAATGTAACAACTGATGCTTGCTGTGGCTTAGGCCAGTATAAGGGTTGGATAATGTGCTTATCCTCTGATATGGCTTGCAAGAATGCTTCTAACCATGTATGGTGGGATCAGTTTCATCCCACGGATGCTGTTAATAGAATCCTCGCTGACAACGTCTGGTCCGGCTCTCACCTGAACATGTGCTACCCCATGAACTTGCAGGAGATGGTAGCTCAAAATGCCAGATATTGATCCATCAAAACAGAGGGAAAACTCTGGGATCAGATATTGCTGCATAAATGTCAGAGCATTGTATAGTATAGTCATGTTCTGCTTCATGTACAAAAGGGGCAGGCAGTATAAAGCATTTGTGTTACAATTCTTTGATAAATGAAAATGGTAGAGTTTACAAGAACATCAAAATAGTAATGTAGTCCCAACTGCGCAATATACCCTGGTGTTGTATGTGAAATTAAGAAAAATTGATGCAAAGAGCTTCCATCAATCGGTTTCTGATTTTCAACAGACCAGTTCCGAATCACGAACTTCAGTTTCCATCACAAAGTTGGGAAATGCAAGGGTTACCTCCCTATAATTTGAACAAGTTATTGGTAATTAAGGTATCATATGGGAATTGGATTTAATAAACTAGAACATAGATTCTGCTGGTTATCAAGTCTTAGTGAAAATGGGACTAACCTTAAATGTGGAAGAGTCATGTTCTTTATAAGAGAAGGATACTTGGCTACCAACTCTGTCCACTCTTCTATGTCTATTTTTCCATCTCCGTTTAAATCTGCCTCCTGAAGTGTCTGTAAAGATAATTGGCAAAGAAATCAGCTTGTTTTGTTAGTGTGTAATTTGAAATGAGTATATCAGCTCATCTCTACCTTGTCGACTATTGCTTCAACATGATCGTCTGAAATTGACAGTCCCGATTCACTGAGAGTAGCCAGCACCATTTCCTTCAACTGCAGATAATAAGATGAAGGTACTTGGAAGTGTTTTTAGCAGTTACAGAGTAATTCTGAGAAGTAAATGTCAGCACAATGTATTATTGCAAAACTATTCACCTCTTCTGGTTCTATAAAACCGGTGTGCCTGAGATTATACAATTTGAAAGCAACTGCAACGAAATCCTCCATGTAAGTATTTTAACAAAGTATTTGTGTCCCCTTGTTATGTAGAAGACTAAAGTGAAAGGAACTTACATGCCGTTTTATCTTTTGCTGGAGCATCGGGATGGAAGATACTCAGTGTCCGAACAAACTCTCCAAATTCTATCACCCCATTTTTCTTAAGATCAAACAGCTCAAATAACTGCAGAAGCATAAATAGGCCTTACTTGCAGGTCTTCATAGACCAGTATTGTTACAGAAGAGGTTTGAATGATGACAGATTCAAAGAAATTACAAAATTTATGAACCTTTTCCGCCAGGAGATTCCTCTTGTTGGCGCAGTTGAAAAGTGCAAGCAAGAACTCTTCCTGAGATCAAATGGACGACAGTTAACATACTAACCGTCAAATGTAAAACACATGCAATCCAATAATGTCATCATTCATTGTGAATGAATGAATCATGAACTCCAGAGGTGAAGAAATACTTGATTGATAGTGTACCAACACAAATGTTGTAATATTTCAGAGTTGAAACTACCTTGTGGATTCGGCCATCATCAACTATTGAACCGCTTAGCTGCTCGAACATGGAGTGCAGAGCCTCTACTTCGTTCACTTTAACTGCAAAAGCCCCAAGTCTCAAATTCCACAACTTTCATTCAATAAATAACATTATGCATAGTATGCAATTAGATCAAAATGTATTGGAGAAACAATCTTGAATTCGACTCACAAGCTGTCTCTGAAGCAAGAACTGCATGGTCCTCAAGCCCTAAAGCTTGTTTAGCTTTGTTCAAGCAAAAACATTTGGTTATCGACCGCATATTGTAGCAAAGGGTTTACAATTGCCAACGGCAGGAATATTTATATTTATATATATAAATATAGAAATGGAGTAGCTTATAGAGGAATTATGCAGAACTATTTATTCATGATGTAATAGCAATCTTAAGTCTAAAGCAAAATAAACTAAATTAGTTCAACATGTAATAAAGGATGAAGATCCCAAAAGCCTAATTTTGTCAACAACTGATAATGATAATGTTTGGCCAGCCATCAGCAAATCGTTTTCAATGCAATAAACTGTCCCAAATCTTGAAGAGAAAAAGGTAGAATCTAAATCTAACAACTTTTCAAAAAAGGCAACTTTTTCAACCACCACAAGAAAATAGGTGACCTCCCACAACATCTTCCTACTTCACAAAATGGACCCAGAAACTGAGAAAAATAGTTTTGAAAAAAAATGCACATAACTACTAATAATCATACAATTAAGACCGATTACAGAATCATCAATTCAGACAGGCAGAAAATGCTCATAAATTACATTAAAAATAAAAAATAAAAAATGCCCAAAACCCATTCTTTAATCCACATAACTAATAGTGGATAGTGAAGGAAGTTGAGTGTTTTGATGGAAGAGAAATGAAGAAGAAGGCATGAACTCACCAGTTTAGTTTGTTGTTGTACTGGTGTATGTGTTATCTGGGCTTTGCACTACTTATATATAAATCCTTAATTAATATACAAATGAAACGTTGGCATTATCTGTCAATTCTTTATTCAAATTTCTGACTTTCTTGCATTCTCCTTCCATTATTTTCTCCATTGATTTTCTTTCTCTTGCTTGCAAGTTGGAATACATCTTGGTAAGACTAAATACATCTTCTTAACAACTGATCTTTTTTTTTAATATAGTCAGACAATAAATAGTTAATACTACTATTTAATTTATAGTCCATTATTATTGAAAAAGTGCAAGCAAGTAATGGTAATTGTACAGAAAAAGTTTGTTAATTAATGGCATAGCGTGTTGATTCGGACAATTAGAACCAAAGTGACAAAAAATTCTACCCCATTTTGGAGTCCTACCATCCTACTACATGGTATATAAATCATTAATGAGTTGGTGATATAAAAATCAGTAACTGATGTAATTAACCAGAATTAACCCACATAAAATTGAAATCAAATACGCATTACACAACTTGTTAAAGGACTATATATTTTGACTTCAAAAGTAAGAAAGAGAATCTTTTACCGACAGAAAATTGATCACACCATAACTATATAATTCTACACATTAAATAATCTTAAATTTCACAGATCTTGAATGTTTTGAATTCCCAATAATAATAGGTTAATTATATTTTATAGCCAAATTATAAAATGAATTTATACGGATTTTGGGTATTTTTGCAATGATCGAAATTAAGTATCTTAATATTTTATATTAACAAGTCAACGTATCTTTATGATATTCTACATGTTGAGAGATTAATGTTCATTTGGTTGACATCATGTTACTCCAATATTCATACTATTATTTAATAAACCGAAAGTGAGAGGTGTTGCTTTCAAGACAATGTATGGGGGACAGCACTGCATGTTACACATGTCATTATGAAATAATTATGTTTGATATTGTCACGACAAATTATTTTATTGCTTTCTATTCTAAAGTTATTGACATACCTCTAATTAGCCATAATTGAGCTCCAATCAGAGGAGACTAGAATCCATTTTTGAATCTAGTTTCTATTTCAAGCAAATTCAAAGATGTACTTGTGAGAGATCGTCTCGGTATCCTGTTACGTGAGATAAATTTCGTATTCAATCCTCATCCAGAATAAAATCATTTATTATAAGTAAAATATTTTTTTAATTGATAAAAGTATTTTTACTATTGATAAGGGAAATCTGCAACCGTTACTTGAAGTGCGTACTGTATATGTGTATAATTTATATGCTATAGCCTGCAAATTATACATGAGAGCTAAACTATAAGTGTAGACTCTCAAACATAGGGGCTTTGAGTTTCAAATTTCAAGCTCCTAACCTTCGGGCACAAAACAAACACCTTAACCACTATATCTTCTTAATTTTAACTAATAAAAGCATCCTTAATTATAGGGATATGAATAGGAATGGCCGGATACAAATCCATATTAATAAGAATTAAGAGAAGCAAAATCAAATTGAGAAAATAAAATGATTCGTTGGAGATAGAAAAAAAAAAAAGAAAAAGAAAAAAAGAAAGTAAATGGCAAATCAATAATTTTTATAAATATACTGAAAATCTAATATTCTAACGATTGGTGTAATGGTGGATGAATCCACTCCTATGAATGGTTGATATTAGATTTAAGAGATCAATTACAATTTCGTAAATACCAACAACTTAAAAAGAGGCGTTAGAATTTTGTAAAATATCAACAACTTTATATATGTAGCACCCTAAACGCTAAAAGATAATTAGATGATGTATTTCTAGAAGTAGGTCGAATATGAGATCTATCTCGAGTAACATGACTCGTATTAGACAAATGTTTATATAATTAAAATAGGATAATTGGTCTGAACGAGATTTTATACGTATCAAATAGTAGATGTGAATTCTCTTGTTATAAAAAGAATTGGGATAGTTGACATGTGCCAATACTTGAGTCAACTCACTTAATCTGAAATATTGGAAGAGATACATAATTGAGGCAACTTAAATTAATGAATTGCCCATCAGTCAATTTGTTCGAATAGTATTTGAAAAGATAATTTAGGTTTCAGTAATATGTATCTGTATTGTACAGTTCAATTTAATGTCATTCTATAGAATACCTTCATCAACTCGTAATCAAACTAACTCGACCTTCATCAACTCTTCACGTTCTAAGTATTAATACTTTAATTTTAAAGTACTCATTAAACACATGGTATATCCCAAATCCTAAAGATTATTTAAAATAATTCTAAAAAATCCCTTAGAAAAAAGAAAATAAAGCCAACCACCCAATCTCAATCAGTATTAATTAAAAATAATTGCGTGAGCCAATTAAATGATGATATTGGACAAAGCAAGAATAAACAAAAATAATAATTAGTAGTATACATTAGTAATAGATTTTAGTTAGGTAGATGTCGCTTTCCGTTATATTTCAATTTGCAGTTAGTCAGACTTGGACTTGGTATAACCGAATTAAAGCAATACCATTATTCAATATCGTCATTTTCTTCTGTAATTTGTTCGCCGACAATGTTTACCATAAAACCTCCGTGTAGTAATAATCAATATAATAATAATATACTTATAATAATAATAAAATTATTGTCCAACTAATTAAAAATTATAATAAATTTTACATTGTAATTTGTAATAATAGTTTTTTTAGGTACATTCCTTACAAATTAATTAACCTTCACATAGTAATAAAATGTCCAAACGTATTCATAAACTAATATAATTATTTAATATAAATTCAAAACGATATGAAATATTTGTCTAAAAGTTGTTTGTGTTTTTTTGAAGTAATAGTTGATGAGTCTAATTCGTACTATACAAATTGCATGCATTTTGGGGCCCACCCGCCAGGTTGGACCGTATTTCGTCTTGTCTTGCGGATTTTTCGTGCCGATGTGGCGGTGATGAGTTGCTGAGGTGGCGGGCTCGATTTGGGGTTTAAAAGATGGAATTTTGGACGAAATTGTAGAGAAGGAAGGTGGAGGATAAGGAAAGAGATGATAAGGAAAGAATTGGATATGATTTATCTAATTAATATCTTTCCATATTGGATATAAAAACCCTACTTCTACAAGGAAAAGGAGCCGCCCTATATATAGGAGAGGAGACGAACGAAAATTACAACCTTGATCACGCATAATTCAATTTCCGTCTCCATTCATTCACGACTTCAACCACCGAACCCTAGCCGCTACTCGCCGGGAATCATCATCAACCTTTTACACCATTCATCCACGCCGAAGGATCCGATCGAAGGGTTCATCAAGTTAAAAGTTTGCATTTCTTAATTTCGTTTCGAGAATTGTGGTTTGATTTGGAAGAAACAACATGTTATCACTTTCGTTTTGCATTCCCAGATTTGAATTGTCTCCGTTTTATTTTCCTGTAGGATAATTTGAAGTCTTTAATTTATGATCTCATAATTTTAGGGTTTAATTTTGTTCCTATTATTGTTCTGATTATTTGGTATTTGTTTGATTTTCGTGCATAATTATTTTATGATTTTTAGCATGTTTTGTGTTCCGAGGTCCAAGAAACCGGCCTCGGCCGGTCAGCCCGATATGCGCGGCTAAGTCTTTTTTAGGGGCCGGCGAGATGTAACACACACACCACCTTATTTTCGTGAGACTAGGGCTTAAAATTAATCATTTGGGTTCTGAATTAATCTAGGATTAATTAATTTAGGCTTGATCACCCTAGGTTAGTTTAATTCATAGCTAATTTAGTACTTCCATCGTTTCTCATGGGATTAGGCTAAATAAGTAGCAAATTGTTCTTAGGACAATTGGATTAATTTGGTAGGAGACTATTAGATGCCCACCATACGAGTATGCTCCTAAATTGGGTTCCCTTAGTTCTTAAAGCTGATTAGGTGTTAAATCTATTGATTGCCCACCAACGTAGGTTGCATCTAATTTAGAGAAGTAGTCGTTTCAATGCCCACCATGGCGATTACCGATTAATTAAGGGGGAATAGGGGATATGTCAGTTTAATTACGGTATCCTACAACTAATTGATTTAAGTGGATTAATTAATTATTAGTGTCTATGATCGATTGTGTGTGTGTGTGAATCATCTTGCTGGACCCGCTTTTATTTGCATTAGATAAATTTCTTGTTTATTTCTTGTTTAATTTTTCGTTGTCTTAGGATTAGTTATTCCCAAAATTTGCGTGGTTGCTAACCAAAATCTTGATTGATAGGTTTTATAAGTTTAAAACTCTCCGTTCCTTGTGTTCGATACCTGTTTGCTATACTGATTTAAGTTCTAGCAATTTTGCAGGATTTATTTGGTGAAAACAGCGATCACCAAATTGGCGCCGTTGCCGGGGAACGGTGTTATATTTAAGCTTATTTTTCCTACTGATCTTTTGTGCTTTTTAAGTGTTGCATGAGCAGGTCTTCCCGCCCTTTTCTACATTTTGATCCGAAATTGAAAAAGACGGCGAAAAGGAACCGGAAGGCAACAAAGTTGCAAAAGCAACCAAGGTCTTTGTCGGAGCGTAAAAAGCCCGACCGACCGCACGTGAAAAACGGACCGGTCGAGTCGAGTCCGAAATCGGTCCGACAGTCGATAGACCCGTTTTACGGGCGACAATTCGACTTTGAAGAAGAAAGAATGGTCAAGAAGAAAGAGCCAATCCGAAGATGAACTCGAGGTTCGAGGAACTTGGGAGAGGACTTGCCCCGGACCAACCTACATAACTACCACCGAGCGGATAGATGTGAAGCTTAATTTGGTCGCGGCGTGTCCTAAGGTTTACGGGAAGCTGAACGAGAATCCCTTTGCTTTTCTGGAGGGAGTTAATCAGGTCTGTGATCTGCACAGGCAAGGACATTTGGATGCTTTCAAGCTCAAAGCATTTCCTTTTACTCTACAAGATGGAGCTCGTGCGTGGTTTTCCCGGATTGAGGCCTAGGTCAATCACTACTTGGGCTCAGATGCGTCAAACATTCCTTGACAAATACTTCCCTCAATCCAAGACAAATGTACTCAAGAAGGAGATTTTCGGGATTACTCAAGAGCTTGACGAGTCCTTTGGAGCTTACTGGGAGCGATTTGGGAAGCTAGTTGATAGCTGCCCAAACCATGGTTTTTCTGAAGTGGATCTGCTGCAAATTTTCTACCAAGGAATGACAGATGAGTCCAAAACCATGGTGAACATTGGATTGAAGGGTAGCTTTGCTAATAGCTACTACACTGATGCGAAGGCAATCATTGAAGGCCTTGCTGAATCTACATCCCAATACAAAGGACCAAGGATGCAAAGGAGGTCTGTGAACCTTTCAAGTGGAGATTTTCTGGACGATCTAGACATGAAGGTTGGGATGAAAATGGAGGAAAAATTCAGCCAACTTGAGGACAAATTGAATCGTTTATTCAATGAGAGGAATCCTCCTTCCTCCTCATCTTCATCTGAGCGCACCATGAATGATCATACATGTGGTGCATGTGGTCAAAGAGGGCACACATCTCTTCAGTGCCAAGGCGAGGATGTTAATGCAGCCGGCAATTGGAATGGACAGAACAAGGTTCACCCGAACCTAAGGTGGAGACAAGATGATCAAGTACCACAACCGCAAAGGAATCCTCCACAACAGTCATTCCAATGTACTACTTATCAGCACCAACAATATCAACCACCGCAGCAACAAGTGGTTCCAACAACCATACGGACCTCCGCATCAAAGACAATTCCCGCTAGCAGTTTAGCCAAAAGATCGGTCCGTCCGGCCGATGGACCAGAGCAGCCCGTTGGAGAAAATGATGGCTGAAATGATTACTTCTCAGAAGAGTACCATTGCCTATCAACAACAGATGCAAGAGGAGATTAATCAGACTAAGAGGGATAATCAAAGCACCGTCGAGAATTTATCCAAGCAGATTTCCAATTTGAATTCTTCAATTCAAGAGATGAAGGCAAGTCAAGGGCAATTACCATCGCAAGTCCAGCCCAATCCGAATGCTAGGGCTAATGTAAATCAAATTAGCTTGGACGGTAAAAAGAGGATCGAGCTCGAGCAGAAATTGATGGAGAGCAAGGTGCCCGAACACACAAGCACGTGGAATTTCCACAAAGTCAAGTACAACAACTCATCCACCGCTATGACAAATTATATCGGACACCTACCCTCGGTATAGAGCAACCTTACCGAAGCTTCGCATCAAATGGCATTGAAGCCGAAAATGTCAATCATGCCTCGGCCCGACCAAGCCGACCGTGGATCCTCCGTGCTTGAAGAATTGATGTGCGAGATGATTGTTTCTCAAAAAGATGCCATTGCATATCGAAGCGATGCGAAGGAAATAACTTCAAATTATGATGAGCTTCAAGCCGTGAAGAGAGAAGTGCAACAATCGAAGTGGGAGCAACAGGATATCTTGGAAAATCTCGACCAAGCAAATGTCTATGATGACCACTTCGCTAGATGAAATGAAGGCAAATCGGAGGCAATTACCTTCTCGTACTCAACCAAATTCGTGCCCTCTGTAGTTGCAATCACATCATGTTGAGGAGTGGAAAAGAGTTGTCCGAACCAATACCGAAAGCGAGTCCCCAAAAGATTAGATCTACGGCAGCACGCCGTCGAGCCGACTGCACCGAGCATTCTCGACGAGACAGAGGGTCGAACCGCCCGCATGCACCCGGCAATTACGGGATCCGGGCCGATGGAGAGCCGATCGACAGAGAAGGTCGAGCGCCTGCACGCACTGACGAGCTGTGCAATTTTACCGATGAAGTTCCGCGCAGCGTAGAAGGCCGATCCGTCCGGACAGCCCCCCAAAAACTGCTATACCTCCACCATTTCTCGAGGCATTGGAGAGGAAACGGACATCGAACAAGGAATACATGGATTATGTGAAGTTGTTCGAGAAGCTGGAAATCAACATACCTTTCCTCGAAGCCGTGAAGATTCCCCAATTTGGGAAATTTGTCAAAGACTTCATAGCGGGTAAGATCCAACAGTCCGAGAAGGTATTAATGGATACGTCGGTGTCGACAATCATCCAGAAGATGCTCCCCCGCCAAGTGCGTAGACCTGTGTATGTTTACTTTACCTTGTCTTATGGGAAATGTGATGGTTAAGCATGCTATGTGTGACTTAGGAGCATCAATCAATGTTATGCCGTTGTCTGTGTATAATCAATTAACTAGAGTTGAGTTGGTGTCTACACAAGTGATTATACAACTTGCTGATAGATCATACATTGCACCCATAGGCTTACTAGAAAATATCCTTGTCAGAATTAACAATTTTGTCTATCCTGTTGATTTCTATGTTATAGATACCAATGATAGGCAAGTTGAGGGTATCGCGGGTGTTCCGTGGGTAGACCATTTTTGAAGACTATTAGGGGCGATGATTGATGTTGATGAAGTTTCCATAAGTGTTAAGTATCATAATGAAATTTATTTTCATCATATTGATAATGCACTTAAGAAACCTAATGATCATGAGAATGAAGATGCCCTTTCTACTGACGTTTTTGAGAGCCTTGTCCAAGAATATCTTGAGACGCACTTGTTGCGAGGATAAGATGGAACTCGCTCCCACATGGATTTGCTAATTTGGATGCCAAAGACATGAGGGATAAAGAGATCCGTGATGATTCCATGTGGTATAAAGACCGTGGGAAGCGATTGCATAGGGTGATCAAGGTAGTGGATGTGACTCCACTATGCATACCTCCACCCGGATTGACCCTTTGAGAGGGAGGTCTAGCCAAAGACTTTAAAGAAAGGCACTACCTGGGAGGCAACCCGAAGCTGACTATCGTTTATTTTCCTTTGATTTTATTATTTGGTCTTTGTTTTGTGTTGTTTTTCCGATCTAGGCTACGAAGGACGTTGTGGACTTAAGTGTAAGGAGGAAGATTCGTCGCCGGTTTGATGAGCTAGGAGCAGATCGTCCCGCCCCGTCGCCCTTGTGCGGGCGATAGGTGATGTCGTTTCCCCATCGTTTTTTTTTTTTTTTTGCGTCTTTGAGTCCGTGTTTTATTTATTTATTTTTTTTTTCTTCTTTTTCGTGTTTTATGTGTTTTTATCTTGTTTGTTATGTCTACACTTGATCTTAGTAGGGATCAAGTGTAAGGAGGGTTTGTTCATTTTTGTTTTGTGTTTTTGTCATGTTTCTCCGTCCCTATTCTTTTCTTTTCTTGCGTGAGGGCACACAAGGGTTTAAGTGTAAGGAGGGAGGTCTTTACGTCGTTTAACTTTGTGTCGTTCTTTCTTTTGTGTCGTCGAAGCATGCCAAAAATTGAAGTTGTTGATGCACTCTTGTTCTTTGCTAAGCATGTTTTATTTGTGCTTTATGTTTCAATGTGCAAGCATGTTAGTTGTTGTGAAGAGTAGGACTTGGTGCACATTTGTATGTAATTTGGGATGAGAAATAATAAGTAATTAGTGGATCGAATTTTACACACACTCCGTATATTAGACTTGAGCCTTTTAAGTAGGACACTTCCTACTAATTTCTTTGAGAGTGTTTGTCCACGAAATTGCAATAAAGGTGAGTCACTTGTGATACGTGATAGGAGGCACTAGGGATTAAACCATTTGGGCCGCGACAATACTTTCCTACCTTACATTATCCCCTAGTGAACCCAATTGAGCCTTGACCGATTCTTTGATTTAGTCGAAAATTTTAGTCAACGCCTTTTTTAGCTTTCTCTTGTCCAATGTCATTGCATGTTTTACAAGCTCTCTTGAGATTGATCTTATTATATATGTGAGGATATCGATTTAGTCCTCTCTGCCTTGCTCGCTTGATATATGCTACGTGAATGGTATTTGGCGAGAATCGTTGAAAAAACTACACTTTAAATAGCAGAAATTACGGCTTTGCTGACCGTATGCACGAGTATGTACCCGCTTTGTTAAAAAAAAAAAACCACGAAAAAAATAATATTGAAAACGTGGTAAATTCAGATTATAAGAAGGGTACTTGTGTTTAAATTGGTAGCATTTAATGTGTAATTCTTTAGTGGTGGGTGATATTATCTATTCTTGATTATCTCATGTTAGGCGAGTATGACATGCATGACATTTAATACATTTTGTGGAGCTTAGAACCTTTAGGACCCTTACCAACAAAAAATTGTCTATGTCCTAAGCCCCATTACAACCAAAAAAGAAAGACCTCCTTGATGTTGCAGTTGTGACAATCTTTTATCGTGATAGAGTGGACTATTTTTTTGAGTGGTTTGACCGGACCTAGATTAGAGAGTGTTGAGTGAACCGTGAGGATGATCCACTTTTGCTTATGTTTTTGACCAAGTTGATATTTGTGTGCCTTGTCTTAAATTTGCAACTCTACTTGTTTGATGAGATTCATATTTGCATGGTTTGACATGTTTGGCTAGTTCTTTGAGTGTGGAGATTACGGGATATGATTGGGTATTGCTTCTTGTTTTTGTTTTTGTCTTTGTTTCGAGTCTCTGTCTTTTCCTTGTCTTTTCCTTCTCTTTTCTTGTCTTATTTTCATCTTTTATATTTTTATTTTGAGTCTTGAGTCTTGGGGATTGACTGAATTTGAATAGTACATATTCTTTTGTGTTTCTTATACTTGAGGGCAAGTATAGTTCAAGTGTAAGGAGGTTTGATGAGTCTAATTCGTACTATACAAATTCTCGCTCGCTTGGGGCCCACCTGGCCAGTTGGACCGTATTTACGTGTTTGTCTTGCAGATTTTTCGTGCTGATGTGGCGGTGATGAGTTGCTGAGGTGGCGAGGCTCGATTTGGGGTTTAAAAGATGGAATTTTGGGACTAAATTGTAGAGAAGGAAGGTGGAGGATAAGGAAAGAGATGATAAGGAAAGAATTGGATATGATTTATCTAATTAATATCTTTCCATATTGGATATAAAAAACCCTACTTCTACAAGGAAAAGGAGCCGCCCTATATATAGGAGAGGAGACGAACGAAAATTACAACCTTGATCACGCATAATTCAATTTCCGTCTCCATTCATTCACGACTTCAACCACCGAACCCTAGCCGCTACTCGCAGGAATCATCATCAACCTTTTACACCATTCATCCACGCCCGAAGGATCCGATCGAAGGGTTCATCAAGTTAAAAGTTTGCATTTCTTAATTTCGTTTCGAGAATTGTGGTTTGATTTGGAAGAAACAACATGTTATCACTTTCGTTTTGGCATTCCGGCATTTGAATTGTCTCCGTTTTATTTTCCCGTAGGATAATTTGAAGTCTTTAATTTATGATCTCATAATTTTAGGGTTTAATTTTGTTCCTATTATTGTTCCGATTATTTGGTATTTGTTTGATTTTCGTGCATAATTATTTTATGATTTTCAAGCATGTTTTGTGTTCCGTCCCAAGAACCTGGCAGGTCTGCGGCTCCGGCCGATATGCGCGGCTAAGTCTTTTTTTTAGGGGCCGGCGAGATGTAACACACACACCACCTTATTTTCGTGAGACTAGGGCTTAAAATTAATCATTTGGGTTCTCGAATTAATCTAGGATTAATTAATTTAGGCTTGATCACCCTAGGTTAGTTTAATTCATAGCTAATTTAGTACTTCCATCGTTTCTCATGGGATTAGGCTAAATAAGTAGCAAATTGTTCTTAGGACAATTGGATTAATTTGGTAGGAGACTATTAGATGCCCACTATACGAGTAGGCTCCTAAATTGGGTTCCCTTAGTTCTTAAAGCTGATTAGGTGTTAAATCTATTGATTGCCCACCAACGTAGGTTGCATCTAATTTAGAGAAGTAGTCGTTTCAATGCCCACCATGGCGATTACCGATTAATTAAGGGGGAATAGGGGATATGTCGGTTTAATTACGGTATCCTACAACTAATTGATTTAAGTGGATTAATTAATTATTAGTGTCTATGATCGATTGTGTGTGTGTGTGAATCATCTTGTTTGACCCGCTTTTATTTGCATTAGATAAATTTCTTGTTTATTTCTTGTTTAATTTTTCGTTGTCTTAGGATTAGTTATTCCCAAAATTTGCGTGGTTGCTAACCAAAATCTTGATTGATAGGTTTTATAAGTTTAAAACTCTCCGTTCCCCGTGTTCGATACTGTTTGCTATACTTGATTTAAGTTCTAGCAATTTTGCGGGATTTATTTGGTGAAAACAACGATCACCAATAGTCCATCCTTTAACATGTGTTTGTACTAATTCTTAAGTACAATTCATCTTCTTTTAATTCATATTTTTTTAGATAATATGAAGAGATACGTATCCATATATTCAATGATTTATTACATAACTTATTTACATAATAAATGATAAAATGAATTTTCTAAATTTAACATAATGTATATATTAAATGACGTGCATACATTAGTTCTTCTGAACATTCATGTATTTATATAGTTTCAAACTCGTGTCTAAAAAACATGAAAAACAAATTTTCAAGTGTTAAATTATTTATATTAATTATTTTTAGTATATTATAATTTGTAGTAATCACTCCCTATAGTATTATTTTTCCCTATAGTGTTATTTTTCTCTGGAAATATTACAGTAGAAAGTTTTTACTCTACTATGAATGTGGCATGTTATACAATGACTTTATTGGCTTCAACTCCAAATATTAGTTTGAATATTTATTCCGAGTATTTGGAAACACGAAATGCATGCCCAAATATACCCCTTTTTATCAGGCCTATTTTCAGAGTTTTTTTTTTCTCAAACAATGCAAGTTTATCGTGTAAAAGTTGTGTAACTAGAATTTTATACCAATCAAACATATTTTTATTTCAGTATTAGTATTCGAGTTTTGATATCCGAATGGCAAAAACTTTTATGCAACATGATGCACACGTAACATGATCAAATTACTCAATTTTGACATGCTTTGACCCGAAGTTTGACCTATGACGCCACCATGATATCATGCCGATGTCATTATTCCAATTAATTTTTTTATTTTTTTTCATTTTTTAATTTTTTTCATTTTTGCTTTTTTATTTTTTATTTTTTTCTCTTATTGTAAAGACAGACGTGTCATTCGTTGTGAACAAAAGTGTAATTTGTTATAAACAAAAGTTTTTATTTTTGATTTTTTTTCCAATTATTTTGATAAGGGAAGGAGTGTCATTTATAATAAATAAATATGTCATTTGTTATGAATAAAAGTGTTATTTGTCGAGTATAGTTTAGTTTGAAAAAAAAGTGTCATTTTCGTTTAGAACGCCATTTTACCATCATTGACATGAGTGTCATTTATAATGAATAAATATGTCGGTGCAACGAATAAAAGTGTTATTTATATCAAAGTGTCAATTACACTTTGTAATGAATACATGCGATTTGTTTCGAAAAAAAGTGTCATTTGTTTATGAAAAAAAATGTCATTTGCAAAGAAGAAAAATGTCATTTATCTCAAAGTGTCAATCACACGAAGTAAAGTGTCAATCGAATTAAGGAACATGTCGCTTTAGTCTAGTAATCACACAATAAAATATGAAGTATAATAACCGAAATGTTATCCAAAGTGTTAATCATAATAAACAAAAGTATCAATTGTCCAAAAAGAGAGTGTCACATTCTCATAATGTGTCAATTGCATTGAACAAAAATGTCATTTATCTTAGAGTGTCAATCATAGTGAAGTAATGTGTCAATTATAATTAAGGAACGTTCCACTTTAATCAAGTAATTACATAATAAAATACAAACCATAATAATTAGAAATGTTACCCAAAGTGTCAATCGTAAGAAATATAAGTGTCAACCTGCCTCGAAGGATCATAATGTGTCAATTGCAACGAACAAAAATATCATTTAACTCGAAAGTGTCAATCATAGTGAAGTAAAGTGTCAATTATAATTAAGCAACGATACTTTTGTTTACAAAGAATGACACGCATGTCCTTACAATAAGGGAAAAAAATAAAAAAATGAAAAAAATAAAAAATTAGAATAATGACGTCATGCTGACATTAGCATATCAAAATTGGGTAATTAAATCATGTTGCATGTGCAACATGATGCACACTAGCACATCTCTATCCAAATCGGTATTCAAGATTTTAATATCCGAATTGAATATAAATATTTAATTTAATTCATCAATTAGTACTCAAAGTGAATTCAATTTGATATCGCATCAAATTTGATATTCATATATGTTGGCCCCGCACGATTTCTGTGTATCGGGGGAATACACCTCGTTGCCAAACTTGTTTTTTTTTTTTTTTTTTAAATTTCGGATTAGAAGTCGACTAATTGTGAGTCGATCGAGAAAGTATGCGGAAATATGATAGGCCTTAAAAGGACATGCTTTTCCGAATGCAAACAGCTTATTTGGATATATTAAAAGCCAACATTAAGCTCATTCAATGAAGCAATAAATAACACGCATTTTTATAGTGGTTCGGATTTACAAGATCCTACGTCTACTATTCCGCTTTCTTAGCGTGAATCCTCTAAGGGTACTCGTGAGACTCAAACGAGCTATCAAACTATCTATCAAACAGCTTTCAATCTATCTAACAAGATAAAAGGTGGGGGTCTGGTATTTGTTTAACAATGAGAGTATTAAACACTCTTTATTCCAAGATTATGATAAGCTATGAACACTTGGAGTGTGAACATCAGTGGAATTTCTAGCAAGATAACTTTAAGATGAGTAGAGTAAAGACTTGTTCTTTTGCTGGAGAGTGTACTTGAGCTTCTTGAAATCCCGTAACCTCTTTGGGAGAGGTCTTCTGCTATTTACAGTCGAGCTAGGGGAAAGATCTGTTGAACAAGATCGATCTCCCATTGGCTCCGTGTTGACAACAGTCTTATACATTGAATGCATGAGCACGTGTCGCGCTCCCTTTAGCTCTGCGGATCCTGTACGAGGTACTGTCCTGTCTCCCTTTGACTAGGGCTGACATGGCAATTGAGATTGGTCAATGTTGATTGTGATGTTGTCGTCTTGCTCCGTTGACCATCAACTTTGAATATCGCGCCTTGTACCTTGTATTGTCTTCACATTTGAATCTTCAAAGCGATCTGATGAAGACACTAATCCGAAAATGGTCCAATCCAAGGGTGTGCATCTTAAGGGGCTAGACTCGCTAGTTTACGGGCCGACCAAAGACAATCCGAACAACCTAGTCCGAAAACAAAACATTCAAAGAACTTATCAAATTCATCATGTTTTCAAAGAACTTATCAAATTTATCACCGGTTCATTAATCAAATAGGGGTTTGGGATCATTCAAAACTTATATTATTCCCAATAATTTCCCCTTTTTGATTATACCAAAACTCTATTCTAACCCGAAAATATACTCAAGGCTAAGTTCATCCAACACAAGTTGGGATAAGAAAATAAAGGGTTAGTCAAATCAAAATAATAAAGGTAAATAAGCATGGACAAAGAGTTATTGTCGTCAGGTCAAAATGAGATAACTCAGCTTCATTAATGAATCATTTAAGTACAAGCTAGGCCGTACTATACCATCGACTATACGGGCTCGGGCTTGATCCCGTACTTCCTCTCGAATTCTTCATGTGTCGATGAGTTTTCTTCGGGCCCAAAGATGATCTTCTTAAACTTCTCATCTCGATACATTCTTAGGTTTCAACTCATAGGAGTAGTACACTAGACTCCTCAATTTGATCCTCTTCTCATAATTATTTGCTACATCTGTATATTTCTTTTCAGCGCAAGTTTTCAGAAACTTAGTTTCAATCTTGGCGTAATCAATCTTAAACTCCGCATTCTCGCCATGCAACGGGTGCTTTCAAAAATTTGGGCTCTGACATTTGATTTCTAGCTTAGCCTTTTCGGTGAGATCCTTGATTAGTAGATATAGCTTGAAGGTTCTCGCATTTGAAAAATTCAATAAAGATCTCGTCCCGATTTTTGATCCTCATGTATGTTCCCGTGACTACCAAAAGTAGAATCGCTTTATGGAAGTCCACCTCGACCTATTCCCAATCATCCGATAGTTCCAAAGGAACCCGTTGGGATGAGTCTATATGATAAGATTTGAAGATCCCAAAACCCCTAGCCGAATGATGGGCCTTCGATATTGTAATAGCTTAGATGAGTTGAGTTGTTAGAACTCGGTGAGGCTAGAGTTCGCAGGGCGTGGATTCGCAGGAAGACTCGCACTCAGCCGAAGAACTCAGGATCGGGGAAGTCGGTGGTCCGTCAATCACCAACTGAATCTCGCAAAGGAAATCGAGTCGCCGTCAAGTGTTTAGACGAATGTCGATGGAGGACAATCGACGAAGGTCCGAGGATTCGAGGAAGTCAATTCATCGTACTTTGAGTTTGAATGAGCCTCACCAACTCTCATAGACCTCGACCAATAAGGAGCCGACAACGCCTTACCTCGCTCCGCCATAAAGTCGCTCCTAGCCTAAAAAGAGAAAACAATGCCTCTACTTAACGTTCAAATTATTTGTGGCCGCTTTTCTTGTCTTATTCTAACGTGGCTAGACTCCCTCCAACGGATCTATTCACAAATCGAAGACTATAAATAGAGAAGGTCTTCATGCAGAAAGAAGTACCGGGAACCAAAGCGAACAAAGCTCAAACACTCTAGCGAACTTACAAGCAACATACAAGCGAAGAACTAGCTCATAGATTTTAGATATCTTTTAGTTCTTTTCTCCAGAGAATTATTGTTCCTTTTCTCTATCTAAGCGTGCACATTGTAAAATCAATAGCTTAGAACCTCGAAGGAGTTTATAACTTTTGAAGTGTTCTTATTTGTAAGAACTCCTTCTTTGTTGGAGAAAATCTAACCTTAAACGGTTAAGAATTGTACAGTCACTACGACTACAAGTAGATATTTGTCCAATGACGATTGACTGAGGCTTGCTCAGTATAAGCAAACAAGTTAGAATATGTCATGTGAACAAATCAACTAAGGCTTGCTCAGTATAATTAATACAAGAACTTCTGCTCAGTTAAGGACAGTGGACGTAGGACCCTTTGTGTCCGAACCACTTTAAATCGTTGTGTTGATTTTAACCGTTGCATCGACTTAACCGCTCATTCAAAGATCCAACCGAGTTTTAATCAAACTAGCATAAAAACGGGTTTTCAAGTGAGATGTTTATTTTGAGGGCCTACACTTCCGTACACAACTCTTGGAATTGAACTACTGTTCACCGACATAAGTCAAGCAGGACCGTACTCGTAGGGAGAATTTTCAACTCATGCGATCGAGAAAGTATATCCGGCCAACTAACAAAGTTCGAGAGCAATATTCGCCTAAAACCGACTTCGCGTTGACCCCCCCCCCACACCGAAGCACGTCTTTGGACCAACAATTGGTATCGTAGCCGATATTCCACCTACTCATCTTCTATGAAGTTAAGAGGATTCTCGAAGAGGAGATTCATCGGACCCTCCAAATTGAAGCCGATATTCCACCTACCGACTGCTCATCCTCCATTCCCCGCCTCGCTCGCTAGCTCGCAGTAGAGCTACTAAGGAAGTTGCTTGATGAAATCCCCGAGATCTTAGATCATTCGAGATCTCGTGGATATAGCCGTTGGAGCTAGGGTGCGAGATGTGTCCGAGATTCCCCGGAATGAGATCTCGCCGGAAGAGACAATCCACCTAAGGACTCATTTACCGAATAGGCTAAAGAAGAGCATACTCTTCGAGAGGAGATTGGCTACGGCGAGCCACTGACATCGCTCAATGGAGGATCTTCAAGCCGCCATGCCGATGCTTCGAGTCAAAAGGGCAATCGACGCCCTCTCGGCCCCATGACTCGGCCTCCGACTCACACCGCGACATACCACCCAATGATGCGGACGTGAGGATCTCCCGAGGGAAAATTTCCTGTGGACGACTCGCCACCCCCTCCTCATGAATCGAGGCTCGGCCATTCCTACACCATCTCAATCTCACCCGAAGAAACAATCTCGATACCGGCCGCTGAGATCGTGAGATATGAAAATGGTATCTATTAATAAGTGTATCAAACGTCGGGATCACAAGAACCGTCACCTCGCGGCGCACGTGAACACCCAAATGGAGCAAATTCACGGAGGCTCGAACCAAGACGCTGGGTACATTATCTACTAAAGTGCGAGAGGATCAACACTCCCACTGAAGTAAATGCCGAAGCGATCCTCACGAAAGCACTTGAGGCCCAAATGACGATCTCGACGACTCGCTTTTAGATCATTTTGCAGAATCAAGCCAAGACTTTCTCTTAGGAAATGGCTTCGCAATGATCGGGTCCTGAAGACAGTAGAGGAGCGACATAAGCTCGCTACTGAAAGTGTCGCTAAGGCACTTGTAGAACAACATGTTGCATGCACACAGATTCGGAAGGAAGCCTTTGATTCTGTAGAAACATATCTCAAGCGTATCGAAGCTTCCAAGTCAACTCTATTGAAAGCCATAAATTCAAAGCATGACAAGAGATGGACTTCATATAAAGACTAAATCGGAGATATTGCAGCCTCTCTCGACTCTATCGTAACATCTATCGGGGGTCCGAACAACAAAGCGACGCCTTGGCAACGATAATAGATGATGCCAAAAAGGAGGAAAGTAGTAGATCTGCACAACTATTGACCCTCTTAAAATTTGAAGAGGCAGGTCACAGAGCAACAACAGCAGCAAGGGGAATAAAAGAGAAAAGAAGCTGAAGGCTCAGGAGAGCCTGCTGATGAGGCTATTATTGAAATGGCTCAGTAACTTGAAGCTCTACCCGAAGAAGAGCCAACATCGAAATCAACGGCGAGCAGAGCCAAAGCTAAAGCTAAAGCGCAAAGCTCCAACTCCCTCTCCCTCCCTCCTCCAAAGAAGCTCAAGTTCAAAACACGTGAAGAGCATATAGCTTTATGACGAATAGTTTGCGCGTGAACTTGAAATGAAAGATGCCAAGAAGATTAAAGATAAGAAAGGCGCATCGATCCGTACTCTAGTTCCTACCGAACTTGATCGAGATGTACTTAGGCAAACCAGTCTCGGGCAAAGACTCCGACTAAGTCCAAACAAGCCGAGAAGCCCCGCATCTCCCAAATCTAAATCAGCAGAGCCAAGCGACTCGGATGTACAACTTATCACTACAACCGAACCGTCGAAGAGACATGAAGCGTGAGATGAAAGAATTATGGGATAACTATGAAAGAGGACTGGATAGAACGAGTTGAGGCCGCATGCATCGTAGAAGCTAGAGAGCGAATTCATCATCTTGATGATCCGGAGGCACTAAGGGTGAGAACAAAGAAGGAAGCTCGTGAGAGAGTTCTTGAGAAAGATAGAAGTATCCCTACAACTTCCAAGTTTTATAGAAGAATGGTACCTATCAACGAGGTGAAGAGAGTAATATTCAAAAGGACTAATGAGTGGGGCGCCTTATAAGATCAACCGTAGATGGGAGCAAATCAAAGTCGATTTCATTAAAAGATTTTATGCCTTGAAGATACTCAAAGAGGATTCTCGATCCTAAAGAAGCATTCATAGATTTTCTCAAATATATGGACTCCTCACTCTATGCTGAAATTCAAACTATTCTGGAACAGTCCGGTCAGATTATTAAAGCACCTCAGTTCAGAACCTTAATTACCTCCTCCTATGATGCATCAAGGCAATATATGCAAGAAGGAGATTGATGAAGAGATCTTTCATGCAATCAACAAAGAAAGGTCCGGACAAACATGATGAAGAAGACAAGAAAGAGATTAGGGCCCCGAGGCAGCGCGTATATTCAACATACGGCCTTGATCTTCCCGGAGAAGAAGTCTGTTGATTTCAAAGCTCGGATGCAACTCTTCAAGAAGAACTCCAGCTGATTGTCTCCTTAGTCGTCTAGGCTTTAGAATAGAATGTCATGTAAATGTAATCTCTTTATTTCATATATGACATATCTTTTCTTTTGGCCTTCGACAAACCTACTCATTGTCACTGGGCGTGTACTTTTCATTCAACACTACGATTACTAAAGTAATCACCTCACACACCACATATTTGCTTATATGTTTCTCCCGTGTTTCAAGACTTAGATACTTTTTAAGAGAAACTGCTTTTTCTCTCGCTATAGGGGAATATTATTTTAAGTATGATAGGGGAAAATGCCTTTCTGCTTTTATGAGATATTATTTTCTATGTGTTGGATAGATAGTCACCGATAATGCACTCGATACTTCTCTTTATGAGAAATTCGGTTATGTGACATTGCTCTATATTTGTGTTAATGCTCCGATACTTCTCTTTAATGAGAAATTCAGTATGCCCGACTTTCGCTTGATATTATTGCCTCGATATTATGTCTTGTTTATCTTATAATATTCTTTTTAGCATAGTTAGTAGCGATAGTTGTTGTAAAATGTTTTGGCATCATCAAATAGGGGAAAATTATTGGGATGAGTCTATATGATGAGATTTGAAGATCCCAAAACCCCCTAGTGAATTATGGGCCTTCGATATTGTAATAGATTAGATGAGTTCAACGTTAGAACTCGGAGGCTAGAGTTCGTAGTTGTGGATTCAAGTAGAAGACTCGCACTCAGCCAAAGAACTCAAGATTGAGGAAGTCGCTTGGTCCGTCAATCACCAACCGACCCGCAAAGGAAATCGAGTCGGCGCCCGAAGTGTTCAAACGAATGTCGATAGAGGACAATCAGACGAAGGTCCGAGCATTCAGAGGAAGACAACTCATCGTACTTTGAGTTTGAATGAGCCTCACCAACTCTCATAGACCTCGACCAATAAGGAGCCGATAGCGCCTTACCTGCTCTGCCATAAAGTTGCTCCTAGTCGGAAAAAAGAGAAAAAGCAAAGGCTCTACTCAACGTTCAAATTATTTGTGGCTGTTTTTCTTGTCTTATTCGACACGTGGCTAGACTCCCTCCAACGGATCTATTCACAAATCGAATACTATAAATAGAGAAGGTCTTCATGCATAAAGAAGTACCGGGAACCAACAAAACTCAAACACTCTAGCGAACTTACAAGCAACATACAAGCAAAGAACTTGCTCATAGATTTTAGATATCTTTTTAGTTCTTCTGTCTAGAGAATTATTGTTCCCTTTCTCTATCTAAGCATGCGTATTGTAAAATCATTAGCTTAGAACCTCGAAGGAGTTCATATCTTTTGAAGTGTTCTTATTTGTCAGAACTCCTTCCTAGTTGGAGAAAATCTAACCTTAAACGGTTAAGAATTGTACTGTCACTACGACTATAAGTAGATATTTGTCCAGCGTACATATTGACTGAGGCTTGTTCAGTATAAGCAAACAAGTTAGAATCTATCCTATGAACAGATCAATTGAGGCTTGCTTAGTATAATTAATACAAGAACTCCTGCTTAGTTCAGGATAGTGCACGCATGACCCAGTGTGTCCGAACCACATTAAAAATCGCTTTGTTGATTTTAAATGTTGCATTGATTTAACTGTTCATTCAGAATCTAACTGAGTTTTAATCAAACTAGCATAAAAACGGGTTTTCAACTGAGATGTTTATTTTAAGGGCCTACACTTCCGCACACAACTCTTGTACTGAACTACTGTTCACTGACATAAGTCAGTAGGACTGTTCTCAGTAGGAGATTTTTAGCCCACACGATCGAGAAAGTATATCTGGCCAACTGACAAAGTTCAATAGCAATACTAAGCTGACTTTTGCGTTCTGAGTTTGAATTTGTATTCAGTGTATTCGCCCCCCCCCACACACACACACCTAAAGCACGTCTCTGGACCAACAAAACCCATCTATCGCACCGTGGATAAAGAAGGCCCTTCTCGCCTCAATCTTCGGCTTCTCCTCGAAGCTATGGCTAATAGCACATTAGACTTTCTCTTTTTCTTATCGATATCAACCGAGTTCTCTTCATGCTATCGCCAGGCTTTCAAGCCTTTCATCATCTTCCTTCGCTTTGATATGGTTGCGTTGTAGCTCATTTCTCGCTTGTTCTCTCTGCTTTCATCTCGTCATAAAAAGCCTTTTATGATGGGAAGTTAATGTATGCCCGCATTCTCCATATTTCTTCAATCTGTTCTTGCTCTTGTTCTAGAAAAATGGTGAATCCGAGCCTTTTCTTCTTTTCCCCTTCACCTCGTCGACCGCTTCCGAATCAAGATAGCTTTCGATTATCTTCTTTGCCTGCTTTTGACGAGATTCATCAACTTTCTTGTTTTCTAGCTCTCGTCCATCTAAATTCTCTCGCCTTTATCCGTGATGAGTTCATCATTTATAGCATTGAAGATTTCGTCCATGAATGTCTCAAGTCGAATCCCCGTTCTTTCGCTGTACTGTTCAATTTTCTCACTTTCAGCTTTCTGACGAGCCTCATCATTTGCATGTGCCATCTGTTTGACCACTCGACGGTTTTGGTTTAAATCATTTGCGGCATCGAGGCTATCTTCCTTATCCTTGTCAAACTCTTGTTCGCCCCTCAATCGTGCTTCCATCATGTTGGTCCCGAGAGCACGTTCTGGTGTAGGGGGTGAATACACCTCAAAACCGATTTTCTCAACTTAAATATGAACGTCATTTTTCGGGATGATGTCGCATCAACAAGTTCGGCCAGACCGCATAAGTCGTTCGAATCGTATTGGCAGAGTGACCGACTCTACCGAGACCGCTAGCCGACCGAGAGTCGAATCGCATCTTGCGTATAAAGTTCAGTGGTGCGTAATAGTGTAGGCCCAATTCGGTTGAGTTAGAAAACGCTTTATCAAAATGGCTTTCGCTTGATTAGTGCAATCTATTTAGTTTGCTTGAAACTCGGTTGAATGATTTAAAGAAGGTTTTTCAAGATGAACAGTAGAATCAATGCAACAAATCAAGAACATAATACACGGCACGTAGATTTTTAAAGTGGTTCGAACACAAAAATCCTACGTCCACTGTCCCCGAAAGATCGGAAGCTATTTATTATACTCGAGGTAGTCTCTTTGGAGGTAGTCTCGAAAGATCGTGAAGCTATTTATTATACCGTGGTTCGGACACAAAAATCCCACGTCCACTATCCACTGGTTCTGACACAAAGATTTTTCTTTGGAGGTGCCCTCGCTCGCTCAGACTTTTATTCTTGCTCCTTCTCTTTTTTGCTTGTCGCCTTCGTCGGCTGAAGCTTAAGTGGGAGGCGCCTTGACCTTGTTCTCTTGCCTCCACTGAGCCTTGGTTTTGCCTTTGACAGCTTCGGTTTAGGCTGTTGGTCTGCTTCAACTTCGGCAATCTCCCTTGCCGCTTCCTCGTCGCCGGCTATCCGAGCCGCCTCCTCCGGGGTTATGAACCTCCCGGGTCCTTTCTTCTTAAAGGGAGGTGTTGGGAGTTTCAAGCACTTTCTTGCCTTTGCTTAGGCAATAGGAGGTGGAAGAGGAGCTTCTTCCTCTTATGAGTCCTCCTCGTCGCCGTACTCGGCAACTTCTCTAATGATATCGAGAGGAGTCTCGAGTTGCTCGAGTCACGACTTCTCCGGCTCCCGAGCCACTGGGCCTGTCTCGCTTGATGCCGCACTGGCACTCGAGACACCCCGGGCCTCGCTAGTTTCGGAGGTGCGGTAGGGGCGGATGTCCGAGTTGTTGCCCTTGCTACCGACCTTGCTCTCTTCGGAGCCTTCGCATCGCCTCCTGGCGCCTTCGCCCTTAATTGATTTTTCTATTAGATTTTCCCCTCACTAAACTTTCCCCCTTTTGGCATCGCAAGTAGGGTTGGGGTTGGAGAAGATACCTTGTTGTTCAAGCTTTTGTAGGAGGTTGACAGATCATCTAGTCTGGCGTGGATCTTGGTCAGTGCCTCATGCAGCTCATTTCTCTCGTTGGTCAGCTGATTGCTGTATTCTTTGTGTGAGAGATCTGGTGCAGCCTTGAACTCTTTCATTCGTGTTCAACCTTCTCTTCAAGGGCCTTCGTGCAGCTTTGGAGTCCGAGTTCATTGCCTTGAGAGGTGGGCATGGCGATTCAGGATGAGCGGTTTGAGCGGCCTTGTATTGATTCAAAGAATTGATCCCGGCCTTCCTGAATAGTCTTAAGTTGAGCCTCAAATTCAGCTTTCTGTGTAGCTATGGCATTCGTCAGAATGCTGGAGAAGTCAGGGACCTGAGATGAAGAAATGGTTGAACGGAGTCCCCGCGGCTCCCGCACTCGTGCCTCGGTGGTTTGCCGCCAAGTTTTGTGGATGGCACGGGCAAGAAGGCGATTCTGTGTGCCTTGATCCTTCAGTGCCCTGATCACTGTTTTTGAGCGACGGATCTTTGGGTTGGGCGCTACTTGGAAAGCAGATTGGAGAAGAAGCCGAGCAGATCAGCGCCTTCGAAGTACCGGCCACCGTCTGTCCCGGGACCAAGGATGCTTGAGTGGAGGGTCGGCAGTAGATGCAATGGCATCCTTGTCCCGTTGAAGTTCCCTCATCGGCTTCTCGTGGCCCGAATCATGGGGTGGGTCCCGACTATCGTGGTCGAACCTATCCGAAGGTGCGGGTGCTGAGACGGGTTGTCTCTCATTCAACAATGTGAGCATAGCCGCCTCGTATCCTCGAGCGTGCCGAGGTCGGATGGCTCGAGTAGCCAATCTTCTCTCTTATCGCCAGCCTCTTCTTCATGTAGTTGTTCACGGTATGGTAGAGGACAAGGCGCTTCGGGATTGGGCCATTCCCCGGAACCCGATCGAAGCATATGGAGCCTCGCCCTGCCTTGCTAATGTAACAAGGTCCGAGTGGCCGGCAATCTCCGGTATCATCTCAAAGAATCTCCCGATGAGGCTCGGATATGAGCGTTGAAGCTTCCATCCCGACGCATTCTTCTTCTAAGGCGCCTCTCGAGCTCTCGACTTTGATAGGAGACGCTCTGTTTCTTAGCAAAAGGGGATACTGCCGAGTGGAGGGACGTCCGAGGGGCTATCCGTAGTCCGGAGTTCTTCGGTCCTGGACTTCAAATCGGATCTCCTCGCCTTGGACCCCTTGGTCCATTGTCTCTACATATTCAGTGGAGACGATCTTCTCCACTGATTGAGTCCGCTTAGAAGACTCAGGCTCGTCTCTCAGCTGAAGTGGTGGCTGAGCAATGACGGCCTCTGTTTCCACCGTAGTTTCGAGTGGGCGCAACCCGGCCGACCTTCTTCGACTTTTTGGTTGGCGTCTTTGGTGTGGATTTCGGTGGGGACCTCTTCTTCTTCGGTGTCGAGGTCTGTTGAGTCCCACTCGTAGGTGCAGTGGGCCCTGAGCCGATCTGTTGAAGGGCTGCTGACCTATTCTGAAATCTGACTTTCTTTACGTTAAAGTATTGTTTGTCGCTGAAGGTGACTTTGTCGATTTGCGTAAATCCTCTATCATCACTGAGAGTTTGAGTCCATAGAGGAGCTTTCCTTTGGCGCTCAGCCGGTTAGATGCTTTATCAAATTTGGCTGACTCCAGTGTGAATTCTTTGATGAAAAATTATGTCCAGTTGATCTTGGCCCGATCATATATTGCCATCATCGGTGCGGTTTGGGCCTAGATACACGGTCAAACGAGCTTGCTTGACTTGTCAACAATCGAGTCACAATGTAAGCTAGTGCTCGTACTGAGGGGAGCATAGCGTTCTTGGGAAAAGCAGCTCACAAAACGGTTGGCTTTCCGCGAAACTCGAAGGAGGTATTCATCCATTAAGTCATCTTTGTAGTTGAGTGCTGTGTCCTGAGTTGGGGAGGTTGAAGCTTCTCTGAAGGGCTTCACGGATGGACATCTGCATCACTTCAATCGCGTTCCGTGAGGGATCATGTACTGGATGGACGACGAATCTTCCTCTAATATCTCCATCTACTCGAATCATTGTTGGAGTAGATCTCGGCGACTGGCGCTGAAGAAAGAAAGTCGGCCTCCCGGTCGAAATCCTTCAAGACCTCGTTTCTCGAGTGCGTAGAATATCTCCTCCATAAAATCCAGATTGCACTCATCGAACTCCATGACCGGGTTCACACCGACTCGATCCTTCTTGAGGATCTCTTGCATATCTGTCGGAGCACCTACTTGAATTCCTATCATTTTTGTAATCCGCATACACAAAGATAGGTCGGTATCGATTGACATATAAGAGAAATAAAGAGCATACGATACTTAACAATCATTGAAGAATTACCAAAAGATTTTCTGAATATTTGGATAGAAAGGAAGTAATTATCTCAGAAAATCTCGGGTTTTTGAGATATAGCAGATATGGAATGACGGTGTCAAAGATTTGAACTCGAATATATGTATCTTAGAGAAGATGAACAGGTTAAAGATCAATAGTTCAGCTTTGAACGCGCCTTTTAGATGGACGGCTATGATTAAGTTTTATAAAATAGGCAATGATCAAATTAGCCGCCTAAGTCAAAAGACAGTTGTAAATAGCCTAAGTATTAACTTGATACGACATGCATTAAATGCGTGGCAGAGTTCAGCATGCTTGTACATAGAATGTCGTGTATTAAATATGATCCGTTAAAAATTAAATGACATTTCTTAAAGTATTAAATGCGATGATGAATCTCATCATAAATGCACATAATCGTTCTATAGGCTACTGAGTAGAGATACGCAAACCTGTCACCTGAACATCGTAGTCAGCTGATACCTCGTGTAGTTGGTTCTTGTCTCTACGTCGATTTTACTCGCATCGAGACCGAACATTCCCCCATACTCGAATGCTCCTCTCCCGAATCCGCTATCGACTGGAGTCGGTAGGGATCCAGGCAGACCCAGCTCTACCGAAAGTTCTCTAAATCTGGCTTCAGCTAGAGGCTTGGTCAGTATATCAGCCCTTTGATGGTCAGTATGGATCTTTTCCATCCTGATAATCCTTCTTTTCGACATGATCACGAATGAAGTGGTGTCTGATGTCCACGTGCTTGCATCTCGTATGAAGTACAGGATTCTGAGTGATTGCAATGGCAATGGTACTATCGCAAAAGATCGGCACTTCATTTTGAATGACGTCATAGTCGCGTAGCTGCTGTCTCAGCCAAAGGATTTGGGCGCAACAACTTTCGGCAGCCATGTATTCAGCTTCAGTAGTTGACGTCGCTACTGAATGTTGTTTCTTTGAGAACCATGAGATTAGCTTACTGCCGAGGAACTGACACGTTCCAGAAGTTGATTTTCGGTCGATTCTACACCCCTGCATAGTCGGCATCGGAATAACCGAGCTAGTTCTATATTATCATCACTGGATACCATAAACCCATGTCGTGTTCCTCTCCGAGATAGCGGAGAATCTTCCGTGGCCGAGTCCATGTGGCTCGCTTTGGATTCGCTCCGAAATCGAGCACGCACACCTACAACATAAGTTATGTCGGGACGTGTAGCCGTTAAGTATAATAAAGAACCAATTATAAGCACGAAATTCGGTTTGGTCTATCGATACTCCCTCTTTATCAAGATCGATCTTCATATTTGTGTTTATCGGGATCTTGATTGGTTTGTCGGATGTGCAACCGAATCTCTTGATGAGGTCTCGAGTGTATTTCCCTTGATTGATGAATGTCCCCTTCTCAGATTGTTTCGACTTGAAAGCCGAGGAAATAGTTCATCTCTCCCATCATTGACATCTCGAACTTATCCTTCATCATTTTCTCAAACTGGCCGACACATGATGACGTTCTTCGAGCCGAAGATGATGTCATCTACGTAGATCTCGCACAAGCAATAGGTCATCTTCCGGCGAATGCTTGAATAATGTGCGGTCTACTGTGCCCTTCTGAAAACCTTTCTGAAGAAGAAACTCAGATAGGGTATCGTACCAAGCCCTGAGTGCTTGTTTTAACCCATACAGAGCCTTTCTGAGTCTGTATACTTGATGTCCCTGCTGAAAGCCGGGAGAGTCGTTCCACATAGACTTCTTCTTTCAAAGACGTCGTTTATGAAAGCAGACTTCACATCCATTTGATAAACTCCGAATCTTTGATGTGTTGCGTAGGCTAGGAATAGTCTGATTGCCTCCAATCTTGCAACTGGAGCGAACATTTCATGGAAATCTATCCCTTCAGCTTGACAGTAGCCTTTTTCCACGAGTCTTGCTTTGTTCCTTACTATGACATTGTTTTCATCACACTTGTTCTTGAAGACCCATTTAGTTCCAATCACATACTGATGTCGGGGTCTGTCAACAAGCTCCCAAACTTCATTTCTCGTTAACTGATTCAGCTCCTCCTGCATGGCTATGATCCAGTCAGCGTCTTTCAGTGCGTCCTCGATTGACTGAGGTTCTTCACTAGACAAGAAGCAGGAATATAAAGCGCTTTCTCCCTGACGGATGCGGATCTTGTCTTTACGCTTGTCGAAGGATCTCCAATACTTAGGTCGAAGTATGAGCATCCGGCCACGATCTACGATGTCTCAACTCTTCATCCGAAATTTGTTCAACACGTATAGTAGGTGAGTTAGGCATTTCAGTTGTACTATTCTGAGATTGAAGCAATTCGATTACAAGAGTGTGATATATCGAGTCACCACGTTCGGGAGGCATTTAGCTCAGGAACATCATTAGTTCCCCCCGAATTATTATTCTCGTAGAGGTCTCGATTACACCTGGGGTTTCTTCATCGACTGAGTTACACCGGGATTGACTCGTTGAGAGTCAACTGTTCAGCTACTTCTACTGCTGGCTGAGATTTAGTAGACTTGTCTTCAGTTTCCTCATCAGAATCATCATCCCAACATAGCTGGATCTTTTTGACTTTATCTTTTAGGTTCAGATCCTGTAGCTGGTTACTGATGTCCTCAGATTCAGGTTCAGAGTTTCTGCTCCTATCTTTAGTAGCAAACTCATTAAAAACAACATGAGGGCTTTCCTCCACACAAAGAGTCCGATAGTTAAAGACTCAAAGCTTTACTCGACCCGGAGTATCCTAAGAACACTCCCGATCTGACTTGCTATCGAAAGTCTTCAGCTGATCTTTTCCATTATTGTGGATAAAGCACGAGCACCCAAAAATATGGAAATAAGATAGAGAAGGCTTCCTGCCGTTCCATAGTTCATATGGTGTCTTCTTATGCTGCTTTGTCGGTAGAGATCGGTTCGAGTGTAACATGCAAGTCGGTAGACTTGGCCAGAATTTGGTTGGGAGTCCCGAGTCCGCGAGCGGGGTTCTTGCTTGCTTCTTTGAGTGTATGATTCTTCCTCTCAAAGAACCCCATTTTGTTGAGGCGTGCGTGCGGCAGACGCCTCATGCTTTATTCCTTCGCTTGCGTAACTCCTCCACCATGAAATTAAGGAACTCAGTTCTTCTGTCAGAACGTATTTTAACAATCTTGGTGTTCTTCTTGACACTGAGCCTTTTCAGAAGCGTTGGTAACTCTATTTTGACGTCAGACTTGTTGGCAATAAATATGACCCATGTGTAGCGCGAGTAGTCATCAATGACCACTAATGCATACTTCTCTCGCCTCCGATCGTTACGGAGAGACTGGACCGAACAAATCTATATGTAGCGGCTGAAGGATTCCATCAGTGGAAGGAGATGGAACTGACGGATTTTGATTCCTTGTTTTCTTTCCCTTCAAACATGCTTCACACTGAGTGTCTTTGCTGAATGCTTCATTCGGCAGTCCTCTTGCTAGAGTGTTTCTAGCCAATTTGTTGAGCGTTTTGAAGTTGAGATGGCTGAGTCTTCTGTGCCAAAGCCATCCCATTCTATTGTCATTCTTTGCCAACAAATAGGCTTTAGGTTCAGCTGAGTTCCAATCATCTACATAGATATTCTTATTGCGCGAACTCCGATAACACTCGTTTTCCCCGTAGATTTATCAATAACATCACGTAAACCGGCGTAAAAAATCACTCTATTCGAGTTGTCACAAAATTGACTAACATAGAGAAGGTTATGCTTTGAAGTCCTTCAACATATGATACTCTTGGAGGCCCATTGCGGTCCAATGCTGAGTGTTCCATAGCCTCGATGTAGCCTTTAGCATTGTCTCCAAACTCGATTCGGGGTCCTTCTTCGATAGTATAATTCTTCGACAAAGTCCTTTTGGTCGTCATATGTCTTGAGCATCCGCTGTCCACATACCAAGGGTCCTTGTGCACCTGCAAAACAGAATTATATTTAGGTACCCTTTATTTTTTATTTTGGGTCCTTAGATGTTAGTTTTGGTAACCCATATCTGTCTCACGACCCCGGTGGTCTCGCATGGGTTTCTTTCCACTTGTGTCAACATATTTAACCACCGGACGGTTCTCTGCGACTTCGAGGCTTTTCGGGTTCGGGAGTCCGGATCTTCTGAGTGGGTGGACTGCTGACCTTTGCCTTCTGCACGACTTTCTTCTTTTTCTGACTTTTGGGTCCTCTCCTGACTATTGGATCATAGTAATATGACTCATACTGAGCTGGATGTGTCAGTTGAGGAGGTCCATACTGATCAGCCCCCTTTGCTTTGCTGGTTTCCCCTTGACTGAACTGGGGTGATCTGGTGCTGATCTTCTTGTCAGATTGCTGATGGGTAGGATGAGTTACCTTCATCTTTTGTTTGTTCTTGGCTAGGGTGTTTAGTATATCTGCATTGATGGTCTCCCCTCGAACAAACCTATTAGCTAGCCAGGTTTCTGAGCATACGGGGGCAGATGAGGAGGCTCCCTGGCTGAATCCAAGTCCTTTCTTGCAATGCTTGGGCTTGTTGCTTGCTAGCATAGCCTCCGGCTTCTTTTCGGCGCCCATGTATCGCTCTCGTCATCGATTCCTCCGAGACATCATCACTTTTCTTCGCATTTCATGCTCGATCCGAAGTCCCGACAACTCTTGCTTGATGAGACTCGGTTCGATATATTTCGAGTCAAGTCTTTGGTCGGGCCGAGATCCGATCTTCTTGATGCTTGAGACTTGCCAACGAGAGAGTTTATCTCCTCCCCGAGTCTCAACTCAAGTCCTTCTAACTCAGCAACGACCTGACTTTCCTTAGAAAGTCTCTGATTCTCCACTTTCAGGGTATCCAATTCCTGAAGAGTCTTACTAAGCTGCAAACTCATTTGAATCTACTCGTCGAGTAGTTCTTCATATGCGATCGCGACGTCCAGATTCTCGTCTGCACTTGAAAGAGTGTCGTGTGTGCAGTGTGAGAAGGAATTAAATGGTTCATGAGAGTTTACCTCATCCTCTTCTCCTGCCATGAGACACTTTTCAGCATCTTCTTCAGCTTCAAGTTCTAGGGCCATGAAAGCTGCTTCATCATCAGATGAATCCATGAAGGAGTCGACTTCATCTCGAGTCGTTCGGAGAGTTCACCAAAGAATGTATGCTTGACTCTTCTTGATGAACTTCTCCCTTCTTGCTTTACGTGCTTGCTCGTTCAGCGATGCGAGCTCGAGACGATCATGCTGATAGTGTCCCGGCTTCTTGCGATTATAGCAGGTGGTGAGTCTTTCTTCCTTACTTTCACTGTCTTTCGACTGTGCTGAGTCATCCTTTTTCCTGCATTCAGAAGTATGAGAGTCAGGAGTACGCTTTGGCGTATATTCAGACTTACCCTTGGATTCTCCGAGGGCTTTAGTCACTTTTCTGCGCCTCTCCTTCTCCTTCTGATACTTTACGGCAAGCAGTGCGTATTTCTTGGCTAGATTTCCTTCTTGTATGTCAGTGAGTGAAGGTTCAGCCTTGCTCGACGCTGGAGATGATGTGCTGACTGATGCTTTGAAGGCATGGTCGACTTTAGTGTCAGCTTCAGCTCGCTGTTTCCTTTGAGGTATGCCAAACTCGAATTCCTCTGCTTGAAGTTCTGAAAAGATATGGTCAGGAGTAACAATATCTAAATCAGAATGACGTAAGAAGGTAGCAAAAGGAGTCCAGTGACCAGTCCGCGAGTACCCTCAAAATTTTGAGATTCATCTCTCGGTTGGAGAATGTCTTTTCCGGCCCGTTGATAGGAGTTCATCGATTCGTAAATCGACGTTGAGATCTTCAATGGTGTCACCGGGCATGAGTGGCAATCTCTCCAGCTTTTGGAGTTCCAGCGCAAGTTTATTTGCTTTGATCTTCTGAGTCCCCCGACTCAGTAGCGCTAGATCATCCCAGAGTTCCTTTGCAGACTTGCAGTCCTGAACTCTCCCGAGATAGGAATCACTCAGGGTGGTCAGTATGGCGTTTACGCGACGCGGCCTAAGTTGTGAAGTTTCTTCTCCTCCGGGGTGAAGAGACTTCTGTCCTTGGGAATCTTCTTCCCGGTCACCATTCCACCTCCATCTGCTGGATCCTGAGCTATGACGCTATCGATCATGGGAATGATAGGTCCGTCCTCTAGAACCTCTGTCATGTTGTCGTGGAGAGAGGTCAGATGAGCCTCTATTCTGACCCGCCATACTCCATAATTCTCTACTGAGAACATGGGTACCATCCTTATACCTGACATATAAGACATGATAAATAGTGATATGAATGAAGAATGATATGCAGTGAAAATGTTTTTCCGGATCCGTTCAAGTAGACCCGGTTTGAAATAACAAGAGTCTTATAGAACTCCCGCTTCCGATACCAATTGTTGGTCCCGAGAGCACGTTCGGGTGTAGAGGGGGGGGGGGGTGAATACACCGGAAACCGATTTTCTCAAATTAAATATAAACGAATCCTTTTTCGGGATGATGTCGCATCGAACATGTTCGGCCAGACCGAGATAAGCCGTTCCGAATCGTATTGGCGAGTGACCGACTCTGCTGAGACTCGCTAGGCGGCGAGAGTCGAAATTCGGTATCTTGCGAGATAGAGTTCGGTGGTGCGGAATAGTGTAGGCCCAATTCGGTTGAGTTAGAAAACGTTTTTATCAAAACAGTTTGATTGATTAGTGCGAGTCTATTTAGTTTGCTTTGAAACTCGGTTAAATGATTTAAAGAAGGTTTTTCGGTATGAACGGTAAATCAATGCAACGATTAAGAACGAGAACACACGACACAGAGATTTTTAAAGTGGTTCGGACACAAAAATCCTACTTCCACTGTCCCGAAAGATCAGGAAGCTATTTATTATACTGAGGTAGTCTCAGTTGGTTTGTACGCTGGACAAACACTGGTCTTGAGATTTATACTGAGCAAGTCTCAGTTTATACGGTTATCAAACTGAGTGTTTGAAAAACTCTCTAACTGTGAAGGAGTCCTTTACAATAAGGATTAGTTCAAAGATGAACTCCTTCGTCTAAGCTATGGATATATGCTATTGAGCTTAGGTTAGAGGGATAGGGAACAAGAAGGTGGCTTCTAGAATGACGAACAGCTGAATATAGCTTTGGGTTCGTGTATCGTCGCTTGGATACTAGAGGCGGTATGAAAAAGTTAAGCTTGGTTCCCTATGAGCCAGAATGTAGTCTTTCGCCGGAGATAGATTCTTCGAACTTCTTGCGGAAGACTTAGGCTTTTCGGATTAGCTCGTTTGAATGCTCTGTGTGTTCTTGGTAGTTCATTTTTTTTCGCGTATTCGTGTTCGTTTTTTTTTTCTCGTGTGAGCTTCAAATTGATTTATCCCTCTATTTATAGAGAAGAGATTAGGATAGATCCGTTGGAGACGACGATCCTTTGTCTCTCTCTTTTGGGTAGCTAACGGCTCTTTTGAAGTATGGTGGCAGTGTCATTTTCCTCATTTTCTAGAAAGTTGTTGACTTGCAGCTTTAAGTAGATATAGGTTACGTGTGGTCGAGGTTCAGAAAGGAGCTGAGGCACTTCTCGGTGGTCCTGTTAGATATATTCAGCAGAGCCGCAGGAACCTTGTTGACGGCACTGATGAGCGTGCCAAGGTTGTGACCAGTCACCTCAGTTTGGTCCTTGACAACGTTCTGCAAGCCTGCTAGATTGTCATAACACTAACCCATAGCTAGTTCCATTTGCTTCAATGTGACGTTGACGTTCGACACATGCTTGTGAATCTGAAGCCCCTCTAATCGTTTGACTCGCTTGTGAGCGCGTAGAAGAAATCTGATGCTGAGTCTGATGAGGAATGGATGTGGTAGGTGTAGAGGGAGCAGATTCAGATGCAGGCAGCTAAGGATGCGAGGGATCAGCTCTTGCAGATTCATCAGGGTATGTGTCGTGTTGTGTAGCTGCGATGATAGAGGAATCGCCACGCTACCTAGACATCAGAGTCTTGATGGCATGTACAAGGACTTCTTCATTGTAGAGATCATCAGTCGAGCTGAATAGAAGTAGAGACTGGAGTAGGCGCTCCTCTTTGATGAAACCCTCTAAAGTGTAACTTTGAAAAATGGCCTCCTCAGTCCATAGCGACCGCAGATTTATCATCATCTCAGTGCGAGCAGCAATCTCTAACATATCCTTGTGTTTAGAGAGTTCAGTGACCAAAGTCAGTACTTTATGAAGAGCACCATTTTGAACTTGGGTGAGCAGTGTCTTCCCAAGGTTCTGGGTGTCTGTACCTAGTCTTCCACTAGAAATGACATGTTTTCCTTATTGGGGCATCCCACTAGAAATGACACATTTCCTAAAATAGTAAAGATTGTGTGGACCACATTTAACTATTAAAAAGTCAAACAATCTACACCACATAATACAACTTTCTTAATTCCCGCGCCAAAAGAAACGTGTGGTTTCTAGTGGGACGGAGGGAGTAATACAAATAAACAAATGTAGTAACACAAATGTTATGTGCTCCATTACACAAGTGAGGGAATGAACTAGCATAGAGTAGTACACAAGGACACCTAAAGAGAACCGATTGTAAATATTAAAACAAATAGGATATATATTAGTTCGGTAGGAGCAATTCCTAAATCTCTAATTATAAAAGATTTTTTTATATAAAAAACCACGGAAACCAATAGAACCACTTTTTTTTTATTTTTTTTTATTTTATTTTTTATTTTAGTTTGGTATCACTTTTCCTCTAATTTGGGTAGAGCTAGACACAAATGGTTCTGTTGAGGCTTCGACGGGTTTGGTGGCAGGCGGTGAGCTGATTAGGGATCATACTGGTCAGCTCCTAACAACTTTTTATCTACCGGTGACGACTTCTTCTAGCTTTGAGGCTAAGATGCTAGCTCTTCATCAGGGCATCTTGCTAACAGTTCAGTTTCTTCTGATATTTAGATAAAGTTGGATGCGACAGCAGTGATTATATTGGTTTCGTCTAGACGGCATGACCCTGCAGTCATACGGCATACTTTGTCGAGGATTCGGCTACTTCTTCATGACTGTCGGGTTCGTTTCTCTCACATCCATAAAGAGGGGAACAAACCAATAGATTATTTGGCATGACAGGGGCATCTTGCGGCAGAGTTTACACTATACGATTCTTCTACAACACCTACGTATCTTCAGTCATTGGTTATGATGAATCAGTATGGCTATCCTAACTTCAGATTTTGATAACGTTATATATATCTTCGGATGAGCATTTCCATTGCTAGTTTGTTTTGAAATGAGATGATTAGTTTGTTGGCCATCTGTTTAGGCCTTTTATGTTAGTAGTTTGTTTGCTTATTTTGAAGAAGGGTATATACTGGATTTATCTCTTCATTATACTCTTGTTGGTTTTTTTATGATATAGCCCATATTTTCTCTAATTACAACTACATATGAAGATATCATTAATTTTTTTTATTGTAAGAAATTAACAATTAGCCTTTTATTTGTTTTAGGTAGATTGGGCGAGATTAACTAAACAAAGCAAGACATGAATATTTTCCAACTATACACTTAAAATTTAAGTGTCGCTAAGCTGCCAATAAATATTTACTCATACCGTGTTAATTCCATCCTTCACCTAGTTTAGCCCCTTTCTGTGCCGCTCTTCCTTCTGAGGCCTCGGCATTTCCAAATTGAAACTTTCATCAGATTCCACCGTCGTCTTCTGTAAATTCGTCAAGTTTCTCTTCAAACTAAGAATGCCCAAATCCCGTAGCTTAATATATATCAGGTTTTAGCCAGAAATATGATTTCCACACCACTGGGAACTGCTAATCCCTTGATTAATTTTCCTCCAATTTTCCCAAACCAAATATTGCAGCGTAACTGCTACCCTCGGAGAAATCTGGGTTTTCCCGTGAAACCCAACAAAATATTGAAGCTTAAATGCTACCCACGTGTTTTTCTTCCGAAAGCAAGTTCAAATTCGAGTTCGTCGGTAAATTCCGGTGCTGGGGATGAGGACTTTGTGACTAGGGTTTTGAGGGAAAATCCTAGCCAAATTGAACCCAAATACTTGATTGGGGATAAATTGTTCACGTCGAAAGAAAAGGAGAACCTGAGTAGAAAGGGTTTCAATGAGAGAATCGCCGGAATTATGAATACGTTAAATTTGAAGGCACTGGTCAGTGGAAGTGTTAAGGAGAGCAATTATGGGAAGCCGGAGACACTTGTTCATTTGGAGTATTTATTAAGGGAATATAAAGGGAAGCTGTATGTACCCGAGCAAGTTTTTGGTGCTAATTTGTCTGAAGAGGATGAATTTGATAAGAATGTGAAGGAGTTGCCACAAATGAGCTATGAGGATTTTCAAAAGTATATGAATAGTGATAAGGTAAAGTTGGTGAGTTTTAAAGAGGATGGCGGGGTTCCATATGGTAATGATGTTTACAGGGATTTTGTGGTTGATTTAAAAGAAATACGTGGCGAAACAAGCTTGCACCAAACTAAATGGTGTGTTCCGAACTTATGAATGTTTGTTGCTGCCTTATGTTATCTTTTGTTATGATCTGCTTGATTTTTCACGTGTTCTCTTACAGGGCAATGAGACTGAGCGAAGAACAAGCACAAGATCTTTTGGTGGCGTACAAGGGACCACGAAATGAAGTAGAGAAGCAAACACTGGTATTGACATTTGTATCACTGCAATGTTATTTTCCAGAATTCATACAGTATATGAATGTTTCGTTGTGCAAGTGTAAAAAGTTTGAAGAAAGAATGCAAGAATAAGATTCTGGCATAACATCACTTAATTTCCAAAGTAGTAACAGTTACAATCATGTAAGAACATGATGACAACCGGCAACATACGCAGGCAGTTGGGGTAAAATCATTTAGTTCGATAAAATATTGTTTACTTCTTGCTGCTCTCTCAAAGGTTAAGTATGCTATGCGACTTCATGCTTGTGAAGTGATTTTATCACGCATCAGATTGTACTTCCTAAAGAATAGAGCAGGTTCTTGTTATTTAATAAATAGTTTTTAAGCCTGAATTGACCTGATAAAAGTACAATTTCATATATAAGAACCTCGAGACTTTTTTTTGTACTTGTAGCTGAACAAAGAGTCAACAAAGTGACAGGTTCATTTGTTATGTCACTTTTAGTTACTGGCAAACACTATGGAACCCATAAACTTGTAATAAAATTGTATCACTTAAACTAATTGTTAGGTTTAGTTTGTTGATATTCGGTATAAATAAATCAATGAGGCACCTGTTTTAGGAAAATCTTTGTAAGTTTCTCTTTTCGTTTGTGCTCTTGTCAATTGTCTTACACCTTTATCCTTTCTTTTAGGCCTGGGTTGGTAAGTTGCCAGAATATCCTCACCCAGTGGCATCTAGAATATCGAGCAGAATGATGGTTGAACTGGGGATGTTGACTGCTGCAATGGCTGCAGCTGCAGTTGTTGTCGGTGGATTTTTGGCTTCAGCCGTATTTGCTGCTACTGCCTTCGTCTTTGGTGTGGCTGCATATGTCATATGGCCTCTGACCAAGCCATTTCTCAAGATATTTCTAGGTCTTACATTTGGTGTTCTGGAAAGAATCTGGGATAATCTTGCTGAGTATATTGGTGATGGAGCCATTACATCAAAATTGTATGAACTTTACACTTTTGGTGGGGTTTCTGCCAGTATTGAGATGCTAAAGCCAATCTTATTGGTCTTTGTGACAATGGTGCTTCTTGTTCGTTTTACCCTTTCTAGAAGACCTAAGAATTTCAGAAAATGGGTGAGCTTCACTTCGTGCATTTTCTTCTGATAGCCTTGCCATTACTAGAACATTACAAATGCTGCTTCTACTCCATGCAGGATATATGGCAAGGAATTGAATTCTCTCAGTCAAAGCCACAAGCCCGTGTTGATGTAAGTTAATTTACTTGTATTTGCTTTCCATTTTACTTATAAACCATGTATGTATATTTTAACATATTAAGAGTAAAACGTCTTCAGGGTTCTACTGGAGTCATGTTTGGTGACGTGGCAGGCATTGAGGAAGCAGTGGAAGAGCTCCAGGAGGTACCTTTTTCAGTACAGTATGATAACTAGTGGAATTGTGCTTTTCACTTCAAAAGGAAGATGCTAATGCTCCTTGTGTTAAGCTAGAGCATTTTCCAGATATTTTAGAAAGAGAATTCCCCCACCCCCACCCACACCCACCACCACCACCCACACAAATAAAAATCAGCTTGATAAAGTTAATAATTGAGTTCTCTTCTTAAACTAACCAGAAAGAAATTCTTCAAACTCTGATATGAGCTGTTGCAAGCTGATTCTTCTTTCGCTCATTTGTTTCCACATAGAATTTGCTTTTTGGCAAAACAGTGATTTATTTCTGTTGAATTTTAATGAGGTATGGGTGTTGATATACGATTAGCCCAGAACTTGATAAACCATTTTGATTTCTCCTCTTTTTTGTTGTTTTCACTGCTATTTAGTTGGTAAAGTACCTGAAGAATCCTGAACTATTTGATAAACTGGGAATAAAACCTCCTCATGGAGTACTACTTGAGGGCCCCCCAGGATGTGGCAAGGTCAGTTGTCCCTTTTATCCAGAAAGATTAATTATAGTATTATACAATGATTTATTTAGCCAAATGGTACATCACCAGACACTAGTTGCAAAAGCCATAGCTGGTGAAGCCGGTGTTCCATTTTATCAAATGGTTGGATCAGAATTCGTTGAAGTATTAGTTGGTGTTGGTTCTGCTCGTATCAGGGATTTATTTAAGAGAGCAAAGGTAACTGGCTATCTATCTCATTTTGCCAGTAGTCAGTACTACTAAATTGTTTTTTAACATGCTGATGTTTTCTGAAATATTTATGCTTTATGCATTTAACAATCATAATTTTTTGGATGTCTTTTGTATAACACAAAATCTGGTACGTGAAAGACTTGTTTTCTGATGCTCAACTATTATGACAGCTCGTTTGACAATTTTTGGTGGTTCTACAATGCACCCTAGGGCTGAAGTTAATTTGTGTAGTATGGAAATACAACAAGCCCTTTAAATTCTAATAACATCCTCATTCTTCTTGAAGAGAACTATATTTAAGGAAATATTGAGTCAACACAAATGATTAAGGACCTTGTCCGTCTCTATTGTTTGCTAAGATGACTTCTATGACAACAAACTTTTGAGTAAGTTCTCTAATAGGCGTTAGCTTCTAAAGATGATTATTCTGATTTATTAATTAATTGGTTATATGTTTTTTGCAGGTAAATAGACCATCAGTCATTTTTATTGATGAAATTGATGCACTGGCTACAAGGTATGGGTATCCTAGCTGGTTTTTTTACCTGACATTGAGTTTGAATCAGCAATTTGCTGTGACCTAAAATATTACAGCTGTCAGGAATATAAATATGCATCGTGTGACAGAATTTCATATACATGACTAGCAGAGTACTAAAACTAATTTCAGAACTCCCCCTCACTGACCTTGTAATTCAATTTAACTTGATTTGTATTTGACCTTTAGATGTGTCTTGTGGTGTTATCATCTATTTGCACTACGGTCCCTTCAAAAAATTTGTGTTGTGATTTTTTTTTTAAAAGGATCATTCTCATTTATGATATAATGTTGAATTTTGTTAGGCGACAAGGAATATTCCAAGAATCATCAGATGACATGTACAATGCATTTACTCAAGAAAGAGAGACTACATTGAACCAGCTCTTGATAGAACTAGATGGGTTTGATACAGGCAAAGGCGTTATATTTTTGGGTGCCACCAACAGAATGGATTTGCTAGATCCTGCCCTCCTTCGTCCCGGTCGTTTTGATCGTAAGGTGTGATCCTGTGTACAAAGTATTAAGTTGTCAAAGCTTGATTACATTCTTAACTGTGCAAGGATTCTTCTAAATTATACGGCATTATAACCATTTTGGTTATTATCTAGATAAGAATCCGTCCCCCAAATGCAAAAGGGAGATTGGAAATTTTAAAAGTTCATGCACGGAAAGTGAAATTATCACAAACTGTTGATTTGTCGTCTTATGCAAACAACTTGCCAGGTGAGCAATTCAGTTTTGGTTTTTTATTTTTTTTTATTATTACGACAGTATGTTGTCATAGACTACTACTCCCTCCGTCCCACCCATCTTGACGCGTATTCCTTTTCGGGACGTCCCACCCATCTTGACACGTTTCCAAAAAAGGAAATAATTTACCCTCCTACTTTTTCATTTATCTCTCCAACTTTTTCATTCTCTCTCATTTCTCTCTCCTACTTTTTCATTTCTCTCTCCTACTTTATCTCTCTCTCATACTTTATCATCAATTTTCTTAATTCCCGTGCCGAAAAGAAATGCGTCAAGATAAACGGGACGGAGGGAGTACTACATATAAAATCACTAAGATGCTTTTTCTCCAAAAACAAAAAAAAGAATCACTTAGATGCTAGTGTTATGAGTTTAAATGCCATAATCGTTGTAACCAGGGTGGACGGGTGCAAAGCTGGCACAACTTCTTCAAGAGGCTGCCCTTGTGGCAGTTAGGAAAGGCCAATCTGCCATTCTTCATTCAGATATGGATGATGCTGTTGACCGTCTTACAGTGGGCCCTAAGCGGATTGGGGTTGACCTAGGCCATCAAGGACAATGTCGACGGGCTACTGTAGAAGTGGGAACTGCTTTAACTTCACATCTGCTAAGGCGTTGTGAGAATGCAAAAGTTGAGCGTTGTGATCGCGTATCAATTGATCCTCGTGGGCAGGTTTTTCCTCTTTAAATCCGTTTTTTCTTATATGTGCGTGAGAGTTTACTCTCTTACTCTTTATTTTTCTCTAACTACATATGCATGACTCTGTTGACTGTTGCAATTTCTGACAGAAATGAAAATACAGAAATTGTCTCAAGTTGTGAGAGTTAACTGAGGCATGACTTTATTTTTCGCGTGAGAGTTAACTGAGGCATGACTTTATTTTTCGCGGATTGGGGTTGACCTAGGCCATTTGGTTTTGCTGACGATATTTTAGTAGAATTAATTTGTTCATGTTAGTAGTCCTTATTCTCACCTTTGCCTTGATGATTCTAAATTGTATCATGCAGACATTGTCTCAAGTTTTGTTTCACCGTCTTGACGATGAGTCCTACAAATTTGAGCGCCGGCCTCAGTTATTACACCGCCTCCAGGTTTGCCGTTTCGGTTCAACTAGATTTGCACAATTTTCTCATTTTACAGTATGCAGTTGATTACAAGGGTATTGAGTGTTTTCTGGTTAAAGGTATTATTAGGAGGCAGAGCTGCTGAAGAAGTAATTTTTGGACGAGATACTTCTAAAGCATCAGTCAGTTATCTTGCTGATGCATCATATCTCGCTCGAAAGATCATCACAATGTAGGTTTCATCTACTGCATTTGGTGCGTTGTTCACCTCTCTTCGCCGTCACTAATTGCATTTGTTGTAGATGGAATTTGGAGAACAAAATGGCAGTGCATGGGGAACCCCCTCCATGGAGAAAGAGAAGTAAATTTGTTGGTCCGAGGATTGACTTTGAGGGCTCTCTCTACGATGACTACGATCTGATTGAGCCGCCCGTCAACTTTGAACTGGATGACGACATTGCAAAGAAGACAGAAGAGCTGATGCAAGACATGTACGGCAAGATTGTTTCCTTGCTTAAGCAGTACGACGCGGCGTTACTTAAAGCGGTGAAGGTATCTCTACTGCCCATCTCTGTTTGATTACAAGTTTGAGCAATAAGTTAAGAGCATGTTGCAGGTCCTTGTGGATCAGAGAGAGATCAGAGGGGAAGCAATTGAATCGATTATCGAGAAATATCCTCCACATACGCCTGTAAGTCTGGTTTTGGAGGAAACGAATCCGGGGAGCCTTCCATTCTTGGAAGAAGAAGCTAAAGAGTTAGAATATACCATGTTGAGTTCTTGACCTTTTTGAAACAAAGAAACAAGATAGAGAAGTAAGTAGGTACAACTTGCGGCTATTGATTTTGTTGATCTCACGAGATAATTGTAATTAGTACTCCCAAGTACTATAAAATAACTTCTTTAATAGCATATGTATTTTTCACTAGCCTTTTTCATTATAAAGGTTCTCTTTTGGAATTTAAGTTTGCTTAACCATTACAATATTCTTCATATATATAATGTATAATATATAACAATCAATACATGATAAATACAGTAAGTTGCGCTAGTACATAATAGTTGGACCATGTCTGCTTTTTCTATATAACTCATAAGTTGCTCGTCAAAATAATAATTTGAACAAATTAGCATAAAAGATTTATCCAAAACACCAATCAATCTAATTCGGTCATTGTTATAATTAGGTAGTTAAATTAACATAAAATGTGAAGACGAGAGAAACAGAGGTCGCTTGGGCGTACTACAGCTCCAATTGGGTTGTATTCTTGGATTTCCTTCAACCCTCTAACCACTGCATCATAAACTTCATCTAAGTTCCACCAGCAAAGCATGTTTTCAGCAATCTGGAATGGAATGGGTACCATCCAGGGTTTCTCAAATTTTCTTCCCATAAACAGCAAAGCTCGGCAACCTTGATGTTTGCTGCTTTAGCTGACTATCTTTGCTTACATGCATTCTTGAAGGGTTTCACATCAATTTCACCCATTCTTTTGATCCCGAAAATTGAAGGTACTGCTGCTGCGCAGCTTATCATGAAAACCCTGAAAATTGATAAGATGAAAAAGCGCGGTAAATACAAATTGTTGTAGAAGGAGTTTAAACTCCAAACTTTTAGCAATAAGATACTCCCTAAAAACCCGCACCAGAAACAAAGGTGACTAGAATTATGGGAAGGAGGGAGTAGTATAATTTTTGTTGAGCAACGACACATTTTTAAAATAAAAAAGGAAAATCACAAATCTTGTATGAATTAAATCAGTGAGGATCCTTGTCCCATTCCATATCCCACTGTTGGTTCCGAGTGTACGGTCAGGTGTAGAGGGGGGGGGGGTGAATACACCTGATTCGATTTCTCAACTTCGAACTTGAACAGTCCTATTCAGGATGGTGTCGGCAAAACTTGATTGGCCGGACCAGACAAACTGTTCGGAATCGAGTTAAAGGCTAAAGTACTGGACTCACCGAGATCTGCTAACTGACTAGGTTAGAATTCAGTATCTACAGTAAGAGTTCAGTGCGCGGAATAGTGTAGGCCCAAATCAGTTTTTGTGAGAAAACGTTTTAAGTCTCAGTTCAGTAGATTTAAAAAGTTCAGGTATCTTTGAGACGGTTGATTGATTTTAAATATGATGTTCGGTATGAATAGTAAAATCAATGCAACGATTAAGAAAACGATAAGAGACACGGGATTTTTAAAGTGGTTCGGATATCGCTCAAATCCTACGTCCATCTGTCCCGAATGATCGGGAGGCTATTTATTATCCCGAGTTAGTCTCGGTCGGCTTGCACACCGGGCAAAGCCGCGTCTTGGTTTTTATGCGATCCAAGTCTCGGTTACAACACTATCAAACTTAAAGTGTTTGACAAACTTCTCCAACGGTGAAGGAGTCCTTATACAATAAGGATTGGGTTCAAATGTGAACTCCTTCGTCTAAGCTATGGATATAGCAAGTGAGCTTAGGGTTAGAGGGATAAGGAACGAGAATGCGGCTATCTAGAGCGACGAACAGTCGAGGGTTTAGCTATAGGTTCGTGTCGGTCGCTTGGATACTAGAAGCTTATATCGGTTCGACTTGGTTCCTTTTGAGTTGGATGTAGTCTTTCGCGGAGATAAATCGGTTGATTCTTGCGGAAGACTTAGTCGTTAATTTCGCTCGTTTGAATGCTCTCTCGTGTTCTAGGTGCGCGCATTCTCTTCAAATCTTAAATGGTCCCTCTATTTATAGAGCGAGAGATTGAAAATAGATCCGTTGGAGACGATCTTCTTCTCTCTCTCTCTTTTTGGTAGCAAACGGCTCTTTTGGTGTAGGTAACGGTGTACTTTCCCACCTTTTTAGGTAAAAGGTTGGCTGCAGCTTTAGCGGTGAGAAGATACGTGTATGCTTGTCATTCGTCGAGGTGGATGGAGTGGTTGAGACAGCCACGGACTTCGAGACGGATCGAAGGCGACTTCTCTCTTCCTCGTACATCGACAATGCCGATTGTCTTTCAAAAGATTCTCGACAGTCCCGAAGACTATCGTCGTTCTTGAGTCCGACCTTGTATTCGGTAGATAGGCTGCTGAGATAAGTCTACTGATGATCGGCTCGAGTCCAGTGAACTACTCTGTCGAGTCCGGTTCAACCGACTCTCTCGATATCTTGCTCTCTTTGAGTCCGGTATTCATCGAGTCTTCTACACCGGTGCCGAGGCCGATGAGCTGCGGCGCGCTTGACCGGAGCAGAGTGTCTCCCGAGTCCGAAACCTCAGAGACAAATACGAATACAAAGGAATGGTTCACCAATCAGATAGGGTTTTGGGATCTTCAAATCTTCTCAACAGTTCAGAGCATGAGGCTACTGAGCGTGATTCAGTATAGAAGATAGAGTCATTTCCCACAAGTATGATCATGCTGAGGATTGAATCATCACCCAACACCCACTAATAAAATGGTGACACGTGTATTTTATTTTACAATAATATAACCTAGGGTGAGTTAATTTAAGAAAAATGAACATGTATTATTTATCATTCATCGTTCTATTAATGGGACACAATAAATGGCATAGAGAATCCTTATTTATTAGTGGCATTAAATTGCTTCTGTAAGAGACTTTTCAACATTAATATGTGATTGTAATCTTATCAAATAGCACTAATATCATACCGTAATTAGTGCCTTGCGAACCCTTGCAGCTTCTCATTGCTTGGGCGCTCTTCCACTAGTAATGTCATATTTAAATGTTCCAAATTGTCCGTGTAATGCCCCAAGTTTTTATAAATTATCAAGGGGACGTCATTTCGTGCATGATTTTTTCTAATTATTAATTATTTAAAGATAGACTTTAATTTTAAAAAGATTGTCCTAATACGAGATTTCATAAAGAGCGAAAGTCTTAAAAATAAAAGCAAATGCAACTATTAGTTCACGAGAAATAAAAAGGAAATAAATGCATAGTTCATAATAAAACAAATTTAATGTGATAAAAGAGTTTTGAAATCCTTTCACGTGTGACCATCACCATAAGCCACCTCATGCATCTGCCGCCCATGATCTGAAAAGGTAAATATATAAAGGGGGTGAGTACGACTACTAAGTGAGGTCAAACATTATCCAAATTATAATCTATAAAGAATTTAACATGAAAAATTAGACATGCTAACACGAAAGCATAACCCGAAGGTTTTATTGCATGAATTTCTGAAGGCTAGCCCGAATGTTTTACTACATGAATGCCCGAAAGCGTAACTGAATGTTTTACTGCATGAATAGCTCGAAGGCTCTGCCTGTGCTGAATAACACATGAGAAAAACTGTTGATCTAGAGACGAGCCTTCAGGTGTGGGGCGGGGTGGGGGAGGGGGGTTGAATACACTTGGATGCAAATTTCAAACTCAAACGCGAAAGTCAGCTTAGCTAATGTTGCTACTGAACTAGTCTAATAAACTAGTCAGTTGGCCAAATAAACTTTCTGGATCGCATGGACCGAGATAATCTTCTACTGAGTCTATCTACTAAATTTAGTCAGTGAACATAAGTCCAGTATTGAATTTTGTGTGCGGAAGTGTAGGCCCAAAAATATGTTCGTCTCAGTTTGAAAAACCCTTTTTATGCTGATTGTTTAAAAGTCAATTTTATGCAATATGAACAGTAAACAATGCAACAATTAAAATCGATACAGAATTTTTTAAGTGGATCAGATACACAGGATCCTACGTCCACTGTCTTGAACTAAGCAAGAGTTCTTGCATTAATTGTACTGAGCAAGTTCCAGTTGATCTGTTCATTGGACAGATGCGTTCTTGTTTGCTTATACTGAGCAAGTCTCAGTTAATATATACGCTGGACATATATCTACTTATAGTCGTAGTGACTTTACAATTTCAACTGTGAAGGTTATGGTTTCTCCAACTATGAAAGAGTTATTACAATAAGAACAGTTCAGAAAGCTGAACTCATCGAGTTTTCTAAGCTAATGCTTTTACAATAAGCTTGCTTAGAATAGAGAAAGTGAATGAATTAAACTCTAGAGCGAAGAACTAGAAGGATCTCTCTGAATGCAAGTTCTTCGCTGGAATAGACTGTGAGTTTGCTAGAGTATTTGATCACTTGAATGCTTGTATTCTCGGTGATGTCGTTCCTGCATCTCTGCATGAAGACTCTTCTCTATTTTTAGTCTCGACGTACGAATAGATCCGTTGAAGGAAGTTTAGACACGTGTCGAAAATGGCAAGGAAAACGACCATCTTCATTTTGAATGATACTGTAGAGATTCCCTATTCTTTTAGTATGGAAGCAGCTTTACGTCAGGGCAGGTACAGTGTTGGCGGCTTCTCATTGGTCGAGGTTTAGCGAGTAGGTGAGGGTTGTTCAAACTCCAATACCATGCTGAGTTAACTTGCTCTTATTCCTCGGACCTTTTACTGAGTTGTCTCGTACTCCATTCTTCTGAGATATCAGCTCGTGGCTTGAATTCGTGTGCAGATTCAGTGGGTTGTAACTATCCCAACTGAGTTCTTGATGATGAGTTCTTCGGCTAAACGCCAGATGATCTACTGAACCCTATCAGCTATTGAACTCTAGCTAGCCTACTGAGTTCCTAACACGCTGAACTCAACTAAGCTATTACATTATATAAGGTTCATCATTCAGCTAGGGTTTTGGGATCTTCAAATCTTATCATACTGAATCTCATCCCAACAATTTCTCCCTATTTGATGATGTCAAAACCTTTTACATCAAACGTCTACGAATCAACACTATACAGCTGACAAAGACACTATCATTCCCCTTAGCTGAAAATATCCCTCTATAAGATCCTATCCATCTATACTCAAGAAGATATCAAAATCTAGACTCAGCTAAACACGAGGAACAAACACAAATATAGAGAACAAGTGTGTGTGTGTGTCCTAGTCAGTGAAGTGATCAGTAGTGTTGAAACGTAAAACATAGCCAGATGACAATTAGTGATTGTCGAAGGCCGAAAGAATAGAATTTCATATATGATCAAGAGGTTACAAGTACATAAATTCTATCCAATCTAGACTAAGAGCTATCAGGGCTAAAAGAAGAAAACAGAGCAAAAACAAGGATAAGAAAATCAGCTGGACTTCTTGAATTGTTGCAGTTGCACCTTAAATTCAGTAGATTTCTTTTTTGGCGGTTCAAGTCCATAGGCTCTATAGACTCTTCTTCTGAGCTTCCTGATCTCTTCTTGGTCTTCAGCATCTGTGACATCTAGTTCCTTTCTTCTCGCAACGGCGTATACGATCTCTTCCTCACTTTCCTTGGTGCAAATCTAAACTTCAAAATAAAATCTCATAAATATTACCTCAAAATACCCCAATAGATTTGAAATAACCAATTAAATAAATTTAAAACATTTATAAAAACTAAAATTTCTCATAATTTCTTCTAAATTTGTCTCTCATAAATCACGTTAATATAGTGTGATTTTAATGCCAACGAATTTCAATTAGGATGCTTTCCTAAAAAAACATGTAATGAAGATCAAGTCAATTAAATTATTTTCCTCCAATTTTTCGCCTTCCATAAAATATCAATATCTCTTATCATTGAAATATATATTTTTTTTAACAACTTTTATGTTATATTCATATTTAAACTTACATGGATATGAAATCAAACAAATCAATATAAATTAATTGTAATTATTACGTTGTGAGAAAAACATCTCCATATATAAAATTGGATTTATCATAAATCATTCCAAATTTTTCTCTTTCCCACCAATAACGTTAATTGATTGTGATAAGAGAATATCAACTCATCGAAGAGTTGCATGAATTCAAAGAATCATTTGCAATGAAACTCCATATGGTACGAGCATACGAGATACCTTCTGTCAACAAAAAAGATATATCAAGTATGGAGTATGCTTTTCATGATTCCAAGGTACAATTAATTGAGCAGTTTTATATTTAATATTCCAATAACTCATATTTTAAATTGGCTCATTTAAATGTTTCAAGAAGAGAGAATTGAAGCAACAATACCAAAAATTCTGGTTCGCATATTCAAACCACAACTCGAGGAGGGTCAGATATATGGTGTGAAAAACTTCAAAGTAGTGCATGATAGTAGGACGCGCAAGATTACAACAAGTACATATAGAATATTGATCAATGAAAAAACCCGAGTGTTGAAACTCTTGCAAAAAGATTTTCCTGATACACGATATTGCTTCTATTTTGATGAGGTTCACAAAATAGAAAATATTAACAGTCACACCGTTTGGTAGATTACAAATATATGATTGTACTTATAGTTTTAAAATGTTCATGAGAGATTATACATATTATCAACTACCATACGCTTGCAGATATCATAGGAGCGGTTGCACAGGTTGGCAATGTAGAGATCCATCATACAACTAATGGACAAGAGAAGAGGCTAATCAATATCAAACTTGAAGATACAAAGTATCAATTTTAATTTTAATATTATTAATTTTAGATCTTGTTAAAAAAAATATATCAATATATTTCTAATTAATAATGTTGCAATTCATATGTAGGGGTGCATCTTTAACTTGCACTCTTTGGGAAGATTATGTTGATAAGTTTTTCAGCTTAATGAAAAACCAAACTTTGAATCCCAACATTTTGATTGTCCAATTTTGTAAACCAACAAATTTCAAAGGTTTGCTTAACAAAAATATTTATGAATTTACACATACTATACAATGATTTATTTAATTATTTATTGCTATTTATTTCTTAATATCAAAGTGATAGAAAAGTTATCAATGTCTTCCATGCTATGAAATTGTTATTGAATGCTGAGTTATATGAAGTTGTTCATTTCAGAAATAGGTAAATTGCCTCCAAAAAAATATATTAAATTGATTTCTATAGAAAATGATTCAAAATGGATTTTTGTCTTTTTCAAAAATTTAAACCGAGTTTTCTATTTATAGGTTTGTCATAAAGAGTTTATGGATTCTTATCTTTTTTGGTGCAATCAATTTTCCAAAAACTATTGTATAAGGTAAATCTATGTTTGAACTATTCATAACTATATATATATAACTGAGAAAATATTATAACTTCGTTATTAAGTAATATTTTTTATCCTTGCATACAATTTTTTTTAAGATATTTGCAAAATTTGTGTATTTTTATATCTAAAATATGTGTTGAACCTCTTGGCTAAGATATTGTCTTTCTTTGTACATTATGGTTGAAATAATTTAAAAAAACTGTCAAAGATTTAATGAGGCGATTTTTCAGACGGTCTATAAGCTGAGATGAGTGACATTTTTTTTATCAGAGCAACAAGATATTTTAAAAATATATTATAATATGTAATCATGTGTATATATTCTACTTAATTTTTGAATAATCATATTAGCATGATTCTCAAAGTTAATATAAACCATCAAATAAATTATTTTTACTTATTTATTTAGTATTCTAAACTATAATATATATGATGTATATATATATAGGGAATGGATATTATGAGATCCAAATCTTAAAAGAGATACGAGAACCGATCTCGTCCCTCCATTTCGCAAATCTAAGGCTCTCATTTTATCCCCAAAAGCATTTAAAATTAAATCAAAAAAGGAAAAAATAGGCTCATTAAGGGCAAATTTGTAAACTTCTCTTTTCTTTTTCCCTAGCCATCCATTTAAATTTTTTCGTAGTCATGTTCAAGGTTTGATATTTCATGCATACCGTAGTGTATTTATATGCTTATGGTATGTAATTTTTTTTGCATATCCTTTTTTATGTACATGTGTGTTGGTCCGGAGACAAATATCAGGTGTAGAGGGGGGGGGGTGAATACACCTGAGTACCGTTTCTTCTTCTCGGTGAAGGTCAGCTGAAGCTGTTGGTTGCAACTGATGAACAGTGCCAAATAAACCTTCGATCACGGGACAGAGTGAGTCAGCTACTGAGCTCTCCTACTGACTTTTGTCAGTACTTTGAAACTCAGTCGGAGACTTAAGTGTGCGGATAAGTGTGGGGCCCGAAGTTTGTCTCTTTTTGAAAACATGATTTCGCAGATTAAATTCTTTTGGCTGTGCGACTTTAGAAATACGTTTTATGCAAACTAATGATTTTCAAAGGTTTGTATGCAATAAAACAGTAAAGAACACAATCAGTTTAACGTGGTTCGGATACGCAAGATCCTACGTCCACGGTCCTGAGCAGAGCAGGATAACTTGTTGATTAGTCTGAGCAAGTCTCCGCAAGGAAACTGTGCACAGGACAGATCCTTCTAAGTTATAGTCCTTAGCGACTTTACAATTCAAACCTAAGTTCGAAAGGGAGCGAAAACAGTCTCCAACTAATGAAGGAGTTCTTACAATAAGAACGGTTCACTAAAAAATTGAACTCCTTCGAATCTAAGCTATAAATCTGACAATGAGCTTAGGTAGAGAAGAAAGGGATCTAAAGACTCTAGAGAGAAGAACCACAAAAATATTCTAGTAAGTGCAGATTCTTCATTTGGATGTTCTGATTGAGTTGCTAGAGTGTTTGAGAGCTTGAGCAATTTCCCTTTTTAATTTCGTGCTTCGCGCTCGTGGAGCTTCGAAATCTTCTCTATTTATAGCTGTGAGCTATGGCATATGTCCGTTGGAGACGATGATGCCACATGTCACAAGCTTCCAAAGAAAACGGCCATAAATTCGAACTTGTTGCAGCAGGGCAGTTAATTACTGTACATGAGAGCAACTTTACTGTTTGGAGCAGGTAAGGCGTTGTCGGCTTTTCATTGGTCGAGGTTTGTGGTTGGTGAGAATGTCAGAGTTGACCGTTCAAACTACCTCGTATGATCTTCTGCTAAACTTTCGAAAAGACTCAAGTAGTTGGGTCGCTTTCTGTCGGATACAGTAGACTGCAAGGTCTCTGTCTTCTTCGACTGAGTCGGCTGACAAGGAATGTAACTTCTGAGTAAGTCAACTGGCGACTACGAAGGTACTGGGCTTGCATGAGTTCTTCTGCTGATGACTTATCAGCTGCTGGGTTGGCTTCTACTGAGGTTTACTCAGCTGATGACTGAAGAACGCAAGCGATTACACTGATGACGTGGGGTTCTGAAAAGTATCTTCGGCAGAAGATCAGTTCAACAATTACCCCGTACAGGACATAGACAAGAATATAAAAACGATTACAACAAGTCTAACCTATACATCAGCTAATCCTAACGACACACTGAATTACTGATATCAGCTCGGTTTTGGGATCTTCAATTCCATAGTACTACTATGATTTCCCCCAATTTTCTTTTAACCACGAACAACTGAGTATCATGTACTGACTCATATCCAACAATTTCCCCCTAATTGATGATGCCAAAACCTCTACTTCTAAACTCTAAACATCTTATAAGAAGTGCTAAGCTACTGACATCAATTTTCCCCCTTAATCTATCTGAGGAAAACAAACTGATATGATGACTATAAAACATCAGCAGGAGAGAGATAGGCAAAATCAGAGAAACTCATTGTGAGTGTGTGTCAGATCACTTAGTGATCAGTTGTGAAAACACAAAACAAAATGCTGTAAGACAATGAGTAATTGTCTATCAAGCAATAGGAACGATAGCATATATGATCAAGAAATTACAGGTTCTTATCACTATTACAAAAGAGAGTAGAGAAAAAAAAACTACAGATGCTTGAAGCCTTGAGTGCGTTTCTTGAAATCAGCAGATCTGTCGACAGGAGGTTGCAGACCATAGTATAGGTAGATTCTCTTCCTCAGTGTCTGGACATCCTCGTCATCTTCAGCTAAGTCGACACTCAGGTCGAAGCGATAGGCTGCAGCTCTTGAAGGAATAATAGGGTTTACAGTAAGGCTACCTTCCTCCTGGTGTGTTGTCGCGGCTCCGATTGTTGCTCCTGTGTCAGATCTTCTGATCTGTGTCCCGGCCTTTTTCTCCCTCTGGGTGGTCAGAGATCTGAAGAAAATAAATTTATTCTCTCTCTATAAACTCACGCCACTCTCGATTTTTATGAATCAATTGTGTAAGTTTCTGAACAGAATACTAATATATATAGGCTTCAAAAACCTATATAATATTAATATATTTGTAGCCCATTAATTTAATTATAATCCAATGGGCTTCTATTAAATCAGCCCATAATATAATTAATTAATTTATTGGGCTACTAATATTTATCAATTAATTGGCCCACCAATTAATTCCGATAAATAACATTATTAAATAATGTAAAATACATTAATCCATTAATAATGAATTCTGAGAGATAATAAATTACTAGGCAACTAATTGGGCCAGATCAGGGATCCAATACAAGAAATAAAGTTGGGCCTCCAATTAATTAATTATCCATGCCCAGCCCGAGGCAAAATTAATTAATTAACACGGATTCATTCCACTAGAGAATCCGTGCTTGACTTACCCCTTTATCCCAATTTGAGCAAGGGCTTGTATTTTAGACTTAATCGATCTCCGTATTTAAGATAGAAATATCCGTTAATTAATTAAGCTTCTTGATTGCTTAAATTAATTAACATCTTGTATTCTCGAGTAGTACCACTCGACCTTATTAACACACCTGAACTTAATCAACCGGCCGGGTTTAGTGTGCTAATCCTTTCGAGTTCCTCAGGGGATATTATCAACCCATTCTTGGGATACGGCCGCAAGATACGGACAACCGGCTCGAGCCACAAATGACTACTAACACCCAAGATACGTAGATCCGGTCGCTCATTGGACGTTCACCATAGTAGGTCAAAGTGATAGATAGCCAAATGCACTCAGCTGAAGTCTTACCAAGCTTAAGACTAGCTAAGTCACCGAGATCTTGGTTTTCCACTAATGTCAGTTAGGAAAACACATCTCACTGTGATCCGTCAATACACCACCTTAAGTGTACCAGTAAAGACAAGCAGCTAAGACAAGCCACTTCTTATCTAAACTGCAGCTTAAACCGACAACTTCATCCTTAAGTTGTCTCGGTACGTGTTAACTTGTTTATATCTTGTTAGTTCAACCAATTTGTGTTGTCTTCTGTGATACCCGACACACCACACAAATCTAACTATTATACAAGATAAAGGATAACATGTGCAAATATACATATTTATCAGATAGGAGAATAAAATAGTAGTAAGGACAAAAACACATTGTATACAAGCATAAAAGTGCTTCCAGTATACAAAATCCCAACAGCTCTGACCTCATCGTCTATTTCCTTTGTACACAGAACTCCGCGCGCAGTTCTAGGAGGTGGGATGCGCCTGAAAGCTGGAGCTCTGAAAGGAATGTACTCTCTCTTCATAATTTCCAGATGTTGTTCCCTCAGCTCAGAGTTATAATTCAACAAAAACTCGTCAAAGGCTTGTTCGACAGTCTGCTCACTTGGATAGAATTTCCATACATAGTAGCCTTTGATAAATTCCTCTTTGAGCTCTTCCCATTGATCATTAACTAGAGCAGGAACCCATTTATCAACATGAAGCACAGGGTCCTTTTTGACATAAGGCGCTCTTTTCCTTGATCCTCGTGGGATTTGTCTTCTGGGATCAGCTGCTGGCTTTTGAGATAAGTTCATCATCTTAGCCATATCAGCCATTCTCTTCTTCTCTCGAAGAGCCGCTGCCCTACAATCTCCTTTACTCAGGTTAAGGCCTCGCAGCGTGGCTTCCCACGTGGCTCTATCTTCAGCTTCTTGCTCAGGTGTAAGATGAGTCTGATAGTGACTCTGAGCAGTAGCTTGACCTGTAGTAGAAAGAGTTTTTGCGAACTCCTCCTGAGCCTTTTTCTTTTCTTCGTCCACAGACTCTTGCTTCTTCTTTCCTCTGCCCTTAACAACTCTGCCCTTAGGCTTCTTAGCAAGTTGAGCTTCTTCCAGCTGACGCTCATGGTCCAGCTTGTCTTGTAGTTGTTGGGCTACGCGGAGGTCGAAGGCCTCTTGTTCCGCTTTAGATTTGAATTTTCGGATCGGGGAGGAAGGAGTAGTAGCAGTCTCCTGAGTAGTAGCAGTAGCAGTCTCCTTCCCCGGCCTCTACGGAGGAGCCTGTTCTTCTTCAGACTCTTGCTCAATGAAGTGAGCAACATCTTCTATGTGGGCGGCGAAGATGAGATGGGTGTAGGTTCTGTGAGGGAATTCAAGTAACGTGAACCCCTGAAATATCTTGAGCATGAGCAGTAGAGGGTTGTTCTGTCTGAATACCTTCCCCCTGAGTCTGAGCAATAGAGGGTCCTTCCTCCTGACCACCCTCTATTATCTGGACATCAGCCATATCCGTGTCAAGTTCTTCCTTCATAACACTTTCCCCCTTTTTGGCATCATCTGCCTTAGAGAGTTGGGTACGAATGGCTTGTATGTCTCTTTCCACATTATGGACTGAATCCTTAATCTGAGTTGCTGTGGATTCGAAGTCCTTGACGAGATCGCAATATAGTTCCCAGTCTTGTTCTTGATCAGCTCTTGATGTTTTAAGCTGTGCAGCTGACTCCTGACAGAGTTTCAGCAGAGCCTGATCCTGCGATTCTGTCAATTCTTTCTTAATAAGCTTCAGAGCCTCTGTCTGTTGGGTAATAACTTTCTGAAGGCTAGAGGTGGCAATCTTATTCCGCTCATCGATTTTGAGCTTAACAGTTGCAAGAGCTTGAGTCAGCTGCTCTGAAAATATCTTCTGCTGATTCTGGAGCAACTGCTGACTCTGAGCTTCTAGATTGACTTTTTGAGTCGCTAAAGTTGCCCTCAATAATCTCCCCGAAAGTTGGGTTGAGGAGTAGGTACTGGAGTCTTTGAGATGCCAGCAGCTATTCTGTCTAAGCTCTGTGTCTGAGCCTTAGTATACTTTGTCCACTTCAGATGGACGTCCTTAGCCAAAAGTCTGTTTTTCTCTCCTTGGCGTCGAATGGCTTTATTTACAGACTTTGAGGACACGGAACCGATAGGTTGTATCTGGTACGAGCTGGTTCCGAGCCTTTGCTCAGAAAACGTGAGGAGCTGCTCCCTACTGTACTTTGGAGCACCTTGAGCATCACCTGATGTATCAGGAAGTGGTGATTTGCTCTTCTCAGGGGGAGTTGAACCCATAGCAGAGCCTCCCAACTCTGTATCCTTGGGTGTCTGATCCTTCCTCTTTTTGTTGTTATCATCATCTTTCTTATCATCAGCAGGAGGAGATGGGGGTGGAGGAGTGTTACCAGGGACTGACTCTCGCTAGCTTAGAAGGTAAAGCATTGCGGCTCTGAGATCTTCAAGAGTAGCTAAGTCAGCTGGTTCTCCGTACCCTATTACTTCTTGGAGCTTCTGCTCCTCATCGAGCAGGTAGATGACTGAGTGGGTTTTGATTATGTCTTCTAGAATATCCCAACTCAGAAATCTAAGAAGCATTTGAACCCTAGCCCTGATGGCTATGTCGACTAAGTCTGAGTGCCCAGCGATCTCAGGGATATGATCGTGTACGTCAGCTGTGGCACGGAGACGAGTGATGTGAATAGTTGTCCACTCAGTCGCAGTCTCCTCAGTCGGTTCCCTGACGTCCGACTGTGTCTCCTCAGAGCTAATTACCTGGACTTTATCTTTGAGGGTCGCACCCTTAATGCCAGTATCAGAATCTAAAATCTGCTCTTCTTGAGTAGGAGGAGGAGTGGGTTCAATAACGGAGAGGGGGCCGAGCAGTGAGACCTCACGGTCCGTGCGTCTTAGTCAGCCGCCTCTTCTTAGACACTTCGGTATGAGGGGGCAGAGCGGATGCTGCTCTCTTCGGCTCAGGCGGCCCCTTACCGATAGACTTCTCAGTCGCTGCTTTAGTCTTGAACTTAATCAGTTTCACGTCGAAGAACTTGGAATCAGCAAACGACGAGTGCCTCTGAACAGAGCTTTCTATGAGGACTGACATCTTAGTCCCATAAAGTAATTTCCCTACACTGGCTAACTTCCTCTCTCCAGTGGGTAGGGTAGTGAACTTCTGGGCTTGGGCCTTCATCTTCGAGACATAATAGTCGGTCCAATTCACTTCAACTCCATCATCTATTGCCATCATCAGCTGAATCCATGGCTTGGATAATTGATCATATGATCCAGCTGAGCTCGTCAGGATATGAGAGACTATGTAGGCTAGTCCTATGTATTGGGGAAGCAGAAGATTCTTCTGCTGAGCTGACTTGAATGATATGTCAGTACGTCCGCAGAACTTATGAACATATGCGTTTATCTCCTTCTCCTTGTATCCGATAGGAGAAATACCAGAGTCTGGAAGATCAAATGTCAGCACCAGCGCGTCTCTGACGTTGAAGACTCTCTGAGTAGTATCCTAACAGTTCTGACCTACTTCCTTCATATAGACGAAGGAAGATTCCTCGCCTCCAGATGCGAGTGACCTCCAGTTGTAATAAACTTCTACCACTTGCCTAGGTAGATAAGATCTTGGGTGCTTCGTCACCAGCTCCTGAAGACCAGAACGCTCCAGAGCATCAAACACGGGTTCCACGAAAGAGATATCAACTTGACGGAAGGCCAACGTAGGTTCAAACTGAATCCTGGATGCCATTATCTCCTCTATATTCTCAGGAACTTGAGATGTCGCCATTGAAATCTGCAAAATAACTTGTTAGCACTTGAAAATAGAGTAAGTTAGTAAGTATTCAGCAGATTCAATACATTACCGAGTATTAACGAGCTTGAGAGATGCAAAAGCGAGACAATTAAGATGATTTTTGAGAGGGAAAATGAACGCTTGAAAATAGCTCTTAAGTTGAAAATGGCGAGAACTGAGGAAGAAGATAGAAGATGAAAGATTTATATATCTTGACTGATTATAAGTTTAGATCCAACGATCCTATTTTAATCTTCCAAATCTATAGACGGCTGAGATTAAAAGTTATAAAAGGAATGATTACCAAAGCCGCCTCAAACATAGAATTACGTAATAAAGGTAAGTGAGAAGACATGTATTAAATGCGCGACAGACATCATTAATTACTCAGTTTATGCGAATGAAAAGGTTTCCTACTGACCTTTCCTTAAACTTATTAATGGCGGGAAATAAATGCACATTAACTACTGACTGTGTGCGACTGATATAATAAATGCAGACATGCTTCGAAAAGAAAATAAGTATATGATATTACGCAAACCTCTTGACTGAACTTTCGATCACCGGTTACCGTTATATCGCGGGAGGATGATTGAAGTGCCGATAAGTCCGTTCCCCCTTCCTTGCGTATGCAGGTGTGATTCTTCCTACTGAATCACTGTACGGAATCTACTGACTTGTCGTACTGGTTCCATCTACTGATACCAAATATGTCCAATTGTCTCCACGGGCTGCTATCAGTAGTTGTCTTCTACTGATGCATTTCAGTAGGATCCAGTAGACCTAGCTCTACTGATAATTCTCTGAATCTGTTCTCGGCTAGTGGTTTGGTCGGTATGTGCCGCCCCTTTGTTTGTCAGTATGGATCTTCTCCATTCTAATATCCTTCTTCTCGACATGGTCTCTGATGAAGTGGTGTCGGATATCCACGTGCTTGCATCTCGTATGTAGAACTGGGTTCTGAGTTATGGCAATAGCACTGGTGGAGTCACAGTAGATGGGCACTTCATTCCGAATGATACCATAATCTCTCGGTTGTTGTCGAAGCCAAAGGATGCGGGCACAACAACTTCCGGCGGCCATGTACTCGGCCTCGGTAGTGGACGTTGCTGCGAGTCTTTGTTTCTTTGAGAACCAAGATATCGACTTGCTGCCTAGGAACCGACACGTTCGGGAAGTTGACTTACGATCTATCCCGCATCTCGCATAATCGGCATCGAATAACTTTGTCGGTATTAGATTATCATCAGCAGGATACCATAACCCAGCATCAGGTGTTCCTCTCAGATAGCGCAGAATCTTTTTAGCTGAGTCGAGATGACTTCGCTTGGGATCCGCTTGAAATCTTACTCATACACCTACATCATAAGTTATGTCAGGTCGGCTAGCTGTTAAATATAATAAAGAACCAATAATAGCTCTATAATCAGTAGAGTTAACAGAAGCTCCCTCTTTATCTAGATCAATTTTAAAATTCGTATTCATGGGGATTTTGACTGGCTTGCTGGAGTTGCAGCCGAATCTCTTGAGAATGTCTCGAGTGTATTTGGCTTGATTGATGAAGATTCCTTCAGGTGATTGCTTCACTTGAAATCCAAGGAAGTAATTCATCTCTCCCATCATGGACATCTCGAACTTCTCTTTCATCATCTTCTCGAACCGCGACATATGATCTCATTTACGCGGCCGAAAATGATGTCGTCCACGTAGATTTGCACCGGTAGGATGTCATCTCCCCGACTTTATGTTGAATAGGGTGCGATCTCACTGTCCCCTTCGAAAACCTTTACAAGTAGAAAGTCTGATAGGGTATCATACCAAGCCCTGCGTGCTTGTTTTAACCCATACGAGCTTTCCTAAGTCTGTACACCCGATGTCCCCTGCCGAAAGCCGAGCGGTTGTTCCACGTAGACTTCTTCCTTCGAGACGCCGTTCGAAAAAGCGACTTTACATCCATCTCGATAGAATTTGAAGCCTTGATGTGTTGCATAAGCTAGGAATAGACGAATGGCTTCCAATCTAGCGACTGCAGCGAACGTTTCATCAAAGTCAATTCCTTCTGCCTGACTGTATCCCTTTGCAACTACTCATGCTTTATTTCTGACAATGACGTTGTTTTCATCTCGCTTGTTTTTGAAGACCCACTTAGTACCAATGACATGCTGATGTCTAGGTCTGTCTACAAGCTCCCAAACTTCGTTTCGAACGAACTGGTTCAGCTCTTCTTGCATGGCGATGATCCAGTCAGCATCATTTAGTGCGTCCTCTATCAACTGAGGTTCTTCTGTAGACAAGAAACAAGAATATAGTGAGCTTTCGCCTTGATTAAATCTAGATCTTGTTCTTATCGTTGCTGATGGATCTCCAATGATAAGATCTCGAAGAATGAGCATCTAGCCATGATCGTGCCAGTGCGGCTTCTTCTTCGATACAACTTCGCAGAATCGGTAGGGAGTGTTAGGCACTTCAGAGTACTGTTGCGAGATTGCAATATTTCGGTAAGAAGGTTAGGATCCACTGAGTTTCCGGAGTTCGGGGGCATTTAGCTCGGGAACATTAATCGTCCCCCCCGAGTTTATATTCTCGGTAGAGGTCTCGATTACCACTTGGGCTTCCTCATCGACCGATGTTACCTCGTTGTTGATTCCGTTCGGGAGAATCAACTAGGTCGGCTACGTCGATCGTTGGTTGAGTCCGAGTTTGTTCATTGTCCGACTCATCATCCCAACAATCTTTGGATCTTTTCGGCTTTATCGGTAAGTCCGAGATCCCGTAGCTTCTTTGCCGACATCATCGATGTTGATTTGTGTATCTTCCCCGTTCTCGGTAACAAATTCATCAAAAACAACATGAGGGCTTTCCTCCACACAAAGAGTCCGATAGTTAAAGACTCTAAAGCTTTACTTGACTCGAGAGTATCCTAAGAAAACTCCTTGATCGATTTGCTATCAAAGACCTTGAGTGATCTTTCCCATTATTGTGGATAAAGCAAGGACAGTACGAAAATATGAAAATGAGAAATAGAAGGAATTCTCCCTTTCCATAATTCATATGGTGTCTTCATGTATTGCTGAGTGAGTAGTGAGCGATTCTGAGTGTAGCAGGCGGTGTCAGTAGCATCAGCCCAGAACTTCGAGGGTAGTCCAGAATCTGCGAGGAGCGTTCTTGCTGCTTCTTTGAGTATTCTGTTCTTTCGTTCAGCAAGTCCGTTCTGCTGAGGAGTGCGCGCAGCTGATGTTTCGTGCTTAATTCCCTCTTTATCGCAGTATGTCTTAACTACTGAGTTTAGAAACTCTGTTCCTCTGTCCGAGCGAATTCTTTGAATCTTGATGTTCTTTTCCACACTGAGCTTCTTCAGCAGATTGGGCAACTCGGTTTGAACATCGATTTATTGGCGATGAAGATGACCCAAGTATATCTCGAGTAGTCGTCGATAACGACGAGGGCATACTTCTTGCCTCTTATAGTCATTTGGAGAGACGGCCCGAATAGGTCCATGTGCGGCGGTGAAGGATTCCATCGGTGGAAGGTGACGGAATAGATGGATTGTTGTTCTTTGTTTGCTTTCCCTTCGGGCATGCTTCACAATTTACGTCTTTAACGAACGATTCGTTGGGCGGTCCTCCGACTTTGGAGTTCTTGGCTAGCTTGTTCATGGTCTTGAAGTTCGGGTGGTGAGTCTCTTGTGTCATAGCCATCTCTGTCTTGTCACCGGGATTTTGTCCGTGCTAGTAAGCAAGCCTCGGGTTACTGCGGTTTTCCGATCCGCAACATAGATGTTTTTCCTCCGCGATCCCGATAACACTTTTTTTCCCTGTAGATTTATCAACAACATCACGAAAACCGATGTCAAAGATAACTCTATTAAGATTATCACGGAATTGGTCGACGAAAAGGAGATTATGTTGAAGTCCTTCAACATATGTTACTCTTGGAACTGAAGCAGTCCCAATGTTCAGCGTTCCGTATCCCCTTGTGTAGCCTTTTGAGTTGTCACCAAACTCAGTGCAGGACCATCTTCTTGTACATAGTTGGTCGGCGAGCTCTTCGATATGTTATGTGTCTTGAGCGGCCGCCGTCCACTATCCATGGGTCCTTATGCACCTGCAAAACAAAAGCATCTTTAGGTACCCTTTGGTTCAGTTGGGTCCTTACTGGTTAGTGGGTGATTTCGGAACCCAAATTTGTCTCAGGACCTTAGAAGTCTAAGATTTCTTCTTCTGAACCTTGTCAGCTTTCTTCTCCACATGACTTGGAGATACTGACTTTCTGCTGATGATTTTGGGTTCAGGTACTTTCTTCTTCTGAGTCTTAGCGCTTCTCCTGACCCTGGGCTCATAGTAGTACGAACCGTACTGAGCCGGATGCTCATACGGTGGCTCCTTGTACTGTTACGCCCATCCGACCTTCTTGGTTCCCCCTGAGTTCGATCTCGGTGTCCTGGGGCTGGAACCTTTGGTCAGTTGATTGTTGCTACTCGGCTGAGGTGCGATTACTTTCTGTTTGTTCTTCGCCTGAGGTGTGGTGTCAGCAGCTTGCACCTTTCCTCTGACGAACCTATCAGCCAGTGTTTCTGAGCTTTTGGAGGTAGAAGTTTCATGGGTGTAGCCAAGGCCTTCTTTTACAGCAGTTGGTCGTTGTGCTCTGAGCATGCTTTCTAGCTTCTCCTTTGCTCCCAGGTATTGTTCAGTCATCAGTTCTCTCCAGACCTCATCACTTCTCCTGAGAGAATCATAGTCCTTCTGTAAGTCTGAGAGTTTCTGACTGAGTTGGGCTATTTCAGTCTCTTTCTCCAAATTGTCCTTGGTCAGGACTGAGATCTGAGTCTCTTGAAGCTGAGACTTAGTCATAAGAGATTCGATCTCTTCCTTGAGTCTCGCAACTAGATCCACTGACTCAGTAGATACCTGACAATCAGAAGAAAGTCTCTGATTCTCAGCCTTTACCTGTTCTAGTTCCTGGATGGTTCTGCTTAACTCTCTGCTCAGCTGAATTTGTTCCTCTAGCAGGTCGTCGTATGCTTGTACTATGTCCATAGGATCATCTGAGACCGAGCAAGTGTCGTGTGTGTTGTGTGAAGAGGAGGTTATATTAAGTTTAGAATTTACCTCAGCCTCTTCTTCGGCCATCAGACACTGTTCAGCTGATTCCTCAGGAACCTTCTCTCCGACTTCAACAGCTACGAATGCAGCTTCATCCTCAGAAGAGTACATGAATGTATCCTCTTCAATTGAGTTGTCGGATATCTCTCCGGCTATGTAGGCCTGCCTCTTCTGGGCAAATTTGTCTCTTATGGTCTGCCGTTCTGCTCTTTGAGCAGCTGAGAGTTCGGGACAGTCGTACTGATAGTGTCCCTCCTTCTTGCAGTTGTAACACGTGGATGTTCTGCTGCTTTTTCCAGCTGAAGCTTTCGGTGGACTAGCAACAGGCTCCGTGTTCCCGCATTCGAGAGAAGTGTTAGATTCTTCCCTTTTTGAATATTCTTTCTTACCAGGGGGAGAATCTCTGTGATATTTCTTCAGCTTTCTGACTCTCTCCTTTTTTCTTTGATATTTGAGAGCCATCAGTGCGAGCTAGTCAGTTCCAGACATTTCAGATGTCTTTGTATCTGCAGCAGCTACTGCCTTGCTGGAAGAAATCTTTTTGCCTCCAGTTTTGCTGACTATTGCCTTGAAGGCATGATCGATTTGAGTGTCAGCTGGAGCACTGGAACACTTCTGCGGTAGACTATGCTCAAATTCCTCCGTCTTTAATTCTGAAAATATAACATCAAGAGTTAGAGCATTAAGATCAGAGCGACGTAAATAAGTAGCAAAAGGAAGCCACTTCTGTCGGGGTAGCGCTCTTATGATCTTTGTGTTCATCTCTTTGTTTGAGAACACCTTTCGCAGCCCATTTATCACATTGACTTGATTCGTAAATCTGACGCTCAGCTCGTCAATGGTTTCACTGGGCTCCATCGCAAAGGCTTTGAACTTTTGAAGCTCTAATTCGAGCTTGTTCTCTTTAATCTGAGGAGTTCCTTGGCTCGGTACATGCCCGTGGCGTCCCAAAGTTCTTTTGCCGTTTTGCGGTCCCCGCACCCTCCCGAGGTGTGAGTCACCGAGCGTTGTCGGTATAGCATTTCATGCGACTCGTCGAGGTTATGCGCTTTTTCTCTTCGGGCGTGAAGGCGGATTTGTCCTTGGGAATCTTCGGACCGATACGAGCACCTTCACCTTCCACTTCGGGCGAACCGAACGCCGTCTATCATTGGAATGATGGGTCCGGTCTCCGATACGTCGATCATGCTTGTCATGCGGCGACGTAAGGTGTGCCTCCCATTCTTACACGCCATACCGTGAAGTTCTCTATTGAGAACATCGGCACTATCCTGATACCTGACATGTCAGACATTATGTGTACGAGTATAAGGATGAATGAAGAGATGCATGTGCAGAGAAAACGTTTTCAAGGATCAGTTCGAGAAGACCAGTATTTCAGAACAGGTGGTCAGATGAACACCGTGCGCTCTGATACCAATTGTTGGTCCGGAGACAAATATCAGGTGTAGAGGGGGGGGGGGGTGAATACACCTGAGTACCGTTTCTTCTTCTCGGTGAAGGTCAGCTGAAGCTGTTGGTTGCAACTGATGAACAGTGCCAAATAAACCTTCGATCACGAGACAGAGTGAGTCAGCTACTGAGCTCTCCTACTGACTTTTGTCATACTTTGAAACTCAGTCGGAGACTTAAGTGTGCGGATAAGTGTGGGGCCCGGAGTTTGTCTCTTTTTGAAAATGTGATTTCGCTGATTAAATTCTTTTGGCGGTGCGACTTTAGAAATACGTTTTATGCAAACTAATGATTTTCAAAGGTTTGTATGCAATAAAACAGTAAAGAACACAAGCAGTTTAACGTGGTTCGGATACGCAAGATCCTACGTCCACGGTCTCGGCGAGCAGAGCGATAACTTGTTGATTAGTACGAGCAAGTCTCGGCAAGGAAACTGTGCACATGACGAGATCCTTCTAAGTTATAGTCCTTAGCGACTTTACAATTCAAACCTAAGTTCGAAAGGGAGCGAAAACAGCTTCTCCAACTAATGAAGGAGTTCTTACAATAAGAACGGTTCACTAAAAAAATTGAACTCCTTCGAATCTAAGCTATAAATCGACAATGAGCTTAGGTAGAGAAGAAAGGGATCTAAAGACTCTAGAGAGAAGAACCACAAAAATATTCTAGTAAGTGCGGATTCTTCATTTGGATGTTCCGATTGAGTTGCTAGAGTGTTTGAGAGCTTGAGCAATTTCCCTTTTTAATTTCGTGCTTCGCGCTCGTGGAGCTTCGAAATCTTCTCTATTTATAGTCGTGAGCTATGGCATATGTCCGTTGGAGACGACGATGCCACGTGTCACAAGCTTCCAAAGAAAACGGCCATAAATTCGAACTTGTTGCGGCGAGGCGGTTAATTACCGTACATGAGAGTAGCTTTACTTGTTTGGAGCGGGTAAGGCGTTGTCGGCTTCTCATTGGTCGAGGTTTGTGGTTGGTGAGAATGTCGAGTTGACCGTTCAAACAACCTCGTATGATCTTCTCGCCGAACTTTCGAAAAGACTCAAGTAGTTGGGTCGCTTTACGTCGGATCTGATGAGCGCAAGGTCTCTGTCTTCTTCGACTGAGTCGGCTGACAAGGAATGTAACTTCTGAGTAAGTCAGCTGACGACTGCGAAGGTACTAGGCTTGCATGAGTTCTTCTGGCGATGACTTATCGGCTCTTTGGGTTGGCTTCTGCGAGGTTTACTCGGTGATGATGAAGAACGCAAGCGATTACACTGATGACGTGGGGTTCTGAAAGTATCTTCGGCAGAAGATCAGTTCAACAATTACCCCGTACAGGACTTAGACAAGAATATAAAAATGATTACAACAAGTCTAACCTATACATCAGCTAATCCTAACGACACACTGAATTACTGATATCAGCTCGGTTTTGGGATCTTCAATTCCATAGTACTACTATGATTTCCCCCAATTTTCTTTTAACCACGAACAGCTGAGTATCATCTACTGACTCATATCCAACAATGTGTGATTATATATCTGCATAGTGCCCAATTTTGATTTGCATGAAAACATGTTATATATGCATAACTTCTAATACTTAAATATACCAAAACAAGTGTTCGCATACATTAGATCAACTACTGTATCAATAAAAAACATAAGTACCACCATAACTTCTAAGTTTTACATCCCAAGTTGTTCCAACAAAAGAGACTCACAACCAAACTTCTAACTATCAAGCATTTCTTTCACACATTCTTTAGAATCAAGTTCATTCTCATCGGCATGACCAACATTTCTTTCACACCATTTCGGCTGTTTGTGGGTATTATAATTCTCACTCTTATATTAAGGGCAAAATTTAAGCCTAATTTGCTTCACACCTTTCCTCAAAAATCTCGTGTCCCAGTTGATTATGTCATCCTTGAACGTCTCCATATGTCTCATCAAATACACTCCTGCAAGAAATAATTCATATTTATCAAATTTTACCGTTACAAATTGATTTATGTTTACCTTTCTCAGAAATCATGCACACAAGTATATAATTTCATGCTAACCTTTCGATCAAGTTATGCACACATTTTATACATTTGACTCAATCTTTTTATGCTAACCTTTCGAGCAAATTATGCACACCACCAATATTAATTATGCATAAAAATCCAAAATAATATGTACCAATGGAAAAAACATTTATGCTTACTATTTCATATTTTTATGCTAATATATAAAATATTTTATGCTTACGCTTACAAAAAAAAGGCAAACGAAAAAAAAGGGTATGCATACCAATATTAAAACTTTCATGCATTATGCACACAGTTATATTATTTATGTTCTCTTCCTCTTTCCTTTACCTCGCGATGTTCCTGCTTTTTTAGAATATTCACTTAGTACGCATGCAGTTTTTTCACTGAATTTATGCATATAACTATCATATTTCTTGCATATCAGTATCAAAATTTATGCATACCAGTAACACAAAACTTTTCAGAATATTTTCATTTTATGCATATGAATATCATATTTTATGCTAACCATTACGTCTGTTTATGCTCACCACCCTAAATATTTTAACCGAAACAACATATATTATATGTACCAAAGAAATTTTAATTTATGCTAACGATTTCCTATATTTATGCTAATATAGATATACTTTAATGCTGATGCGCAATAATCAAATAAAATCTCGATGATTAACATCTACTTCCTACTGAAGAGGCTTCAATCCTCAAAAACATAAACTGAGCAGCAATAAATATATAAAATGAACCAAAATCTCTTAATCATAGTTCTAAACCCAATACTCGAAAAGTCAACAAATAAATTAGCTAGGGCCAAAATGAAGTAAAAAGTAGAGATATATACCCAAATTTACCAAAACCCATCTCCATCCTGCGTTCATCATCTACACATGCATGAGGAATTCCACGATTCTTCAGATCACCTTCCATTTTCTTCTGAAAATGCACAAATTTCAAGAAATGCTGCAATAATCCCTCTTGAAAATTAACAAGAAAACAGAAACCCAAAACAAAAAAATCAAATATCTTACAAATTGAAAGAGAAAGAAATCCATCAAACGCAGATCTACAAAATAAACGATCAAACATACCCTTAATATATCTCGGAAAACGAGCACATTAGCCCTCCAACAATATAGATCGTGGGTTTCGGTTTCGCTAATCGTGGGTTTCGGTTTCGTTCACAACAGCAATGTCTCCTCTAAAACACAAAATCATCCATGGGTAAACTAAATTAACAAACGAAAACATGAAACATACCTGAAATTCGTCGATTGAGGGGATTTCTAGTCGATTTTCAACCAAAACACGAAACTACTATTTATGAAGATTATGCTTCTCTCTGCAAAACTTCTCTCTGCGAAACTCTCTGCGAAATCGATACATGTTTGGGTAGGTTTTCGAGTTTAGGTGATGTTTTGATTTTAGAGAGAGAGAGAGAGAGTGAGAGAGAGAATCGAGCGCTTGGAGGAGGTGTCAAGGAAATGGAGAGAGTGAGTGAGAAAGAATAGAGACGTGGAGGAGGGTGGTGATATGATTTCAAATTTTCATCTTCCACAATTCCTATATTACCCTTTCCTCCTTTTTTTTTTTTTTTTTAAGAAAGAAGGAGTTGATATTGGTCATTAGATTAGGACCGATGGACGCTTAGAATCGGTTCTCATATCTCTTTCGAGTGTTGGATCTCCCTAGATTCACACCTTATATATATATATATATATATATATATATATATATTCAATAAATTATACTTTATAACGAAGTTATAATATTATTTTTTCGTGCATAGCACGGTTCTAACAAATGATAAAAAAAAGTAGATATGATTGAATTGAAAGAAAAATGAAATAAAAGAAGAAATAGATAAATTAATTAAACATTAGGATAGTTGTATTGGTTAATGTTTTTGAGGGACAGTGATATTGGTAATCTTACAAATTTGCTGCAATTGACCCGGATTCGGACGTCCTCATCTATATATTCTTGAAGTTTGTATTCAAACTAGGAATCCCCAAATCCCGTAGCTTAATAATAACAGGTTTTAACTAGAAATATGATCTCCACACCACAGGGAACTGCTAAATCGTTGATGAACTACAATTTTCTCAAATCATTGCAAGCTTTGAGGTGTAACTGCTACTCTCGGGGAAATTTGGGATAAATATTGCAGCTTAACTGCTACCCACGTTTTTTCTGCCGAAAGCGAGTTCAAATTCGAGTTTGGCGGAGAATCACGGTGCTGAGGATGAGGATTTTGTGGCTAGAGTTTTGAGGGAAAACAGTAGCCATATTGAACCCAAATTGTTCATGTCGAAAGAAAAGAAGAACCTGAGCAGAAATGGTTTCAATGATAGAGTTGCGGGGATAATGAGTATGCAAATTTGAACGCATTGGTAGATGAAAGTGGCAATGAGAGCAATTATGGGAAGCTGGAGACAAAGGTTTATCTGAAGGATTCACTAAGGGAGTATATAGGGAGGCTGAGGCTCTACTTACCAGAGCAAGTACTCGGTGCTAATTTATCCGAATTCGATAAGAATGTGAAAGAGTTGCCACAAATGAACTTTGAGGTTTTTCAGAAGTATATGAATAGTGATAAGGTGAAAATGGTGAGTTTTAAGGATGATGGCAGAGTTCCGTAAGGTAACGAAGTTTACAGGGTTTGGTTGGTTGATTTGAAAGAAATACGTGGCGAAACAAGCTTGCAGCAAACTAAATAGTGTGTAGCGAACTTATGAATGTTTGTTGCTGCCTTATGTTTATCTTTTGTTTATGATCTGGTTGGTTTTTCACGAATTCTTTTGCCGGCAATGAGACTAGGTGAGGAACAAGTACAAGACCTTTTGGTTGCATACAAGGGACCGCAAAATGAAGGAGAGAAGCAAACAATGGTATGGACATCTGTATTACTGCAATATTTTTAAGAGTTTATACACTGTTGTGAAATGGTATGCAAATATAAGTAGATGAATGTTGCATTGTTTGAAGAAAGAATGCAAGAATAGGATTCTGAGATCAAAACTGCAAAATATATAATCTATAATAATTAAACTTTGAATACCTCATCTAGCTTATTTATTTATTTTAGTTCTTTTCTAGAGCACTGCATTTTTATGGCATAATATCTCTCAATTTACAGTTCTGATCATGTAAAGACATGACGACAGCCAGAAATATATGCAGGCAGTCGTGGTACACTCATTTAGGTTGATAATATATTCTTTACTTCTTTTTTTTCTTTAGACGGTTAAGTATGCAGTATGACAGCATGCTCGTGATGTAATTTTATTCACGCATTTGATTGTACTTGAGCAGGTTCTTGTTATTGAATGATATATAATTTCTAAGCTTGAATTGACCTGACAAAAGTACAATTCCTCTTTGGTGTGGATGCATATGTCATATAGCCTCTGAAGTCTGACCAAGCCATTTTGTCAATATATTCTTAGGTCTTACATTTTGGTCCTGGAAAAAATCTGGGATAATCTTGGTGATGGAGCGCTTGTATCATAATTTTGTGAACTTTACACTTGGTTGGGTTTCTGCCAGTATTGTGGTGCTAAAGCCAATCTTATTGGTCTTTGTGATGATGGTGATTCTTGTTCGTTTTACCCTCTAGAAGTCCTAAGAATTTAAGAAAATGGGTGAGCTTCTTCAGTTCCTGCATTTTCTTCTGATAGCTTTGACATTACTAGTACACTACAAATGCTGCTTCTACTTCATGCAGGATATATGGCAATATTGAATTTACAAGCCTAATCTACTTGTATTTGCTTTCCATTTTATTAATAAATCATGTATGTATATTTTTACATATTAAAAGTAAAACGTCTACAGGGTTCTACTGGAGTTATGTTTGGTGATGTGGCAGGCATTGAGGAAGCAGTGGAAGAACTGCAGGAGGTACCATTTTCAGTACAATATTCAAACTACTAGAATTATAATGACACAAGTGCTCATTTTTGTGCTATAAAGCATTTTCAATACATTTTTACCCCCTACCCTACCAGTGAACTGGATAAATGAATTGATTTTAGTCGTTGCTAGCTGATTCTTCTTTGGTTGTTCCCACGTTGATTGACATGCATTTTCTTTGAATTTTAATGAGGACTTGGTGTTGATATGAGATTAGCACTGAAAGATTCTGCAGATGACCCGTATAATGCTTTTACTCAAGAAAGGGACACTACACTGAACCAGCTCTTGATGGAACTTGATGGGTTTGATATAGGGAAAGGCGTTATATTTGGGTGCAACCAACAGGTTGGATTTGCTAGACCCTACCCTCCTTTGTGCTGGTTGTTTTGATCGTAAGGTATGATCCTCTGAACAGATATTAATTTTTCAAAGCTTGATGAATTTTATCTATGCATGGGTTCTTCTAAAAATTATATGGCATATTTATCTACATTAGAATATTCCCCCAAATGCAAAAGGGATATTACTGTGGGGACTGCTTCTTCACATCTGCTAAGGCATTGTGAGAGAGAGCAAAAGTTGAATGTTGTGATCGAATTGATCTCGTGGGCAGGTTTTTCCCCTTTAAATTTGGGCACCGATCTCACTTATTACACGGCTTCCAGGTTTGCCATTTCAGTTCAACTAGATTTGCACATTTTTCTCCTTTTACAGTACATAGTTGATTATAAAGGTATTGAGTTTTTCTGGGAGGCAGAGCTGCTGAAGAAGTTATTTTGGACAAGGTACTTTTAAAGCCTCAGTCAGTTATCTTGCTGATGCATCATGGCTCGCTCGTAAGATCATCACAATGCAGTTCCATATATTGCATTTTGGTATGTTCTTCACCTCTCTGCGCATCAGTAATTGCATTTCTTGTAGATGGAATTTGGACAACACAATGGCAGTGCATGGCGAACCCCCTCTATGGAGGAATCTAGAGAAGTAAGTTTGTTGATCCGATGACTACAATCTGATTGAGCCGGCCGTCAACTTTGAACTGGATGACGACAATGCAAAGAGGACGGAACAGCTGATGCTTGGCATGTACGGAAAGACTGTGCCGTTGCTTAAGCAGCACAACATGGCCGTACTTAAAACGGTTAAGCTATGTATTGTAGTCAGATTATTCTCTACTGCCACTTGAGAGCTTTGTTTCGTGTTGCAGGTCCTTGTGGATCAGAGAGAGATGAGAGGGGAAGAAATCGAACTTATCATCGAAAATTATCCTCCGCATATCCAACAAGTCTGGTTTTGGAGGGAACTAATCCGGGGATGGGGGGAGCCTTCCATTCTTCAAAGAGGAGCAAGAAGAAATTAAAGAGTGAGAATACATAGCATGTTGAGTTCTTGATCCATCTCCAATGAAATAATCCAAGATTTGACCTTTTCCAAACTCTGCTATAGAGAAGGTGATCGGCATCTTACATATTTAGAGCCTGGACAGATGATGATATGGAGAATTTTTTGTTCATTGGTTAGTTTGATCGATGTTTTTGAGCGGCAATTGATTGATTTTGGAAGAGCGAGTTTAACTCATGATATTGTAATTATTACCATGTATACAAACAATATTAGGAGGAAGTATTAACCATTTCTTCGAATTTATTTATAAGAAGTTGTAGTATTTATTATATTATTCAAGAAATAACATCTCAGTTTGTTTCTTTTCTTCTAATAGGAATAGGAGTCGTATTTTGCGGTGGCTGGATTTGCTCATTCGGGTTTCTCACTTCTCCCACTCCTTTGGCTCATCTGAAATGGACTCTGTTGCAAAACCACCCCTATTTTCCCTCTCTTAACCCCATCAATTTTTCTCTCTCCGAAAACCGTACCAATTCCTCAGTCCCTTCGCTTAGGGTTTCAACAAAAGTTGTGAGGGGAAAGCAGAAAAGGCGCATAAAATTATACCCCACCTGAAAAGGAAATTACATGCAAAAATCATATTGTTGTCTGCTGAATACAAGGTAAACCTAGGGTTTTCAAAATTCGCCTGTTTTGGTTTCTTTTTGCGCCTTTCATGAATTGCAAGAATATCGGGAATCGATGTCACTGCAATTTCATGATATGTGAATGGATTTTCCGCTTCTTCTGGCCGATTATCCGTCGTTTTTAGTGGCTCTATTAGCAACTCTTTTCTGTTTGATTCTGGCGAGCGCTGTGGTTTTCGGGAAAGTGAAATCAGGACAACGCCGTTCTGATTGCACGACTGAGGAGAGGGAAGTTGGTAGCGAGGAAAAGACTGCTGCTGCGGGAGTGGCTCATTGTGCCACTGAGAATGGTGGGGGGATGACGGTGGAGAGACTGTCAGGGGCGTCGATGATGGAGCAGCTGGTGCCGGAGATCACCACGCATGCCCTAAGTTACTTGGATTATCCGAGCCTATGCCGCCTCTCAATGACGAATTCGCTCATGCGGAAAGCGGCCAATGATGACAATGCGTGGAAGGCCCTCTATCATAAGGTTTGTTTATTTTCTGCTGGGGTTTTGGGATCTTGAGGGGGTGAACCTATGCTTGCTGTATTGTGTTGCTTCCTAATGTGAATTGCTCGTTATTTAAGTTTGTGATCGATTTTGCATTGCTATTGTGAGGGCTACTACTACGAAATCAGAGTGTAAAATTTGATTCTTCATTGATATTATAAGATCTTATTGTGCTTTACACAAGAAAAGCTTCCCCCGATTGTTCATTGCGACTTGCGAGTATGTTGCTTCTCGTGGTGGAGACCAGAATTCTTTTTTCATATTTCCTGCCATATTTGTGAAAGGAAAAGTAATCTTCCCTTTGCCAAACAGATTATTGTCTATTTCATAGCTTACGCACCCCTTTTCTCCCACATACGCACTCAAACATCCCCATATTCACTGTTAATAACCCGTAGACTGCCTTGTCACCATTAAAATGTGAAGGAAATCCCTTTGCCATATTGTATATTATAATGGAGTCCCAACTTGTAGTAGTATCTGGTTATACTTTTTAGATGCTTAATTTTATGTTCTCTAAGGGCCTTGGCCTTGCTTAATCATGATTACACAGTTAGTAATTTTTTTGGGCTTGACATTAAGTTGCTACCAGCTCTTTAGTCTATCTTTTCTGTTTTTTGGTTTTTATTATTTCTGAGGCTTAAGGTTATTTGCCCACCAATACATTAAAAATACTCTCATTCCCTATGCTTTATTCTCCCATATGGTGAATAATTTCTACTTCCATGCAGATTTTAACCAAGTGTAGTTGCTTAATAATTTCCATTTGTCTTGCATGTATGTTTGAAGCGAAGTTGTTCTGTACTTCTTCAATCGTACATGTCACGTGTGAAATAGTACAGTGCTAATTATGCTGCCTTCTGTTATTCCAGGATTTCACTTTGGAGCAAGGCAGTATGACCCCACCTAACGGGTGGAAAGCTTATTATGCTTCTACAAGAGCTATCGTCGCTGTAAATGCTGAGTTTTTCAGGATTATCAGGGAAAGACTACTACAAGCTATGCGTCAGTTTTGGCTCAATGCTGACTATGTGAAGTGTTTCCATGCAACTGGAGAGTCATTTACTGGGTAAGCTGATTTCTATGAAGCTCATTAATTTATGTTAACAGCTAAATGTTCATTGTTTTTGAGAAGTGATGGTTAAGTGATGCTCTTCAATTGCCTTAATCGTTGTTCTTATATTCAGATTTGCAAATTTTCCTATTTAGATTGCATGTCAAAGTCTTAAGCATCTACAGTTATTAAGTTAATATCTTGGGTCCCCAACCACATGAAATTAAATTCAGTGCTCCTCCTTTTGATTTGGTACATGTGATTAGATGGAAAGGTATCACTGTACAAGAAAGTCAACTTAGGAACTTAACATTTGTTCATGTGGTACGGCCATCTATCTGCAATTTTGAGCTGGTAAACTGATTCAGTATCTGCCGATGACACATTCTGCTATTGTTTGCTGAATACAACACCTTTTCAGTTCAAGACATAATTTCTAAAACCTTTTCTGCATCTTTGGTACATCTGGTATCAAAGTCATTAGGTTAAATAATTGGGAGTTGAATTCTGGGTCCCCTCATGATCTGCTTATTTTGGTTGAGACAACATTTTCATTCCCATCTCATTTCTCCACGCCTGTTTGGATAGGAACTGAACATGTTTCTTGGCTCTCTTTCTAGTTACAATGCAGTGATGGAGAGCTGGCAACTAGTATTTAACTGGGAGAACGTGGCTGATTTCCAGATAGTAGATGTAAGGGCTCGTGTGATGTCAAGTATGGCTTGGGTTACCATGAAAGCTTATCTTGACATGGAAACTGAGCCGTTCAATGTGACGAATACATACGAGTTGCATAACGGGAGATGGTACATGGTGCACCATCACTGCTCACCGGTGCTCATCCATGGAGGAGGTGGGCAACAAGTTGTGCATGTGTAAAGGAGGTAGATTCAAGATGATGAGAATTAATTTATGTTAATGGTGAAGTTGGGAACGTAGATAGAATAGACTCGGAAAAAACTTATTAAAGATCTGTTGGGGGTGGGGGGGTTTACTTGTCTTTTCTTCCCCTGTTGGCTAATTCTTGCATCGCATGCACAGAGGAGGTTTATGTTCTTTGATAGGTTGTTAAGTGAAATTCGTTTCAGTTTTGTGGGAGGTTGGATTTGAATTATTGCTTAAAGGAATTGTGAATCTGGAAACTTAGTGAACCTCTGGTCTTGACAACTGGTAACGAGAAGGCATATGTATTTCGTTTTTTACTGGAAGAACAAACTCTTTCTCCTCGGCATTTATTGATTATATTACTATTATTTTATCAAAGTAATTGATTAATTGGTTTTTGTTATTTTGCATTAATGGGATACGAGGTGTGTACTTAATAATAATTATTCATAGAGAGTACTAGTTAATAATCATTATTCATGATCACGTTTTATAATCTCTAATAAATTATCATAATTAGAGTTAAATGCATAATACGTATGTTTTATATTTCACCTTCTAATTTCAATTAGTCATATCACAATTGTTTCGTGATTAGGGTTTACAAAAATTTAATTTCAGTTAACCATTTAAGTTAGTGTTTGAAACAACTTAAATAAGTTGCTTTTTGGGTTTTTTTTTTACTGCATAAACACATTTTTTAAAAATGTTTAGTGTTTTTTTCTTTTTTTATACTTAAAATAAACCAGAATAAGCAGAAGCCTATAAGCTGGTAAGTGAATGTTTTTTAAAAGCAGAAGTCGAAAAAAAAACTGAAAAGCAGCTTATAACTGTGTTTGCAAAACTGTTTTTTCTAAAATTAAGCTGTTTTTTTCTACTATTTGAAACACTAACAACTTTTACTTAAAATCAACTTTAAGCAACTTTAAAGCATAATCAATTAAAAGCTGCTTGTAAAAGCTCTTTCAAACACTACCTAACTCGAGTTAATTAGTTGATAATTTATATTTTATGTTTTGTAAGTTTGAATTAATCATTTTTTACTAGGTTATTATAGTGAGAACTAAGAACATCTCATCATCGTTGGATCGAGTTTATTGGACGCTCCAGATCTTGCAATCACTTAAAATCCCGAAATGCACCTTTAAGGCAAAAAGTTTGCACTGAGGTTATTTTTGGTAATCTTGCACAATTTAATTTTTTTTTCTTTCTAGATTTTTCAGGAATAATGGTGCATATTGTTGGATGATGATTCTATCCTCAGCAGTGTTGATAAATAGTGGGAAATGACTCAGTCTTCTGTGGTATCATACGCTCAGTAGCCTTGTGCTCTGAATAAGTCTGTGAAGATTTGAAGATCCCAAAACCCTATATTGATTGGTGAACCATTACGTTGTAATTTGTTTTGTCTCTGAGGTTTCAGACTCAGCAGACCCTCTGCTCTGGTTCAGGCACTCGGTAGATTATCCGCCTCAGCACCAGTAGTAGAAGACTCAGTGATACTGGACTCAGCAGGAGCAGTATATTGAAAGAAGTCAGTGGAACTGAACTCAGTAGGAGTAGTTCATCGAACTCGTAGGCGATCTTCGGTAGAACCAACTCGGCGGGAGCATGCTATCGAATCGAGATCGGTCTCGGCAACGGCCGGACGATCTTCGGCGTCGGGATCTTTGAAGTCATTTCGGCGAGTCAATACGAGGAAGAGAGAAGTCGGCTTCGGATCTCCTTGAAGTACGTTCGTCTCAACCACCTTCCGAACCTCGGCCAATGACAAGCAGACACATACTCTATACCTACTAAAGCTGCAAGTCAACAACTTTCCAGAAATGGAGGGAAAGGACACTGCCACCATACTTCAAAAGAGCCGTTAGCTACCCAAAAGAGAGACAAAGGATCGTCGTCTCCAACGGATCTATCCTAATCTCTTCTCTATAAATAGAGGGATAAATCAAATTTGAAGCTCACGGAAAACACGAAAATAACCAAGAACACACAGAGCATTCAAACGAGCAAATTCAAAAAGCCTAAGTCTTCCGCAAGAAGTTCGAAGAATCTATCTCCGGCGAAAGACTACATTCCAGCTCTTAGGGAACCAAGCTGAACTTATTAATACAGCCTCTAGTATCCAAACGACGATACACGAACTCAAAGCTATATTCAGCTGTTCGTTGTTCTAGAAGCCACATTCTTGTTCCCTATCCCTCTAACCTAAGCTCAATAGAATATATCCATAGCTTAGACGAAGGAGTTCACCTTTGAACTGATCCTTATTGTAAAGGACTCCTTCACAGTTGGAGAGTTTTTCAAACACTCACTTTGATAACCGTGTAAACTGAGACTTGCTCAGTATAAATCTCAAGACCAGTGTTTGTCCAGCGTACAAACTAACTGAGACTATCTCAGTATAATAAATAGCTTCCTGATCTTTCGGGACAGTGGACGTAGGATTTTTGTGTCCGAACCACTTTAAAAATCTCTGTGTCTTGTGTTCTGTTCTTAACTGTTGCATTGATTTACTGTTAATTCTGAAAACATCTTTTAAATCATTCAACTGAGTTTCAGCAAACTTAACAGACTGCACTAATCAACTGAAACTGTTTTGATAAAAATGTTTTTCCCACTCAACTGAATTTGGGCCTACACTATTCCGCATCACTGAACTCTCTTTGTAAGATACTGAATTCTGCTCTCAATCAGCTAGTAGATCTCAGTAGAGTCAGTCACTCTGCCACACGATTCAGAACAGCTTATCTGGTCTGATGAACTTGTTCAGTATGACATCATCCTGAAAAGGACTTGTTGGTCCGGAGACGAAAAGTCAGGTGTAGAGGGGGGGGGGTGAATACACCCGAGCTCTGTTTCTTTTTCTCGGTGAAGGTCAGTGAAGGCGATGTTTGCAAGCGATGAACGATTGCCAAATAAGCCTTCGATCATTGGGGTCAAAGTGAGTCGGCTTCGAGCTCTTCTGCCGGCGATGTCGGTATTACGAAACTCCGGTCGGAGACCGTAGTGCGGATAAGTGTTAGGCCCGAGGTCGTCTCTTTTGAAAACGTGTTTTCGCAATGTAAAGTCTTTTGGTCGTGCGCTTTTTAAGATACGTTTTATGCAAGCCGATGATTTAAAACTCGGGTTCAATGCAATGCGATAAAACAAGAAATAACACAAGCGATTTTTAACGTGGTTCGGATAACGAATCCTACGTCCACGGTCCCGAACTCGGCGGGGAGAAACTTGTTGATTAATCCGAGCAAGTCTCGGCAAGGAAACCGTACGCAGGACAGATCCTTCTAAGTTATAGTCCTTAGCGACTTTTACAATCCAAACCTAAGTTTAGAAGGGAGGGAATATTCTCCAACTGAGAAGGAGTTCTTACAACAAGAACGATTCACTAAATGTGAACTCCTTCGAATCTAAGCTATGAATCTAGCAATGAGCTTAGTTTAGAGAAGAAAGGGATCAAATAGCTCTACAGAGAGATGAACTACAAGAAGTGTTCTATGAAAACTAGTTCGTCTCTGGATAAGCTTGAAGGTTCTAGAGCGTTGTGAGCTTGAATGCTTTCCCTTGATTTCGCGTATATTCCTCTTCTTTTCGAAATCTTCAAATCCTTCTCTATTTATAGGCTGTGAGTTGTGGCATATGTCCGTTGGAGACGACGATGCCACGTGTCATAAGCCTCCAAAGAAAACGGCCATAAATTCGAGCTAGTTGCGGCGGGGCGGTTAATGCGGCTGTTCATGAGAGCGACTTTTTCGTAGAGTAGGTAAGCGTTGTCGGCTTCTCATTGGTCGAGGTTTGTAGTTGGTGAGAGTGTCGAGTTGACCGTTCAAACAACCTCGTATGTCTTCTCGCCGAACTATTCGAAAAGACTTCGAGGTGCGGGGTCGCTTTTCGCCGAGTACGATGGGCCGAATACGTCTCTGTCTTCTTCGGTGAGTCGTCTGACTAATGAAGTGAGCTTCTGATAGTCAGTTGGTCGACTGCGAAGGTATTGTGCTTGTGTTGGTCCGGAGACGAAAAGTCAGGTGTAGAAGGGGGGTGAATACACACGAGCTCGTTTCTTTTTCTCGGTGAAGGTCAGTGAAGGCGATGTTTGCAATCGATGAACGATTGCCAAGTAAGCCTTCGATCATTGGGGTCAAAGTGAGTCGGCTTCGAGCTCTTCTGCGGCGATGTCGGTATTACGAAACTCGGTCGAAGGCGTAGTGCGGATAAGTGTTAGGTCCGGAGTCGTCTCTTTTGAAAACGCGTTTTTGCAAGTTAAATCTTTTAGCTGTGCACTTTATAAAATACGTTTTATGCAAACTTATGATTTTCAAGTCGGTTGAATGCAATGCAATAAAACAATGAAATGAACACAAGCGATTTAACGTGGTTCGGATACGCAAGATCCTACGTCCACGGTCCCGAACAAGGCGGGGAGAACTTGTTGATTATTCCGAGCAAGCCTCGGCGGGGATGCGTGCCTTGTGGACGGTTCCCTCTAAGTTATAGTCCTTAGCGACTTTACAATCCAAACCTAAGTTTAGAAGGGAGGGAATATTCTCCAACCGAGAAGGAGTTCTTACAACAAGAACAATTCACTAAATGTGAACTCCTTCGGATCTAAGCTATGAATCTAGCAATGAGCTTAGTCTAGAGAAGATAGGGATCAAAGTGCTCTAGAGAGATGAACTACAAGAAGTGTTCTATGAAAACTAGTTCGTCTCCCGGATAAGCTTGAAGGTTCTAGAGCGTTGTGAGTTTGAATGATTTCCCTTGATTTCGCGTATATTCCTCTTGCCGAAATCTTCAAATCCTTCTCTATTTATAGTTGTGAGTTGTGACATATGTCCGTTAGAGACGACGATGCCACGTGTCACAAGCGTCCAAAGAAAACGGCCACTATTCAACTTTGTTGCGACGAGGCGATTAATGCACCGTTCATGAGAGCAACTTTCTTGTGTAGAGTAGGTAAGCGTTGTCGGCTTCTCATTGGTCGAGGTTTGTAGTTGGTGAGTGTCAGAGTTGACCGTTCAAACTACCTCGTATGTCTTCTGCTGAACATTTGAAGGGACTTTTAGTGCTGGGTCGCTTTCTATCGGATACAGTACTTGAAAGTCTGTCTTCTGATAGTAAGTTGGTCGACTGCGAAGGTATACTGCTTGCACTGGTTCTTCTACTGATGACCATCAGCTTGTAGAGAATGCTTCTGCGAGGTCCGGTCGGTGATGCGGGATCTTCAACCGAGTTTGATATCGGTGGCGACGAAGAATGCAAGCGATTACACCGATGACGTGGGGTTACGAAAAGTATCTTCGGCGAGAAGATCGGTTCAACAACTACCCCGTACGGGACTTAGACAAAAATAATAAGCATTACATCAAGTCTAACCTATACATCGGCTAATCCTATCGACACACTAATCTACCGATATCGGCTCGGTTTTGGGATCTTCAATTCCATAGTACTACTATGATTTCCCCCAATTTCTTTTAACCCTAGAACAGTGAGTATCAATCTACGACTCATATCCAACAATTTCCCCCTAATTGATGATGCCAAAACCTCTATACTCTAATATCTATCAAGGATACTTGTCCTATCGACAACAATTTCCCCCTTTAAACTTCCGAGGAAAAAACCGATAATCATAAACGAACTTTAGCGGGCGAGAGCATGGCAAGATCGAGAAACCGATGTGAGTGTGTGTCGAATCACTTAGTGATCGGTTGTGTAAACACAAAGACAAAGGCCGAAAGACAATGAGTAATTGTCTAGCAAGCGGAGGAACCGATATATATATATCAAGAATTACGAGTTCCTATGCTATTACAAAAGATGAGAAGGAGAAAATCACTGCTGCTTGCTTCTTGAACTTCTGCGTTTTCTTCTTGAAGTCGGTGGATTTTTCCTCGGGAGGATCCGAGGTAATAGTATTTATACACTCTAGCTCGAATCTCCCGGATCTCCAAGTTATCATCCGGCGTTTACGGGAGCGAGGCTCGGGCGTAGGCGGCTTCCTCCACTTCTCTTTCTATGTCCTTAGTGCTCGGCGGTCCATTAGCAAGTCTCGGCGGTGGAATACGTCGGAAAGGCTGGGGCACGGAAGGTTATATTCGTGATTCCATGACTTGCTTCAGCCGTTCACCGAATTCAACATCAAATCTCGTAATCAACTCCTCAAAAGGCGACCGTGGCGAGTCAAAGTGGGTAAATGCGCCCATACGTAGTAGCCTTTGATAAAAACTTCTTTCAATCTCTCCCAATGTTCATTCATATCAGCCGGCACCCACTTATCCACATGCTTTGAATCGGTTGTTGCTTGATGTGGGGGCCCCGATGAACTTAGATCCTCTCGGGATCCGCCTTCTCGGATCGGGCTTTGGTTTATCGAGATAGGCTTTTCATTCTTGCCGGGTCGGCCATCCTTTTCTTCTCACGGAGAGCGGCCGCTCTAGTGTCTCCTCGTCCGAGACTCGGTCCTTGCGGCGTCGCCTCCCGGGTCGTTTGATCTTCTCGCTATCCGCTTAGGTGTAAGAGTAGATATGGGAATACTACGAGCGAGTAGCTTTGATTTCGATCGGAAGAGCACTTAGCAAATTCTTCTTGGGCTTTCTTCTTTTGCTCTTCGACTGTATTAATGACCTTTCTCTTTCCTTTGCCCCCGACGGCTTTGCCCTTAGGCTTTTTACGCTTCCATCTTGCCTCCTCTAGCCGACGTTCCTGGTCCAGGCTTGTCTTGCGGCTCTTGGGCTATTCCGAGGTCGAATACCTCTTGCTCCGCTTTTGATTTAAACTTCTTGATCGGGGAGGAAGGAGTAGTGGATTCGATAGCGATTTCCTTCCCCGACCTCTGCGGCGGTGTTGAGACTCTTCTTCTTCGGTGGCTCTTCAAGGAATTGAGCGATTTTGTCTATGTGCACGGCTAAAGAGGAGATGGGGGTGGCTTGTAGTGGGAAATCAAGGAGAAGGACCTCGGTAGATGTACCTTTACGAGTAGGTGGTCCCGCTCCCGGAGCCTGTTCCCCCCCGAATCTCTGCGGTGAGGGCTCTGGCTGGCGAGGAGGGTCTCGCCTCCCCGAGCCTCGTCCCTCGAGGATCCGGACGTCGGCCGTATCCGTATCGGGTTCATCTTTCACAATATCTTCCCCCTTTTTGGCATCAGGCAATATTCGCCGAGGAGGTGCGGATAGCTTTTACGTCTCGCTCCAGTTGTGCGCAGAATCTTTGATGCGGGTAACGTGTCATCAAAATCACCGACCAAGTTACGTAGTTTTCCCGGTCTTTCTCTCGATCGGCTCTAGATTTCTTCAATCGAGCGGCCGACTCTGACGGAGTTTCAGCAGAGCTTGATCATTTGATTCCGTCATTTCTTTACGAATGGCTTTTAAGGCCTCACTTTGTTGCTTGATGGCTGTTTGAAGAGAGGTGGTTGCTATCTTGTTTCTCTCATCTATGAAGCCTTGAACTGTTTTCATGGCTCGAGTCATTGCTCCGAGAAATTTTTATGCTTTGAGCGGCAAGCAGCCGACTTCTGTCTCGATAAATCGGCCTTTTGAGCACTTAGGGCTGCTCAACTATCTCCTTGAAATCCGGTCGAGAAGCCTCTTTAGGAGTTGAGATGTCGGCGGCCAACTTACTTAGAGCTTCGTTCGATCCTTGGTGTACTTCTCCCATTTGAAATGAACATCTTTGGCTAGGAGTCGATTTTTCTCACCTTGGCGTTTGATAGCCTTGTTGACGAACGTGAGGACACGGAACCGATGGGTTGTATCCGATAAGAGCTGGTTCCGAGCCTCTGCTCGGAGAACGAGATCAACCGCTCCCCTACGTACTTCCGGAGCGGTTGTAGCCTCACCGATGGGATTATGGGTGGTGTTGGGCTCTTCTCTTGGGGAGTTTGTCCCTCTGCGCATTCTCCACCGATCCGCTTCCTTGGGTTTGCCATCCATCTCCTCATCTTGATCATCATTATCGCCTTTATCGGAAGGTGGAGATGGGGGGCGGAGGCTTTCGATCGGAGCTCTCAAGCTCGATAAATAGAGCATTGCAGGCTCTCAAATCTTCGAAAGACGCCACATCGGTGGCTCTCCGAATCCAATCTTGGCTTGGAGCTCTTGCTCCTCCGTCGTAGCTCATCCGGTGACTGCTTGGGATTTGGCAAAGTCAATAAGAATGTCCCAAAGGCGAAAACCTTAAGAGCATCCGAGCTCTTGTCCTTCTTGCTATTTCAACAAAATCTGCGTGCTCGGCAATTTCCGGTATCTCTTCTTGAATCTCGGTGCAGCACGCGATCAGTGGTGTCGGTTGTTGTCCACTCAGCGGTAGGTTCGGGTGACGGTTCCCTCTTGTCGGACTCTGTTTCCTCGTAGCTGATCACTTGGACTTTGTCCTTGATCGTCGCTCCCTCGATTCCGATATCACGAATCGAGTAGTTGCTCCTCTTGAGTAGAAGGAGGAGCCGGCTCAATAATGGTAAGTGGCCGAGCCACTGTGACCTCAGCAGGTCGAGTCTTAGCCAACCTCCTCTTCTTTGGTACTTGGATAGATGGGGGGCGGAGCGAGACGCAGCTCTCTTAGGCTCGGGCGGCCCCTTGCCTATGGATTTCTCGGCTCCGACTTTCGTGCGGAATTTGATAGACTTCTTGTCAAAGTACTTGGAGTCCTCAAAGGTCGAGTTCTCAACAATCGAGTTCCTCCGAACTATGCATTCTATCGGAAACGACATCTTTGTTCCGAATAGAAGTTTACCCACACCGGCTATCCTCCTCTCGCCAGTGGGTAATGTGGTGAACTTCCGAGCACGTGCCTTCATCCGAGTAGTATAATACTCGGCCCGGTTCACTTCAACCCCATCGTCTATTGCCATCATCACCGAATCCTAGGTTTGGACGAGTTGATCATATGATCCAGTGAACTTGTCGAAATGTGCGATACCACGTAAGCTAGACCTCTGCATGCGAGGTAGCAACATATTCCTCGGTAAAGCTGTTTTGAACGCCACATCCTTGCGTCTACAGAATTTCTGCACATATGCGTTGATCTCCTTCTCCTTGTATCCAATCGGAGAAATGCCGGAGTTGGGAAGATCGAATGAGAGAGCTAGAGCATCTTGAATATCGAAGGTAAGAACAGCTGACTCCCACTCATCTTGATCGACTTCCTTCTGATAAGAGAAGGACGATTCCTCTCCTCCCGACGCTAGAGATTTCCAGTTGAAATAAACTTCAGCGACCTGTCGAGGGAGATAAGCACGGGGGTGCTTCGAAACCAGCATCTCCAACCCTGAACGCTCCAAAGCGTCAAACACGGGTTCAAGGAAAGAGATCTCCACTTGGCGGAAGGCCAAAGTAGGTTCAAACAGAATCCTGGAGGCTACAATCTCCTCAATGTTGTCTGGAGTTTGAACGTTCGCCATTGAAATCTGCAAAACAACATATTAGCACTTGAAAATAGAGTAAGTTAGTAGTTGCTAGCAGACATCTGATACATTACCGTGTATAAGAGCTTTAAGAGATGCGAAAGCAAAGTTGTTTAGGAGATTTGGATAAGAAAACAAAGTTGCGAGATAAGCTCTTTGAGAAAATGAAGAATGGCGAAAAATGAGGAGTTGATAGAAGATGAAAGATTTTGTATATTACGTTTGATCTTCAGTTTGAATCGCACGGTTCAAATTTAATCTTTCAAAATCAAGGGGCGGCTAAGATTAAATATTATAAAAGAATGATTACAATAGCCGCCAAAAATATAGATATACGTAATAAAGCTAATGGAGAAGACATGCATTAAATGCGCGACAGAGAGCATTAATTACGCAGGCGAGGAGTCCTGCTGACCTTTCCTCAAACCTTAAACATAATAAATGGTAAGGAATAAATGCTCCTAGGAAACTGAATGCAAGCGACTGATGCATTAAACGCGGCATGCTTCTGAACAAATTAAGTAACGATACTACGCAAACCTCTTCAGCTGAACTTATCAGCTGGTTACCATCATTTATCAGGAGGATGGTTGTGCTGATGACCATGTTCCCCCTTGCTGTGTACAGTGTGCATCTCCCAACTGAGTCACTGTACTAAGTTTTCTGACTTGTCGTGCTGATTCCATACTGATACAAATTGTTGCTAAGTATATTATTATCGGTAGTCGGCTTCTACCGACTTGTCTCGGTAGGGTCTAGCGACCTAGCTCAACCGGTAGTTCTCTCGAACTCTGTTCTCGGCTAGTGGTTTGGTCGGTATATCTCGCCCTTTGCTTGTCGGTATGGATTTTCTCCATCCCGATGTCCTTCTTTTCGACATGGTCTCCGATGAAGTGGTGTCGGATGTCCACGTGCTTGCATCCGGTATGTAGAACCGGGTTCCGAGTTATAGCTATTGCCTTGGTGGAGTCACGGTAGATGGGCACTTCATCCCGAGTTATACCATAATCTCTCGGTTCTTTGTCGAAGCCAAAGGATGCGGGCACCAACTTCCTGCAGCCCATGTACTCGGCCTTGGTAGTGGACGTAGCTACCGAGTGCTTGTTTCTTTGAAAACCACGATATCGGCTTTGCTGCCTAGGAACCGACATGTTCCGGAAGTTGATTTTCGATCTATCCCGCATCTCGCATAATCAACATCGAATAACTCGTCGGTATTAGATTATCATCGGCGAGGATACCATAACCCACCTCGGGTGTTCCTCTTAGATATCGCAGAATCTTGTTCGCCGAGTCTAGATGACTTCGCTTGGGATTCGCACGAAATCTTGCGCATACACCTACAAAGCATAAGTTATGTCGGGTCGGCTAGGCCGTTAAATAAAGTAAAGAACCAATAATAGCTCTATAATCGGTAGAGTTAACGAAGCTCCCTCTTTGTCTAGATCGATTTTAAAGTTCGTGTTCATGGGGATCTTGACGGGTTTGCTTTGGAATCACGGCCGAATCTTTTGAGAAGATCTCGAGTGTATTTGGCTTGATTGATGAAGATTCCTTCACCGATTGTTTTACTTGAAATCCAAGGAAATAATTCATCTCTCCCATCATGGACATCTCGAATTTCTCCTTCATCATCTTCTCGAACTGGCGACATATGACTTCGTTTTACGCGTACCGAAAATGATGTCGTCCACGTAGATTTTCACCGGTAGAATGTCATCTTCCGACTTTATGCTGAATAGGGTGCGATCTATTGTCCCCTTTTGAAAACCTTTACAAGTAGAAAGTCTGATAGGGTATCATACCAAGCCACCGGGTGCTTGTTTTAACCCATACTGAGCTTTCCTAAGTCTCGTACACTCGATGTCCCTACCGAAAGTCGGGCGGTTGTTCCACGTAGACTTCTTCCATCGCACGCCGTTCGTAAAAGCTGACTTCACATCCATCCGATATACCTTAAATCTCCGATGTGTTGCATAAGCTAGGAAAAGACGAATGGCTTCCAATCGCGGCTGGAGCAAATGTTTCATCAAAGTCAATTCCCTCTCGCCCTGATTGTATCCTTTAGCAACTAGTCGAGCTTTATTTCGACAATGACGTTGTTTTCATCTCGCTTGTTCTTGAAGACCCACTTAGTTCCAATCACGTGCTGATGTCTAGGTACCGTCGACAAGCTCCCAAACTTCATTTCGACGAACTGGTTCAGCTCTTCTTGCATAGCAATTAGCCGATCGGCATCTTTAAGTGCGTCCTCTATCGACGAGGTTCTTACGTAGACGAGAAAACAAGAGTAAAGTGAGCTTTCTCCTTGATTTAATCTTGATCTCATCCTTATAGTTGCTGATGGATCTCCAATGATAAGATCCGAAGAATGAGCATCGAGCCACGAACGCTCGAGTCGGGCTTCTTCTTCGATACCACTTCGCACGGTCAGTAGGTGTATTAGGCATTTCGGTAGTACTTGTTTTGTGACCGTAGTAATTCAAGTAAGAAGGTTAGGATCTACCGAGTTTCCGGGTTCGGGGGCATTTAGCTCGGGAACATTAATCGTTCCCCCCGAGTTTATATTCTCGGTAGAGGTCTCGGTTACCACGGGGGCTTCCTCATCGACCGAAGTTACCCGTTGTTGATTCGTTCGATAGAATCAACTAGGTTAGCTACATTGCTTGTTGGTCGAGTCCGAATTTCTTCATCTTCCGACTCATCATCCCAACAATGCTGGATCTTTTCAGCTTTGTCATTTAGTTCGAGATCCTGTAGCTTGCTGCTGACATCCTCAGTGCTTGACTTTGTATCTTTCATGTTCTCAATAACAAATTCATCAAAAACAACATGAGGGCTTTCCTCCACGCAAAGAGTTCGATAGTTAAAAACTCTGAAGGCTTTACTGACTCGGGAGTATCCTAAGAATACTCCTTGATCAGATTTGCTATCAAAGACCTTCAACCGATCTTTCCCATTGTTGTGGATAAAGCAAGGACAGCGAGAAAACATGAAAATGAGAAATAGAAGGAATTCTCCCTTTCCACGGTTCGTAAGGCGTCTTCATGTGTTCTTTGTGTCGGTAGTGATCGATTCCGAGTGTAACAGGGCGGTGTCGGTAGCATCAGCCCAAAACTTTGAGGGTAGTCCGGAATCTGCGAGGAGCGTTCTTGCTACTTCTTTGAGTGTTCTGTTCTTACGTTCGGCAAGTCCGTTCTGCGAGGGGTGCGCGCAGCCGATGTCTCGTGCTGAATTCCCTCTTTATCGCAAGTATGTCTTAACTACCGAGTTTAGAAACTCTGTTCCTCGTCTCGAGCGTATCTTCTTAATCTTGATGTTCTTTTCCACACCGAGTTTCTTCGTAGATTAGGTAACTCGGTCCGAACATCGATTTGTTGGCGATGAAGATGACCCAAGTATATCTCGAGTAGTCGTCTATGACGACGAGGGCATACTTCTTGCCTCTTATAGTCATCTGGAGAGACGGCCCGAATAAGTCCATGTGAAGCGGTGAAGGATTCCATCGGTGGAAGGTGACGGAATAGGTGGATTGCTACTCTTTGTTTGCTTTCCCTTCGTGCACGCTTCACAATTTCTCGTCTTTGATAAACGATTCGTTGGGCGGTCCTCGACTTTAGAGTTCTTGACAAGCTTGTTCATGGTTTTGAAGTTCGGTGGCTGAGTCTCTTGGCCGCCCGACTTGTTACCCGATTTAGTACGTGCGAGCAAGCAAGCCTCGGGTTACAGCGGTATTCCGGTTTGCGGCATAGATGTTCTTCCTCCGCGAACCCGATAACACTTGTTTTCCCCGTAGATTTGTCAACAATATCACGGAACCCGGCGTCAAAGATTACTCGTTAAGATTATCACGGAGTGATCGATCGAAAGGAGATTATGTTGAAGTCCTTCAACATATGTTACTCTTAGGAACCGTGGCGGTCCCAATGTTCGGCCGTTCCGTATCCCCTTGTGTAGCCTTTGGAATTGTCACCGAATTCAATTCGGGACCATCTTCTTGTACGTAGTTGGTCGGTAGGCTCTTACGGTAAGTCATGTGTCTCGAGCGGCCGCCGTCCACTATCCATGGGTCCTTATGCACTCGCAAAACAGAGGCATTTTTAGGTACCCTTTGGTTCGATTGGGTCCTTACAGGTTAGTGGGTGATTTCGGAACCCGGATCGTCTCGGGACCTTAGAAGTTCCGAGACTTCTTCTTCGAACCTTATCGGCTTTCTTCTCCACAGGACTTGGAGATACCGACTTTCTGCGATAATTTTGAGTTCGGGAGCTTTCTTCTTCTCGAGTCTTAGCGCTTCTCCCGACCACGGGCTCATAGTAGTACGAGCCGTGCCGAGCCGGGTGCTCATACGATGGCTCCTTGTACCGTTACGCCCATCCGACCTTCTTGATTCCCCCCCGAATTTGATCGCGGTGTCTTGGGGCTGGAACCTTTGGTCAGCTGCTTGTTGCTACTCGGCTGAGGTATAATTATAATCTGTTTGTTTTTCGCCTGAGGTGTGGTGTCAGCAGCTTGCACCTTTCCTCTAACGAACCTATCAGCCAGGGTTGCTGAGCTTTTGGAGGTAGAAGCTTCGTGTGTATAGCCTAGACCTTCTTTCACAGAAGTTGATCGGTGTGCTCTAAGCATGCATTCAAGCTTCTCCTTCGCTCCTAGGTATTGTTCAGTCATCAATCCTCTCCAGACTTCGTCACTCCTTCTGAGTAAGTCATAGTCATTCTGCACATCTGTGAGCTTCTGACTGAGCTTGGCTATTTCAGTCTCTTTCTCAGAATTGTCCTTGGTCAGAACTGAGATCTGAGTCTCTTGAAGCTGAGACTTAGTCATGAGAGATTCAATCTCTTCCTTGAGTCTCGCAACTAGATCCACTGACTCAGTAGAGACCTGACAATCAAAAGAAAGTCTCTGATTCTCAGCCCTTACATGTTCAAGTTCCTGGATGGTTCTCTTTGAACTCTGCTCGCTCACCGAATCTGTTCCTCTAGCGAGATCATCGTAGGCTTGTACCACATCTAGAGGATCATCTCGTGACCGAGCACGTGTCTTGTGTCTTTGTGTGAAGAAGAGGTAATAATGCGTTTAGAATTTACCTTAGCCTCTTCTCCGGCCATCGACGGATTCGGTCGACTCATCGAACCGTCTCTGCGACCTCAACCTGCGACGAACGCGGCTTCATCTTCGAAGAATACATGAATGTATCCTCCTCAATTGAGTTGTCGGATATCTCTCCGGCTATATAGGCCTGCCGTCTCTCGGCGAATTTCTTTCTCCCGGCTTGCCGTTCCGCTCTTTGAGCGGTGAGAGTTCGGGACAATCGTACTGATAGTGTCCCTCCTTCTTGCGGTTGTAGCGGTAGATGTTCTCGCTTGCTCTTACCAGTGAGTCTTTAGACGGACCGGCGGCAGACTCCGATTTCCCGCATTCGGTAGAAGGATTAGATTCTTCTTTCTTATGATAGTCTTTCTTTCCCGAGGAAGAATCTCGGTTGTATTTCCTCGGCTTTCGACTCTCTCCTTTTCCCTCGATATTTGAGAGCCATCGGTGCTAGGCTGGTCGGGGCCTGAAGCCTCGGAAGACTTTGCTGCGATGTGGCCATAGCTTTGCTTGAGGAAATAGGCTTGGCTCCGGTATTGCTGATCGTTGCCTTGAAGGCGTGGTCGAACCGTGTGTCGGTGGAGCGCTTAAGCACTTTTGGGGTAGGCTATGCTCGAATTCCTCCGATTTTAATTACGAAAATATAACATGAGGAGTTAGAGCATTTAGATCGGAGCGACGTAAATAAGTAGCAAATGGAAGCCACTTCGTCGGGGCAACGCTCTCAAGATCTTGGTGTTCATCTCCTTGTTGGTGAACGACCTCCCGGCCCATTGATGACATTGACTTGATTGGTGAATCGACACTCGGCTCGTCAATGGTTTCGTAGAGCTCCATTGCTAAGGCGTCGAACTTCCGAAGCTCTAGCTCGAGCTTGTTTTCTTTGATCCGAGGGGTTCCATGGCTCGGTGCGCCAAGGCGTCCCATAGCTCTTTCGCCGTTTTGCAATCTTGTACCCTTCCGAGGTGTGAGTCACCGAGCGTAGTCGGTATGGCATTACGTGCAACTCGGTCAAGGTTGTGCAACTTCTTTTCTTCGGGCGTGAAGCGAGATTTGTCTTTGGGAACCTTAGCACCCGTTTGTGCTCCCATGCCTCCTCCAAGCAGCAAATACTATGCGTCGATCATAGGAATGATCGGTCCCGACTCTAGGACATCCGACATGCTTGTCGTGGAGTGACGTTAGGTGTGCCTCCATACGTACGCGCCATACCGTGTAGTTCTCTATTGAGAACATCGGCACCATCCTAATACCTGACATATCAGACATTGTAAGAGTAAGAGTATAAGGATGCTGAAAAGATGCTTATGCAGTGAAAACGGTTTTCAGGATCAGTTCGAGAGGACCAAGATATTTCGTAACCGGCGATCGGTTGAACAACCGTGTGCTCGATACCAATTGTTGGTCCGGAGATGAAAAGTCAGTGTAGAGGGGGGGGGGAATACACCCGAGCTCGTTTCTTTTTCTCGGTGAAGGTCAGCTGAAGCTGATGTTTGCAACTGATGAACAGTGCCAAGTAAGCCTTCGATCACTGGGGTCAAAGTGAGTCAGCTTCTGAGCTCTTCTACTGACTGATGTCAGTATTACGAAACTCAGTCGAAGACTGTAGTGCGGATAAGTGTTAGGCCCGAGTCGTCTCTTTTGAAAACGCGTTTTTGCAAGTTAAATCTTTTAGTCGTGCACTTTATAAAATACGTTTTATGCAAACTTATGATTTTCAAGTCGGTTGAATGCAATGCAATAAAACAGAAATGAACACAAGCGATTTAACGTGGTTCGGATACGCAAGATCCTACGTCCACGGTCCCGAACAAGGCGGGGAGAACTTGTTGATTATTCCGAGCAAGCCTCGGCGGGGATACTGTGCCGGACGGTTCCCTCTAAGTTATAGTCCTTAGCGACTTTACAATCCAAACCTAAGTTTAGAAGGGAGGGAATATTCTCCAAGCGAGAAGGAGTTCTTACAACAAGAACAATTCACTAAATGTGAACTCCTTCGGATCTAAGCTATGAATCTAGCAATGAGCTTAGTCTAGAGAAGATAGGGATCAAAGTGCTCTAGAGAGATGAACTACAAGAAGTGTTCTATGAAAACTAGTTCGTCTCTGGATAAGCTTGAAGGTTCTAGAGCGTTGTGAGTTTGAATGATTTCCCTTGATTTCGCGTATATTCCTCTTGCCGAAATCTTCAAATCCTTCTCTATTTATAGTTGTGAGTTGTGACATATGTCCGTTGGAGACGACGATGCCACGTGTCACAAGCGTCCAAAGAAAATGGCCACTATTCAACTTTGTTGCGAGCGAGGGCGATTAATGCACCGTTCATGAGAGCACTTTCTCGTGTAGAGTAGGTAAGCGTTGTCGGCTTCTCATTGGTCGAGGTTTGTAGTTGGTGAGTGTCGAGTTGACCGTTCAAACTACCTCGTATGTCTTCTCGCCGAACATTTGAAGGGACTTTTAGTGCTTTGGGTCGCTTTCTATCGGATACGATACTTGAAAGTCTCGTCTTCTTCGCGAGCGTCCGATAAAGTGAGCTTCGATAGTCGGTTGGTTGGCTGCGAAGGTATACTGCTTGCATCGGTTCTTCTACCGATGACCATCGGCTTGTAGAGAATGCTTCTGCCGAGGTCCAATCGGCCGATGCGGGATCTTCAACCGAGTTTGATATCACCGGCGACGAAGAATGCAAGCGATTACACCGATGACGTGGGGTTACGAAAAGTATCTTCGGCGGAAGATCGGTTCAACAACTACCCCGTACGGACTTAGACAAAAATAATAAGCATTACATCAAGTCTAACCTATACATCAGCTAATCCTATCGACACACTAATCTACTGATATCAGCTCGGTTTTGGGATCTTCAATTCCATAGTACTACTATGATTTCCCCCAATTTCTTTTAACCCTAGAACAGCTGAGTATCAATCTACTGACTCATATCCAACAGGACTGTTCGTGTTTAAGTTGAGAAATGCGGTTTTCAAGTGTATTCACCCCCCCTCTACACTTGAACGTACTCTCGTGGACCAACACATATTTTCCCCATTAATTGTACACATTTTTCTCATATTATCAGCATATTTTTTCCCCATTACTTGTGTATATTTTTTCTAATAATTGTGCAATTTTTCCTAGTAATTGTGCATTTTCTTCCTCATTACTTTTGCATAATTTTTTCAATAATTGTGCCTATTTTTTCTAATTACCTGTTTATATTTTCCTCGTAATTGTGTATTCTTTTTTTTTCCAAAATATTGCAAATTGTGTATTTCTAAAATTAAAAAAATTCAACAACACAAAAAACACTTAACCAACATTGTGCAGAATAAAGATTCTAAAATCAATTAACAAAAGAATGTAACATTTGGTCTTTTAATCAAGTTGCAAATCAATTTTTTAGAAAATTATATGTTGATTTCGGCTGCGATTTTTTGAACAATTGAACTTCCCCTAAAAAACCGCCGCCGATGGAGATTAGACGCAAACGATGAAGAAAATTTCACACCAAAATAATTCAGACCCGAAGAAATCTCTTGCTATTAATTTCTTCCGCCCATGGACAAACGCCGTGGGAGAACTAATAATTTGAAAAATCTGTCAAAAATAAAAACAGAACTAAAACGAGACTAATTTCATATTTTTAGATTTCACTGTGCATCAATATTCTATAAACTTATCAATGCAGAGTTCATAATTTTCCCCTCAATTGATCATCAACTATGCAAATAAATGCAAATTTCATAATCTTTTGTTAGTACTCAAACAAAATGCGAAATTATAGAAACATAATAATAGTGCAATTAAAATCACAAAAAAATGCATAAAAAATGTATTACTTGTGCAATCTTTAGTTATTACTTGAAAAAAAATGCGCAAATCATAGAAGCCTAGTAATCTTATATATATAAAAAATCGAATGATTTCAATTCCAAATCTAGGGGTGAAAACGGATCGAATACGGACGGATAGTGCTCTTTTCATATTTTGTCCTATATTTTTTTCTCGAATTCGGAGTCGAATACGGGAAGACCGGATACGAATACGGATTCGGATTGTTCGGGATACGAATACAAGGCGGATATATGACGAATTCGGATCGAATTTGAATAACAATAATCGGATAATATGATTCATAAATAACCATCTATTTGTGATTGTAACAAATGAAAAAATCACGTATACAATATTTAATAGAAGTTTTAATGCAAACTATAGTTAAAATATTAGCCATTATGAATAACATAATTTTTATTATCAAGAAAGTATGAAAAAATTCCAAAATTCAACATAAAATACCTAACTATATCAAAAAATTAATTATTAAATAATCCGAGAAATATCCGAATTCATAATCCGGGAAATATCCGAATTCATAATTCGGTAAATATCCGATTAAATACGAGAAATATCGGATACGGGCGAATAATGTGAAATTCGAATTCGAATCCGTATCCGATTTAGGCTATCCGAATTCGAACCCGTATCCGATCGAATACTAGATTTGCTCCCCGAATTTGATCCGGATCGAATTCGGCTCCGGATCGGGCGGATAATATCCGATCCGTTTTCACCCCTATCCAAATCAATTTCGATTTCAATTCAATTGAACTCAATTGGAATTTCATTAAATTGAGGGGTAAATATATAAGACATATAAGATTATATCCCTCAATTTATGCTCAATCATGAAATAATTTTAGAATGATTCTCAAATTATGCCCATTAATTGTTAATATTGTAATTTTAGAATGATTCTCAAATTTTGTAAGATCAATCAATTTCAAATCTATTGATTTTTTTAGAATGATCTTTTAAAATTAATATTTTAAATTTGTGTTCCTCAATTTATGCCTAATGATGTTAAAAGGCTTTAATTATGTGAAATAAAAGTTTTACCAATATTGTCACAAACCATGTGAGTAATACATGGGATGACGTAGCGGTTAAGGTGGGTGACCCGGGACCGATAGGTCCTGGGTTCAATTCCCACCAAGACCGCTATGTGATTTCCTGTCACCTTGTCACATTAAGGGTGGTTCAACCACCCTCCTGTGCGGTTTGCAGGCTACTGCACAATTGTTTGCAATGAAACTTCGACTGATTCGTGCATACGAGATCCCTTCATTCAACAAAAAAGATGTATCAAGTGCATACGAGATCCCTTCATTCAACAAAAAAAATGTATCAAGTATAAAATGTGTTTTTCATGATGCAAAGGTATGTATCATTGAGTAGTTGTATCAGTTTAATATTTCAAGTGTAACCCATACTACATTGAACTCATATTCAAATGTTTCAGGAGACGAGGATTGAACCAATAATACAAAAAAAAATTGATTCGCGTGTTCAAACCACAACTTGAGGGTATCAAGTATAAAATGTGTTTTTCATGATGCAAAGGTATGTATCATTGAGTAGTTGTATCAGTTTAATATTTCAAGTGTAACCCATACTACATTGAACTCATATTCAAATGTTTCAGGAGATGAGGATTGAACCAATAATACAAAAAAAAAAATGATTCGCATGTTCAAACCACAACTTGAGGAGGGTCAGATATATGGTGTAAAAACTTCAAAGTGGTGCATGATAGTAGGACGCACAAGGTTACCACAAGTACATATAGGATATTGATCAATGATAAAACCTGAGTATTGAAACTCTTGCAAAAGGATTTTCCTGATACACGGTATTGCTTCAAGAGCTTTGATGATGTTCACAAAATAGAAAATCTTATCCTATCTTATATATATCAAGCGAATGTGCAATTCCAAATCAATTCCAATTCAATTGAATTCAATTGCAATTTTCATTTAATTTAGGGGTAAACCTATTATTATTATTACTACTAATACAAATATAAGTACATATACATACATCTATAGAAACACAATCCAATCAATATAAATTAATATAATTCAATTTCAATCAACTCAAATTATATTTAATTTAAATTGAATTTCCATTTTCAATCCAATTGAAACATTTTCAATTCAATTGGATATTCAATTGCTATTTTAAAATTTTTTTTTATCACATATAGATATACATAGTCCAATTTATACTCAACCATATGTTAGCATTTCAATTTTAAAATAATATTTTTAAAATAACATAAGTGATTTTAAATCAAAATTTCATAGTGTGACAAATCACACAATTAAATTTCAATATAATTCAATCTATTTTTTCAAATTCGAATCCAAATTCTACTCAATTCAATTTAAATTATAATTTTAGTCTTTATAAATTACATATAGATTTAATTAATCTAATCTAATTTCAAATCATACATTGCATCCCAATTTTAAACTAATATTTTAAAATAATATAATTGAATTTAAAATTAATGTTTTATAGGTGTGGCAAATCATGTTAACTAATTAAATTTCTCACAATTTATTTCTAAGGTTATCACTTTCTCATTTAGCAAATGTTTCCTATTATTTCATAGAGATATTCAACCATTGATTTCAATTAACATGCAATTCAATACAATTTTACATAAATCAGTCATTTTGCCCTTATAATTTTCAATCTAATTTAATGATTTTATTTGTCCTCCTTTCCCTTTTAATTTTTTCGGTCTTAATTATTTGATCATATGTTTCTTTTTTTCTTTACCCCAAACTCTATGTAAATCGCAAAATCATGTCAAGATTCTTCTATCCCTCCACCTTCCCCTTCATGTTCTATGCCAAATTGCAAAATATCAAATTAAATAGGTTAATGACTATTAGAGATTATCGATTTATGGATGCATTATTCTGCATAAATCTCCTATAATGACTACTTTTTTACGATCTTGGTTTTAGTATTCAAGTTTTTTTGAACATGAGAGATGTTCCATTGTGTGCAACGCACGAGAACTCCTACATTCACATGACCTGGAGTAACCGATAAGCTATATCTCTCGAGGTGTACTCGATTATGTTAATTCATAATGGAACTCCTTCATTCACTAAACATGACATGATTTTTTTTTCTTCAGAAAATTGGGCAGCCTTGATAAAATTTGGTATACTGCATTTTCATATTTATTTGTAAATGTAAACAACATGATCGAAACTTCACTTTGTTAAAAATTTTCCTTTTATTTTCATATCGTTATTCAGTTGAATAAAATAATGGAGTACATATATCATAGGAAGACTTTAAAAAACTATATAACTTTCATGATTCTAGACTGAATTAATTGCTTAGCTGACTTAATGGACAATATTTGAACTTATACTACCAACTTAATTTTTCTAATGTTAGCAGGAGTTATGTTCTTTATGTTCTTTGAAGGGAACATGTCTTGGACAAAAATGAAGGCCATTGAACTGCTTTTATATTATTGCAATAAGTTAGTTGAATCGTTGCATGTGGTTTTGGACCTAAGACATTCGCCTTAACGTACTGTAGCCATGTTCTAGACTTCAACAAATGTGTTCAATGATCTAAACTATAGTTGAAAATTCGAGAAATTCATCACAAAACTGTAATTAAAGTGATAGCCACGACTTTTCATAAGTGTAATATTTTTTTTTCCTATATGATTGTACATGGGAATTTGATGTTAAAATACTCATTTTTAAAATTTTGTTGTTCTTGACCTATTCACTCATACTTAATTTGTGGTCAATATTCTTTTAATTAATCTTGGTAGAAGTTTTTTATGGGATATAAAGAATCAACTTCCAAAAATTATCACCACACTCGAGTGAGAGAACAATTTTGTATAGATCCACAGCAAAGACAATCAAAACTTGATGTTCAGTATGTATGTGTGATGCCTCATTTGTTCTATACGCCCAAGATAATAATAAGCTAAGTGACTTTCAACAATACAAGAGATGATGTTTGGAGCTTGCAAAATGCACACACAAATGGAATAACAGTCTTATGTCTTCTCTTCGACCACATTTTCTTAGAGGTGCATGATGAACAAAATGCAACCACAATTTCTTAGAGTTGAGAAATGAGCGAGCCACATTCTTATGTCTTCGGTTCGACCACATTTTCAAAGATGCCTAGAAGGTAATGCAAATTCTTGATTTTGTATGTCAGCGTAACATTTTCGTAATGCCTAGAGCAGCAAATATATTACACACATAAAAATATTACAATTTCGTGCGTAGCACGGGTGTTGTTCTAGTAGTACAAAAAAAATTGAAAAAACGTGTATAAAAATGGATTAATTGTGCATACTTTACTTAACAAAAAGCACAACTCATCGAAATTGTGTAGTATTGCAAATTAATCCGCAAAAACGTGCATCAGAAATGGAGTAAATGTGCAGATTTTACTTAATACTCAAACAAAAAAACACAAATCATAAAGATGTAGAATTATAAAATAGGGAACGATGCATTTTTACAATCCAAACCGTGCAGATTTTAAACACATAAAGTTAAATCAATAATATCGAAAATAATCTTAGAATATGAACAAAAAATATAAGAAGATCTTTGCGTATACAATAATTGGATAGACAAATTAAGACTATCCCTAAAAACAATTTAGAGAAATACTAGACAAGAACAAATCCATAAAATAATACCCATAAAAGAAATCGGAGTTTTCAAGAAACCAAGCTAATCGAATTAAATAAGATTCGAAAAAAATCAACCCATTCAATAAAATCCAGAAAAAATTAAAACATATTGAAATAAAAAACCACTCACCAATTCATCAATTACCAGCAAGGAATTACACCAACTTCGAAGAAAATCGGTGGACGAAGATGAGAATTCGAGAAACACTTGTGGTTTTTTTTTTCTTCTAAAAAACATGGGAAGGAGCAACTCAGTGAAAGAAAGCGAATAAATGAATATGAACATTTAGATTAGGTTTTGCTTATTTTATAATTGTTTTTTTTTACCAATACACCTTTGTGCAAATTTATATTAGTGAACTTCTTTAAGGGGTGTTTATTGTTGAACCTCCCCAATTATCACATGTGTATTTAGGTTTTGTGTTACAAATAGCAAAGTAAAAAATGTTTGAAAGGAACAGACACGTACACGTTTCACTCCACGGACCACGGTAGATGATTGAGTGTCCTCCTCTTCAACTCCACAACCATAGTACTAACGGCCCTTCCGTCTTGCACTGTCGGCGAGTCTCCCCACACGCGGCTGTCGCGGTACATCACCGCCCACTCGGCGTCGCTCGATTTATCCACGGGTGGTTGGCAGTCGGCACTACGCAGGTGGTTTTCCTAACAAAATTTACATCTCTATTTATTTAATTAACAGAGGTTCTGAAATCGTCCCGTACTCGATTTATCCACCGGTAGTTATCTCAAATTTTCTTTTCTGACATCCCCATTTTTCAATTTGATCCCGTTTTTCTTCTCTTGTAAAAATGTAATGCATTTCTTCTTCTTCATTGGTGCGAGGGCTTCTGAAACTATGTCTAATTAATCTCTTAAACTTGAGTTCTTCTGGAACTGACTGGAGCATAATATATGACAATCTGCTAAAAGAGGCACAATCTTTGCTTTCACTTTGTTTGTTTAGGTTGCCTTACTGTCATTCATCTTAAAGCTAAACTTAGTACTGTGGCTGGATGATATTGAAATGGTACTTGAATTCACATTCTTAATATTCAGGAAATGAGAAGTCGTAGATGCATTGAGATCTTGAAGATGGGTGTTGTCAATTACTCTGAAGCGCTTAAACTGCAAGAGAAACTTAGATCTGAAAGAAAACTACACAAAATCATGGATACCCTTCTCTCTCTACAGCATCCACCCACATATACTCTTGGCAAAAGGCAGACCATTCATAATCTACTGGTTCCCGAGGAGGAACTTAAATCAATGGGGGCAGAACTTCACCATACGGAACGAGGAGGGGACATTACATTCCATGGTCCTCATCAGGCTATTTTGTATCCCATTATCTCTTTGAGAGATATCGGCATGGGGGCTAGAAAATATGTGGAGAATCTTGAATTGACAATGATTGAGCTTGCATCTTTGTATGGTGTCAAGGCTTGTGTGGGACAAAGAGGTGAAACCGGTGTTTGGGTTGGTCCGAGAAAGATTGGTGCGATCGGAGTTCGTATTTCTTCGGGAATCACATCCCATGGGTTGGCTTTCAACATTGATCCTGACTTGAACTACTTCAAACATATTGTGCCGTGTGGAATAGCAGATAAAGAAGTTACATCTTTGCAAAACGAGGTACGACAGGTGCTTCCTTCTGATGAAGTGATTCAAGAGCAATTGATTTCTTGTTTTGTTAAAATGTTTGGCTATTCAGATATTACTTGGAGACAAGGAATTGCATAGTACTGAGATTTTTTGCTCTCTATTTGCATCAACCTGTTCTGATCTTTTATTGACTGTACAAGTAAGAAGAAAAAAGAAAAACTCAACAATGGTGGGTTTATTGATTCTGTTTCTTCATAATAATGATTTGTAAAATTGTACTCATTAGTAGTGACATGCATTTCTCTATAAGTGCGAATTTACTAAGCAGTGAAATGCAAAAGAGTCAAGGCAGTGGCTGCTCCCACAGTCTCAGCTGTAAAGAAATGGGAATGGGCCTTGTTTCAGTATTTGGCACTGAGAATGATACATTCTACAACAAACTCCTTCAGAGTACTCTGTGCGGTTTGCAGGCCAGATAGTTCTATTTCTCGACCATGGGAAGTCAGAACACTGGATCTGCTCTGTTGGCTACAGATACTGGTCTAATTGGGACCAATTCACTCTATTAATTTCAAATGCCTGTGCTACAGCAAACTACTGCTTCTCTTCGGCAGCAAATCATATCAGAAAAGGTGATGCAGATAACCGCGATGGCTGCTTTGTCATTGGTGAACTGGTACATGGTTGCATTACACTTTCTTCAAGAATTTAAAGAAAACCTCATAAATGAAGCAGTTTATGGAGAGCTTGGAGCACGCAGTTTTATTTTCTTGCATGATCAAGATGGAGGGCTAATGGCAATACATACACTTTTCTGAGACTAATCAGATTCTCAATTTGGCTTAGGCTAATGCCATCAAGAATTGAAGCTTTAATGATACATCATGAATGGCACCAAGGTAAGCACGTGTGCTCTACTGAAATCTGATATCTGTGGTGTTATTTGAATCACATTCGTGCTAGTTAAGCTTACAAAGATTGATCTCACTCTCTGATGAGTCTATGATTTGGATACGGCTTTGAAGGCTGCTGGTGGACTTGAAGAAATAGCAACCATTGAAGCACTAAATATACACTGGCTGGTTACATCCAACACTCCACCAACATGTACACTAAGTTTTGGTCAGCTTCTGCAGCATTGAATCAGTTACACTTTCATTCATCAAGTGCCAGATGAGTAGAACAAGATTGTAATAACATGGCCCTCTATTTCAATATTTTCTTCTGCTAAGTGATAAGAATTCATGTTTCTATTTGCCATCAAGAATTCCATTATGTTTTCTTGCTCATTCTTTTCTTATTTTGGTAAAAGAAAAGGATTTACTTAATTAATAAAATAACAAAATACAATTTATTAATATGAGATTTGGAATTAGATTACTGATCCACAATATTTGAGGACATGAAATGGCGGAATCTTAAAACTCTCAAATTTCCTTGTCAGTAGTTAGCAGTGGATGAGAATGGCAAGTGATAAAGAGGACCACAAACCAGTGAAGCACGTCAAATACAATCACCTAGGCTACTAGCCAGCAACCAGTTATATTGGTAAATAAGTATGGGATCTTGTGTTCCCTTGAGATAATATATCGGTTAAAGTGTTTAACTTATGAGCATTGACTGAATGTTATGAATTCAAAACCTACTAAAACAGCTACGTGTGAACTTGTTACATATGATTAGTCTAAGGTAGTTAGCCACTCATGCACACTTCAATAGCGATTTCAAATTACTCTCTTCAATAGCGATTTCAAATTACTCTCGTAATAAAAAAATATATAAAGTATTGAAATTTTGTTTGTGGTATGTCTGACCTGCATCAGTTTTTTTCTATCACATGTTTTTAGTATCGTCCCAATAATTTCGAGAATAATAATAATCGCACTACAATGTTTGTCAATTTTTTAAAGAACTGGAATAGTAGATGAAAACATAAGAAGTTGTGGAGAATATGTTGCTCTTGAAGATTTGAAATACATATCAGTTGATCAATATAATTTTACTAATCAATTATTTTTATTTTATTCCTTTAATAATGATATAGTAGTTGAGGTGGTCATCTGATAGTTAAATATCATAAATTTGAAAATCATCAAGATTGTTAGGTGTGTTTTATAATAGTATATGATCGAAATTTACTCAATTTTCACTTCAGTCATCAGATAGCGGTAACGAATTAGAAAAATAAAAATTGAAATCAATTCATAAAAAAAATGAATTAGATCTAATTGAAATCATATATATATATATATATATATATATATATATATATATATATATATATTTATTTATATGGTGTGGTTCTAGGGAGATCCACACTTCATAAGAGATATGAGAACCAATCCACACCCTATATTCCTTTCAAATCAATGGCCAAGATTAGATTACTTATTCTACTAAAAAAAAGGGGGGAAATGACAAAATTGGAAGAAAGGAAATTCATTCTAATTTGAAGGAAGGGGAATGGACAGGTTTTATTTCATTTCATTTTCTTCAGCATTCAAAGGAGACGGCGCCATTGGAGCGGTTCCTTGCGGTTTCGCTGTGCAAGCTCGAAATTGGGGGAGAATTCGTCTATTGTCAGTCGATTAACAGGTTTTTTTTTTAGATTTTGTTGTTTCATTCGTCTTCCCCTCGATTCGTTGTGCACCTCTCATTCTCACGTTTTGCAATTGGTGAAAGGGGGAGGGGAGAACGGACGATTTCCGCAAGATCAGAAGAATTGGCTGCTCAATTGCGCAAATTAACAGGTAGGGTTCGAAAAAATTCGTTGCCCATTAGAAACCTAGGTGTGTTCTTCAAATTCGAAGTTCTTGAGTTTCGATTGGAGTGATTTTAGTGTTTCTTGGTCAATTTCTTGAGTTTTGTTCCTCAATTTTTGTAGTTTCGTCCTTCGATTTACAATATCATCGCGATTTGAGAGGCTTGATTTATTGATTCACGTTTGAAAATTCTTGAGTTTTGTTCCTTAATAGTTTCGTCCTTCGATTTACAATATCGTTTCGCGTTTCAGTTGGTAAAAGCATGAACGAAGATAACATTTCGAATTTTATTTGTGAAGAGTAGTTTCTGAAAAATATTATGTTCGAAGTCATATGTATGAATTTGTAGAGTGGTGTTGGTCCCGAGATAAACGTTCAGGTGTAGGGGGGGGGGTAAATACACCTGGAAACTTTCTCAACTTAAAACGCGAACAGTCCCTTTCAGGAAGATGTCGTACTGAACAGGTTCAGTAGACCAGATACGCTGTTCTGAATTGCGTGGCAGAGTGACTGACTTCATTGAGGCCTGCTAGCTGACTTAGGTCAGAATTCAGTACCGTTCAGTAGAAGTTCAGTATAGTGCGGAAAAGTGTAGGCCCAATTCAATTGAGTTAGAAAACGTTTTTAGGAAAATTGTTTCAATATATTAGTGCAATCTTTTACGCTTTGCTGAAACCCAGTTGAATGATTTGAAAGATATTTTCAATATGAACAGTAATCAATGCAATAGTAAAGAAAACACACAGAACACAAGCGATTTTAAAGTGGTTCGGATCCAACAATCCTACGTCCATTGTCCCGAAAAGATCAGGAGGCTATTTTATTATACTGAGTTAGTCTCAGTCGGTTTGTGCACTGGACAAACACTGGTCTTGAGATTTATATTGAGCAAGTCTCAGTTTACAAGGTATCAAACTGAAGTGTTTGACAAACTCTCCAACTATGAAGGAGTTCTTTACAATAAAGAACAGTTCAGGGATGAACTCCTTCGATCTGAGCTATAGAATAGATATGATCTGCTGAGCTTAGGTTAGAGGGAAGGGAACGAGAAAGTGGCTTCTAGAGCGACGAACGGTTAAGTATAAACTCTGGGTTCGTATTCAGTCGCTTGGATACTAGAGGCTTATAGTCTGATTCAGCTCGGTTCCCTTTGAGCAAGTATGTCGCCTTTCGCTTGGAATAGCTCTTTGAAGATCTTGCGGAAAGCTTTTAGTCAATTCTGAGTTGCTCGTAATTGCTCGTGTGTTCTTCGTTTTCTAGGTGAGCTTCGATTTGAAATCTTCCCTCTATTTATAGATGAGAGGCATGGAAAGATCCGTTGGAGACGATGATCCATGTGTCTCTCGCTTTTGGGTACGAAACAAACTAAATTGCTAATTTATTTAAAATTTGTGTCAACGGTAAAAGATGAAGGTATGCTGCGAATGTGATGGCAGTGGCACAACGACCTGCAGAAAGAGTAAGGTTGAGAACACAAAAAGAAGTAAATAGTAAGGTTTTATTCCAATTTCATTTGCAAAATTCATGTTAAAGATCAAACCTGTCGTGGATGGAGAATATGCTCCTTAGTTTCTGGCATTGGTCCATCAGGCGCAGATACAACATGAATGCCCCCATCCATTTGAGCAGCTACAGTAATCAAATTTTGGTTGTTCAAGAATGTCAAAGAATGAACTAAGATTTTAAGAATCGATAAAATTGCTGTAAATTGTGTCAAGAGGACGTGTGTTATAATTTGCTGGAGTGTATATACCAGCAGGATTGATGATCTGATACAAGAAAAAGCTCAAGTCAAAGGTGTGAAGTCCAGCGAATAATTCGTCCACTACAGTATACGATGCAACTAATAAATCCACTTTTATGCGAACAGAATATACAAAATGAAGAAGGATGCATACATAACCAGTCATCATTTTGATTTCAAACGTTATGTATAAAAATTATAGTGTGTATGCATGAATTTGCTATGAGATATGTATAAATATGTTGCATTCCCCATATGCATAAATATGTTGATTTACATGCATGAATCTTATCTACAATATGCATGAAGCTGTTTTTTATAGAAAAGTTTATAAAATATCTGCAACATGCAGGAAGTTTAAGATCAAAAAGAAAGAGGAAGGTAAATAATTGAACAAGAAACCTTTAGCGATTTCAAGGACATGGAGTTGGATACAAGAGAGATGGATAACATATTTATAGACAAATGAGCTTTGAGATCTGAAGGATATTCATGTTTTGTTAGATCTTTTGTTTTTATTAGAAATATTTTCAATATATGATTCGTTAGAGAATATTATTTTTATGAGCTATGCATTGTTATAAAACAAGCTATGCATTAATCTGAGTGGATATGCATGTAATTAAAATGAAAAAAATATATATAGTAATTGGGTCACCAATTTTATGCACACATATACTAATTTATGCATATTTCTAGTTAAACTTATGCATAACAAAAACTCGTTGGGGGAGAAAGGGAGAGAAAATAAGCTGGGAAATAGGAAATGTATGAAGAAAAATTAAAACAAAAGTAGATTATGAAAATACCCTTAATGAGTCCAATTTCTAATTTTTTTGCTTTATTTTTAAATGCTTACCTAATGAAAAATGCCAGCCATTGATCAAGGAAATTGATGGATGAGATCGAATCTCATATCTCATATGAAAATAAGATCTCATTTAATACATTCTATATATATATATATTATGTATCTCAATCAGGTAAAAAACATTAGACAATGGAAAATTGCACTTCATGAATATTGTTTTTTATTATTATTTTTTTTGAATGATAGAAAACAGAAATATTAGCACCACTTTATACCTTTGCACTATCACTTTATACATTTACATCAATTATCTTAATGGAAAATTGCACTTCATGAATATTGTTTTTATTTTTTATTTTTGAATGATAGAAAATAGAAATATTAGCACCACTTTATACCTTTGCACTATCACTTTATACATTTACATCAATTATCTTATATGTTTGGAGACTGCAATTTCCCTTTGATCCCATTCAATTATTGAAGCTGGGACGACGACGTTTTGTTCTGCACTGCACACCTTCCAAAGTCATTGATAAAGGGCTGAGGAGTCGTAAATTTTAAAGAGTTGAAACTTCAATGAATTTGGGTCTCCTGTATCTGCTAATTCATTCAAGTCAAGATAAGTTGCATGTTCCGACAAAGGAAGGTCTCAAAGTTTATAATCTAATTACATAAGACTATTAATGTTAATTACTGGTAATGCACTTTGATCTCGACTATGATTTCCGGACAAAATAAAAACAACCAAACTTTATATCAGAACATGATTAGAAAGTCTATAATAATCTATTAAGAACACAAATTTGATACGTTTTTACCACTGATGAATATAATAATGAATCAATGACGATTGAGATTAAAAATGAGCTATTTAATTTATATAATGCACATATATGATCTTTAAACTTATTTGAAAAACTAATCCATACATATTCGATTTACAGTCAAATCAAATTCCAATAAACTTAGAATAGCTTCAATACTAAATCTGGACTCCAATATCAATTTATTTATATTTAATTATAGCCCAGTGATATTAATAATAAAATCAGCTAGCAAACATATGCTGTGCTGCCGGTTATTACTCCATTTTTAAAGGAAAAATGTTACAAAATATTGGATAAACATTGCATTTTGGATCGGTTTGATGGTTGTAGAAATGAAAAAGATTTATTGTCAAATAAAACTTCCTCTGTATCAACGGATGCAGTCCCCCATCGCCTTCACGTGAAGTCGATTGACTGTAAGATTATTGAGACAAGACAAACAAGATTAATATCTCTCTCTCTCTCACTCTCTCTCTCTCCTGTGTGAGAAAAAAACGAACTCCTATCGAACTGCAAGAATATCGCGCAATAATTAAACACACTAGATATATCGCGTAAAATTAACCTTTAATCTATATACGTTTTTTTTTTCTTTTTTTTTTTCACGGTGTACAAAAAATTCTTTGTTAAAATTATTTAATTTTTAATTAATTACTACCTTATTACTTTTGGCGATTTTAAAGTTTTTTAGAGAATTTAGAAGGTTATATGTTTTGTGTCTAAAGTAGTGTAAAAATTTATATTAAAATAATACTTCATCCGTCCCATTATTAATGTCACACTTGCCTTTTTTGTTGTCTCATTATTTATGTCCCATACCAAATAAGAAAATAAATGAGTGGACCAAAATCAATCTAAACATGTGGACTCCACCCATTTATATTTTTACATCATAACTTTACACCTTTACCTCCACTATCTTAAATACCGTGTCCAGTCCCAACGAGACATAAATAATGGGATAGAGGGAGTATTATTTTAAATATGAATCATTTTTAATGTGACTAATTCAAAAAGTAATACGAAACCCTTATAATGGATGGAGAGAATATTTAATATATATAAAAAAATATAAAACAATTAGAATTGCATTTAAACAAAAGCATATGTTTACACGTAATTATTCCAAATTGAGATCGGCCTATAAATCACCTATTCGAATTGCAGACAATACCAAAAATTTCTGTGGCAGAAAAAATGAAGACCACTACAGCAAGCGGCTCTCCGCCGCCACTCCACTCTCTACGGCCGCTACGCCGTCGCCACTTCAACCGCTTATTCGCCGCGATTTACACCTTAGCCATATTCTCCCTCCTCTACCACCACGTACTCAAACTTCTCCACCCAACCTCTCTCCTCTCTTTCTCCATCTCTATCTCACTCCTCATCGCCGACGCTATCCTCGCCTACATGTGGTCCACAACGCAGGCCTTCCGCATGAACCCGGTCCAACGACAAGAATTTCCCGAAAACCTCGAAAAAGTATTGGACCGGAAAGATTTTCCGGCCTTGGACATATTCATATGCACGGCGGATCCCTACAAGGAGCCGCCTATCGGTGTCGTGAACACGGCGCTATCGGTGATGGCGTATGACTACCCGATGGAGAAGCTGTCAGTTTACGTGTCGGACGACGGCGGGTCAGAGCTGACGATGTTTGCTTTCATGGAGGCTGCTAAATTTGGGAAGGTTTGGTTGCCGTTTTGTAGGGAGAATAACATCTCAGAGAGATGTCCAGAGGCTTATTTCACCTCAAACGTCTATGCTCTAACCGCAAACACCCTCCAAATCAAGGTAACATACGTTTAATTTTTCCTACTCTAATTAAAGTCCCATAGCCGCTCTATCGTATACTCTTGCATGTGTGTACCAAATGATATGAGTATTGATATTTTTCATTTTTTATTTTAAAAAATAGATCATATATACCACATGTCAATATCTTTATTGTGTCATACGCACAATAGATATATAATTATAGTACAACTATATCTTAATGTTAAAATCATCCTGTTTAATCCTTTAAAAAAATATACATACTATTTTTAGAAGTTCTGAATTCCAGCTGCCAGAATTGGCACGAACTCCTCACCCTTGGTTAGAGCTACTTTGGAATTAAATTTTAAATTCCATTATATCCACTGGTTATTTTTGTATTCGGTTCAACAATAGCTATTTTACTAGAAAAAGAGTGCATAGTTGTAATTCAAACGTTTTTATACAAAAATACATCCAACCGAATACCATCGGTAACTGTATAATCATAATTTAGAATTTAGAAGATGAATTTGAGATTTCTGGAGAAATAATACTATAATAGATCTCCAAATTATGTATATTTAGAAGGAAAAATACAAGTTAGGGGGTGTAACCCTTGGATCCGCCCACCACTTCGTACTAAATGATTAGGTCAGAATTCTACAACGGAAGTCATGGGGATCTTGTGTTGTTAAAGGTTCTTCTTGTATTTTATTTAATGAATATATTGACCTAATGTACTTTATATGAATATTGAATGAATGAAAAAATATAATATAAGATCAATGATTATGTACGTATAGACATACTGAACTAGAAATAAATGGGCGACCAACCCACATGGTTGCACTTGCATGAAAGAAAAAAACGAGAACGTACAATTAGTGTCTGCAGATACGGATCTCATCATTTACACTATCTTTTCCGAATGAATATTAATTATACCCGATAGTTGTTAATGTATACACTAGGATTTTTTTTTATTATTATTTTAACTACTGGTAATATATATTGGTGAATTGATATAGTATATATAGTCATTAAGATAGTCGCAGAAAAATCTACAGTAACGAGTGGCACTCTAATTTTTTAATGACATCCGTGGAAAATCACTTGAGAGTGAGAGAGACCCTTGAACATTATTGTACCGCAAAAGACTTGCGGTCAGTAGCCTTTCATCATATCTTCCATATTTGTCAGTCCTATTAATTTGTTTTTACTGAATTTTCGTATTCTTCACTCCTACCCGCATAATTAAAAGTCTCTTTATATAGCAAATTTGCAATACTTTTATGTTTTGTTTTTATATAATTAATTTTTAATTGACTGCTTCAGTTTCGTCGTTATTACTAAAGTTCAAGAATAATTTATATTAATGATGTGAGATGATGGGAATTACTTGTTAGACCACTTCTAACAAGCCAGACAATTAGCTTCAATCGTTTTCTTTATTTATTAAAGGCTAAAGCAACCATTTTGTCTCGATAACTTTGATCTTGTATTTTATTTCATTTTGGATATACATATTATTGTATGGTTGCAGATTATGTACGAAAGCATGAAAATTAAGGTGGAAAGTGTGGTGGAAAGAGGGGAAGTAAGTGATGAATATATTTCCAGTGAAAAAGAAAGCCAAATTCTAAATCAGTATCGGACTGCGGATTTTACTCGTCAAAATCATCCTTCCATAATTAAAGTGCTATTGAACTCTAAAAACGATGTCGACAGCTCCGGCGAGGCTACGCCAAATCTTGTGTACATCTCTAGAGAGAAAAGCAAGACCAGCCCGCATCACTTCAAGGCGGGCGCCCTCAACACACTGGTTCGTATTATTTCATTCATATATCATTCTTGCTCCTAATCTTCGATTATATTTTAATATTACATCTTGTATTTATGTCCAAAGCTTCGGACCTCGGCTACCATGACCAACTCACCAATTATCCTAACATTGGACTGCGACATGTATTCAAATGATCCTTTAACGGCCCAAAGAGTGTTATGCTATTTTTGGGCCCAGACCGGGCTCAACAATGGGCCCATGAGGCCTAATTATGCGTACGTTCAATTTCCACAACGTTTCCATGGGCTCAACAAGGCTGATATATATGCTTCCGAGCACAAACGTCTCTTTCTAGTTAATTCGATGGGCATTGATGGGCTGAATGGGCCCAATTATGTCGGAATAGGTTGCTTCTTCCATCGTCGGGCCTTCTTTGGAGGCCCAAATTCTTATGTCCATCCCGAGATGCCGGAGCTCAGCCCGGATTACATTATGAATAAGCCCATTGATAGCGAAGAAGTTACGGGCCGGGCCCATTTCGTTGCTGGATGCAATTATGAGGACCAAACCAATTGGGGTGATGAGGCAAGTCTTCAATGTTTCCGTATTCATAATCTTTGTTACTACATACCTCTTTTTATATTGATTGCAGGTCGGGTTTCGATACGGGTCGTTAGTCGAAGACTACTACACGGGGTACCGGCTTCAGTGTGAAGGTTGGAAGGCTGCACTTTGTGATCCTAGGAGGGCTGCATTTTTGGGTGATGTTCCGATCACTATAATTGATTCTCTCAACCAGTTGAAGAGATGGTCTGTTGGGCTTTTGGAAGTGGGCTTTTCAAAGTATAGCCCAATAACATTTGGTATAAAGAAAATGGGGTTTTTAATGGGCCAATGTTATGCACATTACGCCTTTTGGCCCATTTGGTCAATCCCCGTCAGCATTTATGCTTTTCTACCTTCACTGGCCCTTCTTCAAGGACTTCCTATTTTCCCCAAGGTAAATTACTTCAAACTTAACCATTATTATAATGATATTTGTTGGTTTCATAAATAAATAATAGCTAAAAAATGGGACGCATGGGTTCTCGCCGCATAGTTTCGTGTTTAAAATTTACTATTTCACATTTTTTACTCATACTATATAACTTAGTTGGTATTTTTAATATTCAGTTTTTATTAAGATTGATTCAATAATAATAATAATAATAATAATAATAATAATAATAATAATAATAATAATAATAATAATAATAATAATAATAATAATAATAATAATAATAATCAAACTTGCACCCCTTGTATATTTGAATTATGGATCTGCATGAAGTTAACGTGGTCTCTTTTTATAGATCCACGAATATTGGTTCTTCTTGTACGTATTTCTTTTTATTGGAGCATACGGACAAGATTGCTATGAGTTCATTTGTACTCGAGGCACATTCGAGAGATGGTGGAACGATCAAAGAATGTGGCTCATACGAGCCATATCAGGTTCCACTTTGGGAGTGATAGAATACATAAGTAAGTGTTTAGGTTTGGAGACACATGGGTTCAATGTTACGAGTAAAGTGATGGATGACGAGCAAAGCAAGAGATACGATCAGGGTATTTTCGAGTTTGGAGTTGAATCCGTTATGTTCGTAGCTTTGGATGTGGCAGCAATCTTGAACCTAATCGCATTTCTTAGTGGACTCATCCACATGTTGAAGGGAGATAAGTTGGATATTTTCTTGGTTCAATTCTTTATTGCTAGTTTTGGAGTTTTGAACAGCCTGCCGTTTTATGAAGCTATGTTTATTAGAAGAGACAAAGGGAGGATGCCGGTAAAGACTACAATCACATCTACGCTTCTTGTCGGAATACTATACGGAATTACGTATGTACTACTCAATAATAGAATGTGACATCGCGTGTAAAATATGATGTTGTTATTGTACGCTAGATATGTATTTTTCTCAAAATAATATGAAAATAATATCTAATAAGTATATATTCCAAATGTGTTTGCAACTGTTTACTCCCATTTTTCCCAGCCCCCTTATTGTCCCATAAAGAACGACGGCGTTTTAGCTATTTTTTGTGTTCAATTTTTAATTTTTACTTTTTTCTTAATTTTTTGATTTTCTGTTTTTATGTTTTGCTGCTAATTGCGTAGAACCCAGTTGTGATTGCGAGAGCTTGCGATTTGGGGGGCTCCTTCTAGGCACATTATCTAAAATAGATGAAATTTCTCTTCTCAATCCAATTGTCTTGCATTCTCCTTGGAATTGCTCAAAACTCGCACCAGATTGTTTACGAAACCGCTCTCAAATTCGAGAACTCGGTCGAAATTGTTCAATAATACCAAATCTTCAGCCAATTCAACATGTTTGAAGTTCCGAAAATAATTGCTTAAAGTTCCGAAAAGAGTTTTTGTAGGCAAAAAAAAAAGTAAATCTTGTTTGAATTTGCAATTTTAACTCGATTCTTTTAACTTAGTCAATTAAATCACGAACTTTCAATTTCTTGCAGTTTAAGATACGCTCCAATCCCCAAATCTTTTCGATCGACGGAATACTGACATGGATGTCCACGTGGACATCTAAAAACGATGTCGTTTTGATCTGTAAATATTTTACCGAATTAAATCATTAACTTTCATATTTTTGCGAATTAAATCACCAACTTTCATGTTTATGCAATATAAGACATATTAAGAAAATACACAACTTGAAACCCGACTAAATTTCAGTAGACAAATAAAATTAACATTACTTATTTCATAGTTTTGGCGCATCGTAATCAGTATTTAACTAACAGAAAATCAAAAGTCATAGTTCCAAAAACATCATTAACATCATATTTCAAAACATCATTTACGAGTTTCAAAATATCATTGCATCGAGTATTATATTAAAAAAGATCAATAACTATGAAATTTAGTAATGTTAATCTTATTTGTCTACTGAAATTTAGTGGGGTTTCAATTTGTGCATTTTCTTAATATATCTTATATTGCAAAAACATGAAAGTTGGTGATTTAATTCGCAAAAACATGAAAGTTAGTTATTTAATTTGCAAAAAAATTACAATTCAAAACGACGTCGTTTTGAGATGTCCACGTGGACGTCCATGTCAACATTTCAATGGCAAGAAAAATCAGGGCATCGAAGCATGTCTTAAATTTCAAGAAATTGAAAGTTCGTGATTTAATTGACCAAGATAAAATAATCGTGTTAAAATTGCAAATTCGGACAAATATATGCATTTTTTTGCCAAAACCCCTTTCGAAAATTATGGTGCTTTGTTGGTCCCAATATAATTTCACGTGTGTGTGTGGTTGTGGTTGGTGGGGGGAGGGGGGCAAGTACATCTAATGCGGATTTTCTTACATTGAGATTACGAAATCAGTCTCTAGATTGATATCCGACCAGAGTCCTAAATATAACTCTTGAATCCTCAAATCACAGAGTGAGTGTGACTGAGTTTCAACCAGTTAATGCGTACAGAATGGTGTGAGCCTGTAAATAGCGAGAAAACCTTTCTGATAAATCGATATTTATCTAAGTACTGCAGTACTAATGTTCATCCTAATTGTTTCAGAATGATAAAAACGCTTACGCTTTTTCTGAAATTAGTTTATGCAGTATGACATATATAATAAGGTGTTGAATGTAAGAACACAAGGATTTATTGTGGTTCGTAGAATCAAGCTTCTATGTCCACTCTCTGCCTCTACAATTATTTACTATCTTCCTTGAAGATTGTCAAAGTGCAGATCTTATACTCAATCAATCTAACAAACTATAAATGTATCTATTCTTCAAATTATCAAACTAACAACATCTAAACAATCTATCAAGGGTTATAAGTTTTGAGGTTTTGTCCAACTAACAACAATATGAAATACTCTTAATTCCATGTTCTAGATAAAACGTAACATACTTGGAATATGGATAAAAGGAATTTCTAAGTAAGAACACTAGAGATTATGAAAACTTAGAGCTTTGTTCTTGCTTTGAGTATGAGCGCATTTGAAATTCCGTAACCTCTCTCGAGTGAGAGCCTTTTGTATTTATAGGCGAGCAAGAAGAGATTCATTGGACATAGATCATCTTCTGTTGGGAATATGATGTAATATGATAAGATTTGAAAATCCTAAACCCCTAGTTGAGTGATGAACTATATAATGTAATAGCTTAGTTGAACATGTTATGAATTTAGTAGGCTAGATATAATTCAGTAGCTGATAGGCTCAGTAGCATATCTTTGTCTCAACTGGATGGACTCAATATCGAAGACTCAGTATGGTTGTTTAGAGCCTACTGAATGTGTTGGACATCTGTACAAAGGGATCGGCATACAACTGAATATTTCAGAAGAATGTCAGTAGAAGATAACTCAGTAAAGGTGTCTGAGGTATTAAAAGAAGTCAACTCAGTATTAGTCTTGAAGTTTGAACAAGTCTCACCTACCATTCTACCTCGACCAATGAGGAGCTGACAGCATTGTACTTACACTGACAAAACGCTGCCATCGAGACTGAAAAAGAGAGAATCTCTACAGTAGCATTCAAATTCGAGATGGTCGTTTTCCTTGTCGTTTTTGACACGTGGCTAGGTCTCTTCTAATGGATCTTTCCATGGGTCAAGTCCATAAATAGAGATCGATCTTCAAGCGTTAAAGATACGACGGGAACACAAAGCATTCAAGCAATTAAAGCTCTAGTATTCTCAAAAGAAGTCAACTTAGTATCAAAAGAAGATAACTCAATAAAGGTGTTCGAGGTATCAAAAGAAGTCAACTCAACATCAGTCTTGAAGTTTGAACAAGTCTCACCTACCATTCTACCTCGACTAATGAGGAGCTATCAGCATTGTACTTACACTGACAAAACGCTGCCATCTAGATTGAGAAAGAGAGAATCTCTACTGTAGCATTCAAATTCGAGATGATCGTTTTCCTTGTCGTTTTTGACACGTGGCTAGGTCTCTTCCAATGGATCTTTCCATGGGTCAAGACCATAAATTGAGATCGATCTTCAAGCGTTAAAGATACGACGGGAACATAAAGCATTCAAGCAATTAAAGCTCTAGTATTCTCGAAACAAATCCAGCGAAGAACTTTATGCATAGATATAATCCTTTACAGTTCTTCACTCTACAGTAATCTAGTTCACATTCTCTATTCTAAGCTAACCTTGTTAGATCATACGCTTAGATATTGAAGGAGTTCATTTGTTGAATTGTTCTTATTGTAAGAACCCCTTCTTAGTTGGAGAATCTCAAACCTCGTGTTTGAAAAACTTGTAAAGTCACTAAGACTATAACTAGAACTCGTCCAGGTGAATGGATCGGCCGAGACTTGCTCGGTATACTAAATTTAAGCTCCGTTGGTTATTCGGGACAGTGGATGTTGGATCTTGCGTATCCGAACCACTTTGAAAACTGCATGTGCATTTACCGTTTTATTAGTTTACTTCATTACGCATAAAACCTATTTGCAAAATTCATAAGTCGATTTTCGAGTAAAATTGAATATGCGTACAAGCATAACTTGATTTGATTTCGGTAAAAACGTTTTTCAACAAGAGACGATAAAATCGAGGCCTACACCTCCGCACAACTTCTTGTGCGAGTCTACGATAAACCGGACAAGTCAGTAGACAATGTTCAGTATCTTGAACCACTCTGCCCACGTGATCAGAAAGCTAAGTTGGCGAGCTGAGTTATTTAGAGAGCACATTTAGTAAAAGATTGACTTTCGTGTTAGAGTTAAAACTTGGATTCAGGTGTATTCCCCCCCCCCACACCTAAGACCAACATCTTCTCATTGCCTTCTAGCTTGACAATGGTCTTGAGCTTTAAATGCCTATTGACGCACTGCTTTCTGCAGGTTTGCGAGAAGTATTGTAGATCCCTTTGGAGACAAGGGCTTAGGTGGCGCTCTATTGTTGGTCAATCCTGATTTGGTAGCTAGATCCATTGACCATCATCTTTGAATTCATCACCTAGTGCCTCATGCATCTATCTGAAGACTGGAACATACAAGATCCTAGGATTGAAGTCTATGTCCCCAGCCTTAAATCTGAAAGCGTAATCCTAAGATGTACAATCTTAACCTGAACTACATCAGTCTACTTATACAAACTCAGACTGAATATATTCTATTCCAATATACAGATTGGTTCATTTATCATTAGGGTTTAGGATCATTCAAAACATATTATTCCCAACATGTTTTAAGCATCGAAAGCCTCTCAATAGACGCTTTAAAGAAATTGCTTAATTAAACTGTTTAGCTAGTTAATTTTAGAGAAGCTAATGTAGAAAACAAGTTTTGCAAACATAAAAAAATTGCTTATGTGGTAAAAAGTAGTTTAGTGTTTAAAATAAGCTCTTGCAAAGATACCCTTAGCACATTATAAATCATTAAATTGGAATATATATTTTCAAATCTGTGATGAATATATAAATAATAATTGTTTCCAGACACATGTTCACTCTTGTTATATACTCCATCCGTCCCATTATTTTTGCATTGTTTCTTTTCGGCATGGAAATCAAGAAAGTCAGTGGATGCGTGTTAAAATGGTAGGGTCCACTTATTTAAAGTGAGTGTGGTCCACAAATTATTTATACTTTTGGAAACAAGGTAACAATAATGGGATAATTCGAAAAGGAATACAACCCAATAATAATGGAACAAAGCCTATATTTAGCTTTGGCGGCTCGGTTAACCTAATTTTGATTAGATTTTAATTGTATTTATTAAAAAAAAATTATTCAATATATCATCAAAGGGAGTCGATCCCCTCACCTCTACCAAAACCCCCTCAAGTCTTATCTCTAAACCAAGTGTCTCCTTTGATATATTTACCAAAGTAAATATATTTATGTAAATGTGTGTTGTGCTATGACAAACCGACCATATCAACCCAGCGATTCAACTGATTGAACCATTAAAATTCAATTTTTCGGGTTAATATTTGAGCTGACTTTCAAAACACTGAGTAGACATGCATTTTGAGGAGCATTAGTATGATTATTTAGAGAAAATAAAATAAACTTTACAATTAAATATATCACCATTATTTCATATAAACTGAAGTTTACATAAACTTTTATTGATTATGAAATTAATATTTGTAAGTTGATCAGCTTGTGATTAGAATAATACATAACTCAATAAGGTAATCCTATCATGAATGATTAACCTACTACAATTTTAGGGTAATTTTGGTGTTAAAACATTTTTTAAGGCCTCTACTAGACAAAAAACAATGCAAAACAAAGATGTCCACTTCCACCAATAAACCTAAAGTCCAATCAACATGTAACAAAGACAAATGAGATTATTATCATTTGCTAAAGGAATAAAATTATGTCGGATCGACTCTGTGAGGTAGAGTCAGTCCAAGATTTAGATTCGCAAAATCTACTCTCATCTTCTTTCATGGATCCCGATCCTTAAACTCTACTCAGGATTCATATCCTTCTCCTATCTCATCTATCTTCATCTCCTTTCTCCTCTCTTTTCATCTCCTCGACCATGACCACCACTCCACCGCACCGATGCCATCCAAATCCAATAGGGTTTGGAAATACTAGCTTCTGAAATGCTAGCGTTGAGATAATATAGATATACAGATATACAGAGTTGAGATAATATGAGAAAAAACATTATAGTGAGAACTAAGAACACCTTATAACCATTGGATCTAGTTAATAGACACTACAAATTTTTCCATCAATTAAAATTATGAAATACACCTTTAGGGCAAAAAGATTGCACCGAGGTTATTTTTGTAATTTTGCACAATCTATCATATTTTTTTCATCTTCCTATCTATTGTCATAGTAGCCATTTTCGGTATTTCTCTTTTAGATTTAATATCGCTATGTTTCATCCCAGATTTATGAGAACACTGGTTGATTTACGAGAACAATGGTTGATTATCGAGAACAATGGTTGATTATCGATTTACGAGAACAATGGTTGATCATATTTTTTCATCTTCTTATCTATTATCATAGCAACCATTTTCAGTATTTTTCTTTTAGATTTAATATCGCTATGTTTCATCCCAGATTTCTGAACCTTGACAACAATTGGATCTCGGTGAAGAAAAGATGCGACCGGTCAGATGGTGTGGCAACCTACGCTAGGCGGTTGGATCCGAAGCCCTCTATCCGTAAATTGCTTTAGTCGCCTCTTCACCTCAAGGATCCGCTTCAATATGGGCTTAATGGTGGCGCCGCCAGCACGATGATGAAGTCGGAATCAAATTCATGCTTAAGCCCACTCTCGTCGCCTTCGTGAGCGAGATCTTGTATGCTTCGCGAGCGCGATGATGAAATCGGAACCAATTTTTTTGGATTTTAGTTTTTTTGTAAATTTTGTTATCAAGTTTGAAAAATAAATCGCTTATGTTGTACTCTTACAATTAAAGTATATTATTGTTAAATTTGTGCAGTTTTTTTGAGAAAACTTGATTGGATTGTTAAAAATTGTTTATGTATTCTGCATCGAATAATTTCATATTATAACTTTGGGTTAGTAAGAAGATATGTTAGAATTTATTACGACGAAAAATAACTTTATGAAAATAAAAGATGAACAAAAAATAAAGAGTAGGAGTGATTTGAATTGAAGTGAGAGAAAGATTAAATAATAGTAGGAGTGGTTTGAATTGAAGTGAGAGAAAAATTAAGAAAAATATTAAAAGTGAGGACCCACCACAATAACACGATTAACAACTTTCCTAAAATCTGCGTCAGAAAGCAACTGGACATTACAATTGGGACGGAGGGAGTACATTTCAGTCATCACCCTCATCCAATAAATTTCTACTCTACCCTCACGGAACTAGTGTCTTTGAATTTTGGATAGCATCATATTTGTGCAAGTTGAGTCGCATTGAAGAAGCTCTTCACAATATTTAATTATCGGTATAGGAAATTACTTCATTGAATGCTTCTTTCTACCTTGTGCTCATAAGCAAAAAATATTTTCTACAAACGTGGTAAAAAAAATCAGCCAAAGATTGTCTTAAAAAAAAATAATGTTGAATATTATCCTAAACCGTGTTGTAAAATTGAATTAATTATCAATAATTAGAATATTACTCGAACGGATGCGGATCTTGTAGGAAGATAGAGTTATATAAGATGTAGGAGTATGCACACTCCTTATATTTTTATGCATAATCCTTCTTTTTAATGCATAAACTCTGTAAATTTTACATTTTTGCCTTTATGCATTAAACATATAAAACATATGCATAACGGATATTCGAGAGCATATGCAATTTAAACCATCCAATGATAAAATGAAGGGCGCAAATTGCTTCTTATTTCCTATTTGTAAGGAGTCTTCCTACATGATTAATTCCATACTTGAATAATGTGTAGAAATATAAGCAACCATGTAACTATGCAATCATAATGCATAAAACGTGCAGTAGAATTTATTCTATTGTGCTTAACTTCAAAATTTATAAAACTAATTGCACATCATAAATAAATTGTGTAATAGTGCATATAAAATCCCTAAAACGTGCTTAAAATGCATTAATTGTGCAACATTCATTTTGACTCAAAAAAATAAATCCACAAATCATATAAATCATGCAATAATACTGATTAAATTTTGAAAACGTGCATACAAAATGAACTAATTATGCATACATTCATTGTGACTCAAACAAATGCACAAATTATGCAAATCGTATAATATTGCAGATAAATCCCTAAAACATGCATTGTATATGACTTAATTGTGCATACTTTCAATATGACTCAAACAAAATGCACAAATCATATGAATTGTGCAATTGTGTAGAAAAAAATCATAAAGCATGCATATAAATAAATTAATTGTGCAAACATTCACTGTGACTCAAACAAAATGCACAAATCATAGGATCGTGTAATAGTCTTAATAAAATAAAATATTACTCAAGTCTAGAAATCTACGACTCATACAAAATGCACAAATCATAGAAATCTTAAATAGTCTCAATAAAGTGCACATATATAGAAATTGTTGGTCCAGAGACGAGCCTTCAGGTGGGTGGGGGGGGGGGGGAATACACCTGAGTGTAAATTTCAAATTCAAACGCGAAAGTCAGTGCTACTGAACTAGTCAGTTTGCCAAGTAAGCTTTCTAGATCGCGTGGGAGAGTATCTGCTTACTGAGTCTTATCTACTGACTTATGTCAGTGAACATTGTTCAGTATAAGATATGGTGTGCGGAAGTGTAGGCCCAAAAATATGTTAGTCTCAGTTTGAAAACCCATTTTATGCTGACTGATTTAAAGTCAATTTTATGCAATATGAACAATAATCAATGCAATTGTAAATTGACAAAATCAATTTTTATAGTGGTTCGGATACACTGGATCCTACGTCCACTGTCCTGAACAAAGCAAGAGTTCTTTATTGCTTATACTGAGCAAATATCTGTCGATCTGTAGACTGGACAGATAATCTAGTTACAATCTTAGTGACTTTACGAGGTTCAAACACAAGGTTTGATATTCTCCAACTATGAAGGAGTTCTTACAATAAGAACAGTTCAAAAAGTTGAATTCCTTCGAGTTTTTCTAAGTTTATGATATTACAATAAGACTGCTTAGAATATATAAAGGGAACTAATGAATCTCTAGAGTGAAGAACTAAAAAGATCTCTTTGTATATGAGTTATTCGCTTTTATGGGCTTTAAGTTTGCTAGAGTATTTCTTCGCTTGAATGCTTTTATTCCTGGTGTCTTCTCTGCATGAAGGCTCTTCTCTATTTATAGTCTCGACTCATGAATAGATCCGTTGGAGGGAGTCTAGACACATGTCAAAAACGACAAGAAAAATGGACATCTTCAATTTGAATGTTACTGTAGAGATTCCCTCTTTTTCAGTCTAGGAAGCAGCTTTATGTCAGAGCCGGTATAGTGCTGGCGGCTTCTCATTGGTCGAGGTTAGAGAGTAGGTGGGGTTTGTTCAAACTCCAAGAGCATGCTGAGTTGACTTCCTCTGATTCCTCGGACCTTTTATTGAATTGTCTTCTACTTACATTCTTCTGAGATTCAATACATGATTTGAATTTCTTTGCATATTCATTGGGTTATAACATTCCCAACTGAGTTCTTGATACTAAGTTCTTGCGGCTGAACGACAGATGTTCTACTGAAACCTATTAGCTACTGAACTCTAGCTAGCTTACTGAGTTCCTAACATGCTGAACTCAACTAAGCTATTACATTATATAAAACTCATCATTCAGCTGAGATTTTGGGATCTTCAAATCTTATAATACTGAATCTCATCCCAACAATTTCTCCCTAATTGATGATGCCAAAACCTTTTACATTTAACAATACATCAAACACATTTTCCTCCATAACACAGGACTACTGTCTATGAGATAGATTAACTAAGAACAAAGGAAGAAAACATACAAAGTAACAAGTGAGTCTGTGTTCTGATCACTGAGGTGATCAGTAGTGTTAAGATAAAGAGACATAGCCAGGTGACAATGAGTAGTTGTCGAAGGCCAAAAGAGATAGAATTTCATAAATGATCTACGATATTACATGTACAAGAGATTGTATTATATATGAACTAAAGACTATCACAGCTAAGACGAATCAGTTGGACTTCCTGAATTGTTGCAGTCGTACCTTGAAGTCAACAGATTTCTTCTCTGGAAGATCAAGACCATAGGCTCTGTAGACTCAACTTCTCAGCTTCTTGATTTCTTCTTTGTCTTCAGCATCATTCATACTCAGTCCTTTTCTCACAACGACAAATCTGATCTCATCCTCAATCTCCTTAATGCAAATATTTCTTTCTAAAGTGCAAGGAGGAGGAAGAGTTCTAGATTCAGGTGCCTTGAGGATCTGATCTGACTATTGGAGAGCGATCTGGATTTCAGCATTGACTTTAGGCTCTGAGATCATCAAGAGTTCTTTGAAGATACTGTCTGGATCAGTTTGCTTACTTAATGTCTGGATCAATTTGCTTACTTAATGTCTTCTAGATCAGTTTGCTCCCACTTCTGAATGATCTTCCAAGGAACCCACTGGTCAACCCTTGGATAAATAATCCTTTTAATATTATTTCCTTGATCCATGCGTCTGAAAAACTTAGAAGTTATAGGGACGCTCCTATCTTTCTCAGGGATTCTTTCTCTCGCTTCCTTCTCAATTCTCTGCCTGAGAGCCTCAAGATCTGCTAGTCTTATGTGTTCTTTTGCAGCTTGAATTTGGTGGGGCTCAACAGTAATATACAAGCCTCTTTCCCAGGCATCCCACATGGCTTTCATCTCAGCCTCTTGCTCTTTAGAAGGTTCAGTAGTGGGGATGGTCTGCTCAGATTCAGTTATGGCTTCAACTTCAGAGGATTCAGCTGACTTAGACTTGGACTTGTAACCTTCCGTTTCCTTGTCAGTAGATTTGGATTTTTCTTTGGATGTTTGAGCCTTGGGTTGTCAGGGCACAACAGATCTTTGTCTTTTTAGGCACTAGGGTTCTGATCTATATGCCCTTCTTCTTGTCTTTTGCCTTGCCTTCCTCCTGTTCTTGCAGTTCTCTCGCTAGTTTCTCATCATAAGCAATTTGCTCATCTCGCGTTCTGAACTTGAGCTTCTTTGGTTTAGGAGGACTAGGAGGATCTAAGGCTTTTTCTTTAGCAGTTGAGTGAATAGGTTCTTCAGTCAGTTCTTCTAGGAACTCACTGTTGCCTCTGTGGGTTCTTCTGACCCTTGCCCCTTCTCTTCTACTTCCTTGTTGGGTCCTGCCTCTTCAGCTTTTATGAGGGTCAGTAGTTGTTTCCTCCTACTTCCTTCCCCATTTTTGGCATCATCAAGCTGACTTGCCAAGGTAGTGACCTTTTCAGTAAGGCTAGAGATTGAGAGGCTAATAGTGTCCAAATTGGCCTTAACATCCGTAATGGCATCAGTGTACTCACTCCAGTGTTTTTCATGCTCCGACTGAGCTAATATTGGAGTACTTTAGATTTTGTAACTTCAAGCCGTGTTAGGTATGTTTCAACCATCTCAGTGGCTTCATTCTTGATAGTGAGGTGCGTTGTGTTGTTCCATGAGTGCTTTAGAGACACTCTCAGTGGTTAGCTTACGCTTTTCGACGGCCTTGAGGACTTGATCCAATGCAGTGGCCATTTTATCAGAAAATGTATCGGCCTCAGTCTGCAGGATATGTTGAAACTGAGCATTCAGATCAGTCCTCTGTACTTCAAGTGCTCGATGGAGGACCTCATTAGTATAACAACTTGTAGGAGTACTGATCTTCTGCACTTCAGCAGTCAGGTCACCCAACTTCTAGGTCTGAGCCTTAGTAAATTGGCTCCATTTTGAGTTAACGTCTTTGGCAAGAAGACCGTTTTTGCGACCCTGACACTTTAGACACTTATTTATCGATGCCACAGATACGTCTTTGATCTCAGGAACCTGATAGCTAGATTACCTTGGCTTCTCCTGAGACGTAGACGGTGCTGAGATGATGGCACCTGATTAAGGCGGTGGAGGTGGTGAGTCATTATCTCTAGGAGATTGTCCCTCAATAGATCCTCCCTGTTCTGCATCCTTGGATGACTCATCATGATCGGAATCAGTTTGAGTTTGGGGTTGAGTAGACGGTTCAGCAATACCCTTCAAACTCAGGAGCATGAGCATCGCTGAGCGCGGATCGTCCATAGAAACTATATCTACTGGCTCTCGTAGCCAATCTCTTCTCTCAGTGTCTGCTTCTCCTTCATCAGTATAGGGACAGTCCTCAGGTCGATGGTCTCATCCAGAATATTCCACTCGAGGAATCTGAGACGCATCTAGACCCTAGCCCTGACTGCGATATCCACTAGATCAGAGTGATCTAAGATCTCAGGAATCTGTTCGCTATCTCTTCAGTAGCTACGAGCCGAGCCGTGTAACCGAAGACGAAACTGAGGTGGAGACTTCAGCCAGAGGTAGGTCAGCAGGTATGTCCGACTGAGTCTCCTCTAAGTGTATCCCTTTGACTTTATCAGTCAGAGTCACGTCCTCCTTACCGAACTCTTAATCCTGAATAGATACATGCTCAGGAATAGTAACAGAAGGTTCAAGCTTCTTCTGCAACTTCGTTTTCTTCTGCTGAGTCGGGCGGGGGTCCTGAGAGGACGGAGTTAGTCGCTTGTCATGTATTCCGCACCCGATTGATTTCTCAGCTTCTGCAATATTTAGGAACTTAATGTTTTTCTTGTCATATAAGTACGCGTCAGCGAAGTTAATTCTTCCTTGGCAGTAATCATCGATGAGGATTGAGATTTTGCTACCATAAAGGAGCTTTCCTTTCAGAATCAGTTGCAGCGAGGTCCTATCCTCATTCGGCACAAACTTCTGGAACTGAGCCTTGAATTATGTTAAGAAGAACTCAGTCCAATTGACCTGAACGCCATCCATTATGGCCATCATAATCTGAATGCGGATCCTGGAGAGCTGATCGAAGGATCCGGCTGAGCTAGTCAGAATATGGTTGACTATGTAGGCCAATCCTCTGTATTCAGGGAGCGACATGTTCTTGGGAAACGCTTCTTTGAATACTACGTCCTTCTGCCCGCTTAATTGGCAGAGGTATTTGTTGATGGAAGTCTCCTTATAACCAATCGGAGAAATTCCCTCGTTGGGAAGATGGAGCTCTGCTGAAGGCACTCAACGGTGTCTATATCGGCAATCTTCGCTTCCCAAATATTATTACTCGTTTCTTACTGGTAGGAGATGCTAAAAATGTCCTGAAGGTCTTCGTTCTAGCGAAGATTCATATAGAATTTCGTGACTTGTCAGGGGAGGCAGTGAAGAGGAACCCTAGATAACAGGGTCTGAAAACCTAAAGACTAGAGAGTGTCAAAGATCGGCTCCATGCATTCTACCTCGCATGATCTAAAAGCAAGTACTGGCTCGAACCTTACTCTCTTGTTACTAATAATCTCCTCCATATCAGACGGAATCAAGACCTCGTTAATTGCAGAACTCGCCATTTGAATATACTGAATCGAAGAGATAGTGCTTTGAATGTAGTAGGTTACGTATGCAGTTAGAAAGCAGAGCACTAATAAGTTCAATAATGGCGGAAAATCATTTATGATCATAGATATGTGCATATATATATATATCTCTTATGAATATGAACGGTTTATTCAGAATGGGGTTGAGATTAAACTGAATTCGAGAGATAGACGACCAAGATTTAATGTTATGATTACTATGCCGCCTATGATCTCGACCTATGTATCTATAATCTAAAAATTAAGGTGAGATGACATGCATTTAATGCGCCGCAGTCTGTATATGGAATGACATGCTGAATACGATATGCTGAATAAATTCTCATAACATGTCAGCTGAAAATAGTAGTCAGCTGATACCACTGTATAAACACTGAGTAGTTCAGTAGTACTGAGAGTAAGTTTCCCATTACTCAGTACTTCCGGGATCGTTTTACTGAGCTGAGTCAATAGAATCGAGTAGACCTAGTTATTCTGAGAGTTCGTTGAATCTGGTCTCAGCTAGAAGTTTGGTCAGTATTTCAGCCCTTTGCTTATCAGTATGAATTTTCTCCATTATGATATCTTTCTTCACGACATGGTCTCTGATGAAGTGTTGTCTTATGTCTACATGCTTGCATCTTGTATATAGAACAAGATTCCGAGTAATTGCAATAGCACTGGTGCTGTCACAGTAGATAGACACTTCATCTTGATAAATATCATCTTGCAGCTGTTGTCGCAGCCATAGGATCTGGGCGTAACAACTTTTGGTAGCCATATATTCACCTTCAGTAGTGGACATTACTACTGAGTGTTGTTTCTATGAGAACCACGATATTAGCTTACTGCCTAGGAACTGACGTGTTCCTTAAGTTGATTTCCTGTCGATTTGACATCCTGCACAATCAACATCAGAATAACCAGTTAGTTCAAGATTATCATCAGCAGGATACCATAACCCAACATTAGGTGTTCCTTTCAGATATCGGAGAATCTTCTTTGCTGAATCGATATGACTTCCATTGGGATTCGCCTGAAATCTCGCATATAAGAATGACAGTTAAATATAGGTTATATCAGGTCTGCTGACAGTTAAATATATATATCAGGTCTGCTGACAGTTAAATATAAGAATGAGCCAATAATAGCACGATAATCAGTTGAGTTGACAGATACTCCCTCTTTATCAAGATCAATCTTGAGATTTGTATTCATTGGTATCTTTACTAATTTGCTGGATTTGCAGCCGAATTTTTTGATGAAATCTCTAGTATATTTCGCTTGATTAATGAATATTCCCTTCTTAGATCGCTTAACTTGAAGTCCAAGGAAATAATTCATTTCTCCCATCATCGACATCTCGAATTTATCTTTCATCATCTGTTCGAATTTCTAACACATGGTCATATTCTTAGATCCAAAGATGATGTCCTCCACATAGATCTACACCAGTAGAATGCCATTCTCTGACTTGATACTGAATAGGGTGCGATCTACCGTTCCCTTCCGAAAACCTTTCTGAAGTAGAAAGTCTCAAAGGGTATCATACCAAGCCCTGGGTGCATGTTTTAACCCATATAGAGCTTTCTTGAGTATGTATACTTGATGTCCCTGCTGAAAGCAGGGCGGTTGTTCTATGTAGACTTCTTCCTTCAGCACGCCGTTCAGGAAAGCTGACTTAACATCTATCTAATAAACAGTGAACTGTTAATGTGTTGCATAAGCTAGGAACAAATGAATAGCTTTTAACCTTGCAATTAGAGCGAACGTTTCATCAAAATCTATTCCTTCAGAGTGACAATATCCTTTGGCAACTAGTCGAGCTTTATTCCTGACGATGATGTTGTTTTCATCTCGCTTGTTCTTGAAGACCCACCTAGTTCCTATAACATGTTGGTGCCTAGTTTTGTCTACATGCTCTCAAATGCCATTTATGGTGAATTGGTTGAGCTCTTCTTACATAACAGTGATCGAGTCAGCATCATTCAGTGCATCCTCAATCGACTGAGGTTCTTCAGTAGACAAGAAACAAGAGTATAAATCGCTTTCTCCTTGACAGAATCTAGATCTTGTCTTGACACTTGCTGATAGATCTCCGATTATAAGATCTAAAGTATGAACATCTAACCAAGAACGACGACGTATTGTTACTTCTTCTGAGACTGATTCTGCACAAATAGTAGGATTATGAAGAATTTTAGTAGAATTATTTAGTGATTGAAGCAATTCAGTAACAAGATCAGGATCTACTGAGTCACCAGGTTCGGGGGCATTCAGCTCTGGAACATTAGTCGTTCCCCCTGAGTTGTTATTCTCAGTAAATGTCTCAATTACCACTGGGGTTTCTTCATAGACCTGAGTTACTTGGGATTGATTCTGTTCAGAAGAATCAATCGGTTCATACATCGCTTTGTTGGTTGGTTCGAATTTCATCATCGGAATCTTCATCCCAACAATGCTTTGGATCTTTTCTATATTCTCGTTTAAGCTTAGATCCTATAGCTTGTTGTTGGCTTTGCTTTAGTATCTTCTCCGAGAGTTTTGTTTCCTATTCTCAGAAGTAAATTCGTTAAATACAACATAAGGGCTTTCCTCTACGCAAAGTGTCTGGTAGTTAAAGACCCTGAAAGCTTTGCTGACCCTAGAGTATCCTAAGAATACCCCTTGGTCTGACTTGCTATCAAAGACCTTTAACTGATCATTTCCATTATTGTGGATAAAGTATGAACAACCAAAGATATGGAAATGCAATATAGAAGGTGTTCTCCATTTCCATAATTCATATGGTTTCTTCATGTACATCTAAGTCAATAAAGATCGATTCTGAGTATAAAGGTTGTGCTAGTAGCTTCTGCCCAAAAGTTTGATGGTAGGCCTGAGTCTGCGAGTAGCGTTCTTGCTGCTTCTTTGAGTGTTCAGTTCTTTCTTTTAGCAAGACCATTTTGTTGAGGTGTACGTGCCACTGAGGTTTCATGCTGAATCCATTTAGCTTCGTAGTAGTCTGTCATCATTGAGTTTAGAAACTCTGTTCCCCGATCTAAGTGCATTCATTGAATTTGGTAGTTCAATTTTGATGTCAGACTTGTTGGCGATGAAAATCACCCAAGTATATCCTGAATAGTCATTGGTCCCGAGTCAAGCGTTCAGGTGTAGGGGGGGGGGGGTGAATACACCTGAAAACCTTTTTCTCAAACTTGAACGCGAACAGTTCGATAATGGAGATTGTCTACTGAATGAGTTCAGTAGACCAGATAAGATGTTCTAGATCGCGTGGACGAGTGATCGAAGGTGCTTGAGCTGCGCTAGGCGGCCGATGTCAGAATTCAGATGCGTTCAGTAGTGTTCAGTAGCGTGTGAAAAGTGTAGGCCCAATTCAGTTTGGTTTGAAAACGTTTGTTTATAAAACTGTTTCAGTAGATTAGTGCAGTTAGTTAAGTTTGTTACTGAAACTCAGTTGAATGATTTTCTAAAATGATTTTTAGTATGAACAGTTAAATCAATGCAACAGTTATAAACACAGAGACTTTTAAAGTGGTTTGGATACGCAAGATCCTACGTCCACTGTCCTGAACAGGGCAGGAGGGTATTTTATTATACTGAGTTAGTCTCAGTCGGTTTGTACACTGGACAAACACATTCTTGTGATTATACTGAGCAAGTCTCAGTTTACAGGGTCAAACAGAATTTTTTTTGAATGTATCTCCAATGATGAAGGAGTTCTTAACACTAAGAACGATTCAATAAATTGAACTCCTTCGGTCTAAGCTATAGGTAAATACAGTTGAGCTTAGGTTAGAGGGAAAGGGAACAAGAAAGGCTTCTAGAATGAAGAACATTGAGGAATAATCTCTCTGGGTTCGTGTTCTTCACTTGGATGCTAGAGGCTTGAGTTCTATGTAAGCTTGTGTTCCCTTAGAGCAGATTGAATGCTTTTCACGCTTAAAATAAGCTCTGAGGCTCGTCGTGTATAGCTTGTTCTTTTATGCTTGATGCTTTGTTCGTATGTCGCTGTGTTGTTTTTCGTACTCAACAATTTGATTTTCCCTCTATTTATAGACGTGAGCTATGGATATATCCGTTGGAGACGAACTATCCACGTGTCACTCTATTTGGTAGCTAACGAATCTTTTGAAATTCCGCAGAGTCCACTATCTTTTTCAGGAAAGTGGTTGACTTGCAGCTTTTAACAGTTACTTTTACAACTGGCTGCTTGTCATTGATCGAGGTACGGTGAGTGGTTGAGACACTTGCAGACTTCAAGGTTGATACTGAAGCTGACTTCTCTCAGTTGTACAACCTTGGACCACTCTACTGGTATGACATTGAAGTCCTCCGTCAGTCAAGATAAAACCGACAGTCGTTCTTGAGCCGACCCATAGGTTCGATAGTATACTCTGGCTGAGTTCAACTCTACCGAAGGTCAAGACTGCGAGTTCGAATGGCTGCTCCCTGCCGAGTCCGGTTCTGCGACTCCCGAACACTTTTCGATATCTTTGCTCTGCTGAGTCCAAAGCCTACTGAATCTTCAATCCATGGTGCTGCGGCGGACAGTCTTCTGAAGACAGCGAACAGACCAACTGAGCCGGAACCATGCTGAAGGCTAGTCTACTGAGGTCGAAACACTCAAAGACAAAGGTGTAACTTTTACAAAGGAATGGTTCACCAATCAACATAGGGTTTTGGGATCAGCCAAATCACTAATTACTAAGCAACTGACCTACTACTGAATCATCTCCCAACAATAGTCATCAGATAGTCACTGGAGAGACTGGTCTGAATAAGTCCGTGTGGAGCAGCTGAAGGATCCCATCATTAGAAGGTGACGGAATTGGTGGATTGCTTGATCTAGTTTGCTTTCCCTTTATACATGCTTCACAATTCTTTTGTCTCGTGAATACTTAATTGGGCAGTCCTCGGACTTTAACATCTCTCGCTAGCTTTTTCATTGTTTTAAAGTTCAGATGACTTAATTTTTGTGCCACAACTATGTTGTTCTATCATCTGACTTTGTATATGCCAGCATGCATGCTTCAAGTTCAGCGGTGTTCCAATCAGCATAATAGATACTCCCACCGTTCCACTCCATTAGTCCACTTTTCGTTTTTAGGTCGTTCCACTCCATTAGTCCACTTTCCCTTTTTAACTTAAAATAATACTCTAATATATTCAAGTGGACCCCACTACTTTATCTATTTTACACACAACAAACAACTTTCTTAATCTCAGTGCCGAAAAGAAAGTGGACTAATGGAGTGGAACGGAGGGAGTATTTCTTCTCTACGAGCCTGATAACGCAGTTTTTCCACTAGATTTGCCAAGAACATCACAAAAACCTGCGTCAAAAGTCACTTTATTGGAGTTGTCACAGAATTGATAGACTGAAAGTAGATCATTGTTGGGTGATGAACTGATGATTCAGTCCCCAACAACAGCACAAACCATTGGGAGATGATTCAATCTTCTCAGTTGACAATTAACTCAGTAGCCATGTGCTCTGAAGACTTACTGAAGATTTGAAGATCCCAAAACCCTATATTGATTAGTGAACCTTTTGTTGTAATCTGTTTTTATCTCTGAGGTTTCAGACTCAGCAGACACTCTGCTCTGGTTCAGGCACTCAGTAGATTATCTGCCTCAGCACCAGAAGTAGAAGACTCAGTGATCTTGGACTCGGCGGGAGCAAGATATGCGAAAGGAGTCAGTAGAACTAAACTCAGCAGGAGTAGTTGACTGAACTCAGAGCTGATCTTCAGTAGAGCCGACTCAGCAGGAGCATGCTACTGAATCAAAGATCAGACTCAGCAACGGCTAGACAGTTTTTCTGACTGTCAGGATCTTTAAAGTCAAATCAGCAGAGTCAATACGAGGAAGAGAGAAGTCAGCTTCAGATCTCCTTGAAGTCTGTTCTGTCTCAACCACTTTCTGAACCTCGACCAATGATAAGCAAGCAACCACCTGTCCTATATCTGTTAAAGCTGCAAGTCAACAACTTTCCAGAAATGGAGGGAAAGGACACTGCTACCATACTTCGAAAGAGCCGTTAGCTACCCAAAAGAGAGAGACAAAGGATCATCATCTCTATAAATAGAGGGATAAAATCAAATTGAAGCTCACCAACCTATCTTCGCAAACACAAGAACACACAGAGCATTCAACGAGCAATTCGAAAAAGCCTAAGTCTTCCGCAAGAAGTTAGAAGAAACAATCTCCGGCGAAAGACTACATTTCTGCTCATAGGGAACCAAGCTGAATTAGAATCATACAGCCTCTAGTATCCAAGCGACAACACACGAACCCAAAGCTTATACTCATCTGTTCGTCGTTCTAGAAGACACTTCCTTGTTCCCTATCCCTCTAACCTAAGCTCAACCGTTTAAATCCATAGCTTAGACGAAGGAGTCCACTTATGAACTGATCCTTACTGTAAAGGACTCCTTCACTGTTGGAGAGTTTTTCAAACACTTAGTTTGATAACCTTGTAAACTGAGACTTGCTCAGTATAAATCTCAAGACCAGTGTTTGTCCAGTGTACAAACCGACTGGGACTACCTCAGTATAATACATAGCCTCCTGATCTTTCGGGACAGTGGACGTAGGATTATTGGATCCGAACCACTTTAAAAATCTCTGTGTTCTGTGTTCTTTATTTTACTGTTGCATTGATTTACCGTTCATACTGAAAATATCTTTTAAATCATTCAACTTTCAGCAAACTTAAGAGACTGCACTAATCTACTGAAACTGTTTTGATAAAAACATTTTCCTAACTCAACTGAATTTGGGTCTACACATTTCCGCACTACTGAACTCTATCTGAACGATACTGAATTCTGACTCTAAGTCAGCTAGCAGGTCTCAGTAGAGTCAGTCACTCTACCACACGATTCAAAACAGCTTATCTGGTCTGCTGAACTCGTTCAGTACGACACCCTCCTGAAAAGGACTGTTCGTGTTTAAGTTGAGAAATCGGTTTTCAGGTGTATTCACCCCCCCCCTCTACACCTGAACGTGCTCTCGGGACCAACAATTCTGTTGAAGTCCTTCAACATATGATACTTTGGGAACTATGGCAGTTCCTATCTTCAGTGTTTCATATCCCCTTGTATATCTTTTGGAGTTGTCACCAAATCTAATTCTTGCTCCTTCTTGCTGAACGTAGTTGGTCAGTAGATTTTTTTTTATGTGTCATGTGTCTTGAGCATCTGCTGTCCACGATCTAAGGGTCCTTTAGCACATGCAAAATAAAAACAAATTCAGGTACCCTTTGAGTTCAGGTTGGGTCCTTAGAGGTTAGTGGATTTAGGGACCCAAATATGTCTGATAACCATGGGGGTTTCAGATATCCTCTTGCCCTTGTTGACAGTTGATCTCTCTACTGAGCTGGGAGATGCTGACTTCTTTAACTTCTGAGGTTCAAGTTTCTTCTTCTGCTGAACCTTAGGGATTTTGTGTCTGGGCTTATAATAGTATGATCTATACTGAGTTGGATGTGTCCGCTGTGGGTGGCCATACTGTTCTGCCCATCTGACCATCTTGGTTCCCCCTGAATTGGATCTGGGTGTTTTGCGGCTTGAACCTCGGGTCATCTTCTTCACCAAATAAATTCTGGAAAATGCTAGAACTTAGATTAGTATAGCAAACAGGTATCGAACACAGGGAACATAGATTTTAACATTAAATTCCTATTAATCTATGGGGTTGGTTAGCGACCACGCAATTTTTTGGGTTTTCTAATTCCTAAAACAAGAAGTAAAAAGCAGGAATAAATATGCGAATAAAAGTATGCAAATAAATGGGTCCAGCAAGATGATTTACACACACAATTGATCATCGACACTAAAGATAAATTAATCTCTATAAATCAATCAATTGTAGGACGCCGTAATTAAACTGACACATCCCCTATTCCCCCTTAATTATTCGATAATCGCCATGGTGTGCATTGAAACGACTACTTTTCTAAATTAGATGCAACCTACGTTGGTGGGCAATCAATAGATTTAACACCTAATCAACTTAAAGAACTAAGGGAACCCGATTTAGGAGCCTACTCGTATGGTGGGCATCTAATAGTCTCCTACCAAATTAATTCTATTGTTCTTAGAGCAATTGTGCTACTTATTTAGCTTAATCCCATGAGAAACGATGAAAGTACTAAATTAGCTATGGATTAAATTAGCATATAGGGTGATTAAGCCTAAATTAACTAATCCAATTAATTAACCAAGATTAATTTTGGAACCTAAGTGATTAATTATTTAAGCCTAAGTCTCACGAATTCGTTAAAGTGTATGTTTCACATCTAGTCGGTCCCTAAAAAAATTTAGCTATGTATATGGCTCCGGAGCGGGCGGACGGACGGTAACCGGGCGGAACCACCGAACATGCTGAAACTTGGAAATTAATTCCACGAAAATCAAAGCAACTCTACGAACTGATTTAAAACACGAATGCAAATGAAATTTAAACTAAGAGATCAGAAGATACCAATATGAAGAATCCAAATCATCCAAACGATACACAAAAATCGAAATCTCCCAAGCTAAATTAAGAAACAAAAGTAAAATAGTGTTTGTGTCTCCAAATCCGAACTAGATCGAAAAGAATAAATCTCCACTCACGGCTGCCTCTCTCTCGTGCTTGGAATGGTGTAAAAGATGATAATTTTCGTTCGTCCCTCTCATTATATATATGGCGGCTCCTTTTTCTTGTAGAATTAGGTTTTTTATATCCGATATGGAAAGATATTAATTAGATAAATCATATCCAATTCTTTTCATATCTTTTCTTTTCCTTTTCCTTATCCTCCACCTTCCTTCTGCAAATTTTCGTCCAAAAATCCATCTTTTAAACTCCAAATTGTGCCTGCCACCTCAGCAACTCGTCACCGCCACATCAGCATAAAAAATATGCAAGACAATACAAAAATGTGGTCCAACTGCCCAGGCAGGCACCAAAACAGAAAGAATTTATATAGTACGAATTAGACTTATCAAACCTCCTTACACTTGAACCATACTTGCCCTCAAGTATATGAAACACAACAGAATACGTACTATTCAAATACAGTCAATCCCCAAGACTCAAGACTCAAAAGAAAAAGACACAAGATAAAAAATAAGACAAGAAAAGACAAAGACAAAGACTCGAAACAAAGACAAGAACCAACACAAGAACAGAGACAAGAAGCAATACCAATCATATCCGTAATATCCACACTCAAAGAACTAGTCAAACATGCCAAACAATGCAAATATGAATCTAATCAAACAAGTAGAGTTGCAAATTTTAGACAATGCACACAAATATCAACTTGGTCAAAAACCTAAGCAAAAGTGATCATCCTCACAGTTCACTCAACACTCTCTAATCTAGGTCCGGTCAAGCCACTCAAAGAACATAGTCCACTCTATCATGATAAAAGATTGTCACAACTACAACATCAATGAGGTCTTTCTCTTTCGGTTGTAATGGGGCTTAGGACTTAGACAAATTTTTGTTGGTAAGGGTCCTAAGGGTTCTAAGCTCCAAGAAATATAGATCAATGCCACGCATGTCATACTTGCTTAAATTGAGATAATAAAGAATAGATAAATAACGCCCACCACTAAAGAATACACATCAAATGCTACTAATATAATCACAAGTACCTTTCACACAGTCTGATTTTCCACGTTTTTTATTGTGTCAACACTGTTCACCATTCACTATTCACAAAAATCTGGGTATAAACACGAACTACCCTTAGATATTTCTATTCATACACAGTTCCGGCCAAGATATTTTTTTTTTCATAGCATACAAACTAGGTAGGCAAAGGATATATAATAAGATCAATCTCACTAAAGTGTGTAAAGCATGCAATGACACGGGAAATAAGAAAGCTAAAAAGGCCTCGGCTAAAATTTTCTAACTAAATCAAAGGATCGGCCAAGGCTCAAATGTGTTCACTAGGGGATAATGTAAGGTAGGAAAGTATTGTCGCGGTCAAATGGTTTAAACCCTAGTGCCTCTTATCACTTATCACAAGTGACGCACCTTTATTGCAACTTCGTGGACAAACACTCTTAAAGAAATTAGTAGGAAGTGTCCTACTTTAAAGGATCAAGTCTAATATACGGAGTGTGTGTAAAATTCAATCCACAATTTACTTATTATTCTTCATCCCAAGTTACATACAAATGTGCACCAAGTCCTACTCTTCACAACAACTAACATGCTTGTATATTGAAACATAAAGCACAAATCAAACATGCTTAAACAAAGAACAAGAGTGCATCAAAAACTTCAAATTTTGGCATGCTTTGACGACACAAAAGAAAGGACGACACAGAGTGAAACGACATAAAGACCTCACTCCTTACACTTAAACCATTGTGTGCCATCACAAGAAAAGAAAAGAGCAAGGACGGAGAAACATGACAAAAACACAAAACAAAAACGAACAAAACCTCGTTACACTTGATCCCTACTAAGATCAAGTGTAGACATAGCAAACAAGACAAAAGCACATAAAAGACAAAAAATAAAACATAGACTCAAAGACGCAAAAAATAAAAATGATGGGGAAACGACATCACCTATTGCCCCGCTTGGGCAGACGGGGCAGAACAGTCTGCTCTAGCTCATCAAACCGACGACGAAACATGCCTCCTTACACTTAATTCCACAACATCCTTCTTAGCCGAGATCTAGAAAAATAACACAAAACAAAGACCAAACAATGATAAAATCAAAGAAAACAAATGAAAGTAAACTCGGGTTGCCTCCCGGTAGCGCCTTTCTTTATCGTCTTTGGCTAGACCCCTTCTTCAAGGTCAGGAATAAGAGGGAGTGGACAAGCAATGCTCATCCACAACTTCCAGCATCTCAGCAGCATGGTAGATCTTTAAACGATGGCCATTGACGGTGAATTCTGCATTAGAATCAAGTTTCAAAATCGTCATTGCTCCACTTGGCCAGACGGACCAAACCTGGAAAGGACCAATCCAACGAGAACGAAGCTTGCCCGGCATGAGACGGAGTCGTGACTGATATAATAACACCAATTGGCCTTCTTCAAAGCTCTTAACATGAATGTGTTTGTCATGCCATGCCTTGGTATGATCTTTATACCCCATAGCGGAGTCGTAGGCTTCAAGACGGATCTCCTCGAGCTCTTGCAATTGATATTTCCTCTCCTTTTTGCATTCGTTCAGATCCATATTAACCTTTTTAAAGGCCCGCCATGCCTTGTGTTCCAATTCCACGGGTAAATGGCAAAGCTTCCTAAAAATTAGCCGACACGGAGACATTCCTAGGGGAGTTTTATAAGCAGTGCGGTAAGCCCATAAAGCATCGCCAAGTCGCAAACTCCAATCCTTCCTAGAAGGATTCACGGTCTTCTCAAGTATGGCTTTCACTTCTCTATTTGAAACCTCAGCTTGCCCATTCGTTTGTGCATGGTAGGGCGTGGATATACAGTGCTTAACACCATACTTCTTCATGAGTGACTCTATCGTGCGGTTGCAGAAATGGCTCCCTTGATCACTAATGATGGTCGTTGGCACTCCAAATCTGCTAAAAATGTTAGATCTAAGGAAACCTGCAACCACTTTAGAATCATTAGTCCTTACGGCCTTAGCCTTGACCCATTTAGACACGTAGTCTACGGCAAGCAAAATGTACAAGTTCCCGCATGAACTCGGGAACGAACCCATGAATTCCATGCCCCACACATCAAAGATTTCATAGAAACGCAACGGCTTCTGGGGTATTTCATCCTTCTTGGAAATGTTTCCGGTCATTTGGCAACGTGTACATGTCTTGCAAAAATTATAGGAGTCGAGGTTTCAGGTCGGCCAGAAAAAATCTGCACCCAAAACCTTTCTGGCAGTACGTTTTGGACCAAAGTGTCCACCATAAGGGGACGAATGACAATAATGTAAAATCTCACATTGCTCTGCTTCAGGAATGCAGCGGTGAATTACTTGATTGACTTCCATCTTCCACAAAATTGGAGAGTCCCAAAAGTAGTGTTTGCATTCACTCTTCAGTCTCATTTTTTGGGCATGTGTAAAATCGGAAGGAAGCTGCTTGGAAGTCAAGTAATTAACTATGTTAGCAAACCAAGGGAGTTTAGAAAGTTTACCCATGGCATTAAGCCATTACGGGACGATCGCCGTCCGGCCTAATGGAGCGGTGGCCGGTACGCACGAAAACACGAGCAAGGGCCGGGGGCGGAAGATTCGGTATATCATAGAGATGTTCATCGGGAAAAGACTTCTTAATCGATTTGTCGTCTTCCACTTGGATCAAACGACTTAGATGATTTTCCACATGATTTTCTACTCATTTCTTGTCTCTTACCTCCCAATCAAACTCTTGAAGCAAGAGTATCCATCGAATCAAACGGGGCATGGATTCCTTCTTGGATAGAAGATGCTTGATTGTCGCATGATCCGTATACACCACGATCTTTGAACCAAGCAAGTAGGACCGGTACTTGTCGAATGCGAAGAAAATAGCCAACAACTCCTTCTCCGTGGTAGAGTAGTTGCATTGAGCTGGGTTAAGAGTATTCGAGGCATAATAAATAACATGGCTTTCTTTTCCAATTTCTGCCCCAAAACTGCTCCGACTGCCTTGTTGGACGCATCACACATGATCTCAAACGGCTTGTTCCAATCGGGGGCTGCATAATCGGGGATGTGGTAAGCTTCTTCTTAAGGAGGTCGAAGGCCTCCTTACACTGATAGTCAAACATGAACTTCACATCTTGTTGTAGAAGCCTTATGAGTAGTTGAGCTACCTTTGCAAAGTCTTTTATGAAACGTCGATAAAATCCGGCGTGTCCTAAGAAGCCGTGTATCTCTTTCGATGATGTAGGAGGTGGTAACTTTGCAATCAAGTCAACCTTGGATTTGTCTACTTCAATTCCTTGACTCGAAACCACGTGACCTAGTATAATTCCGTCGGTCACCATAAAATGGCACTTCTCGTAGTTGAGTACCAAGTTCTTCTCCACACACCGGGCAAGGACTTTATCTAGATTCTTCAAGCATCTCTTGTATGAATTCCCGTAGACCGTGAAGTCATCCATGAAGACCTCAATGAACTCCTCGATTAAGTCCAAAAAAATGCTCATCATACACCTTTGAAAGGTGCCCGGTGCATTACACAATCGGAATGGCATACGGCGATATGCGAAGGTGCCGAAAGGACAAATAAATGTGGTCTTGTCTTTATCATCCTCCTTCACAAAGATCTGGAAGTACCCGCTATAGCCATCTAAGAAGCTGAAATAAGCTTGCCCCGCAAGTCTCTCCAACATCTGATCAATAAAGGGTAACGAAAAATGATCTTTTTGTGTAGCTTCATTCAACTTTCTGTAGTCGATGCACATACGCCAACCCGTCACCAAATGCATTGGCACCAACTCGTTCTTCTCGTTCTCCACAACTTGGAAACCGGACTTCTTTGGTACCACATGGACGGGACTCACCCATTTTCTATCGGAAATAGGATATATAATACCCATGGAAAGAAGCTTCAACACCTCCTTAAGCACTACCTCTCGCATGTTGGGATTGAGTTTCCGTTGATGATCACGGAACGGCTTGCTGTCAGGCTCCATATGAATAGAGTGAGTGCAGATGTCGGGACTTATGCCAGTGATGTCGACTAAAGTCCATCTAATTGCCTTCTTGTGCCTCTTCAAAACTTCCAACAATGCCTCCTCTTGGGGTTGGGTTAACTCCTTGCTAATGATGATTGACATCGTCTCATCATCTCCAAGATGGGCGTATTTTAAATGCATTGGAAGTGGCTTCAATTCCAGAACTGGCGGCTTTACTAACGAGGGCAGAATTCTGTCAGAATCGGCCTGCCTAGGCAACTGGGCGACGCTACTGACAGTTGCGAATTCGGGAGATGCATAAAGTGCCATGATGTTGTCTTTAATCTCTTCATCCCTCATGTCTTTAACATCCAAATCAGTAAATCCCTTCGTGAGAGTAAGTTCCATCTTATCCTGCAACAATGCGTCTAAAGATATTCTTGGACAAAACTCTCAATCTCGTCACTAGATAATGCAACTTCATTCTCATGATCATAAGGTTTCTTAAGTGCACTTGCTATATGATGATCATAAATCTAATTATGATATCTCACACTTATAGAACCTTCATCAACATCAATCACAACCTTCACAATTTTCAAAAATGGCCTACCCAAAAAAACACCCACAATACCCTCAACTTGCCTATCATTTGTATCTATAACATCGAAATTTGCAGGATAGACAAAGTTGTTAATTTTGACTAGGATATTTTCTAGTAAGCCTATGGGAGCAATGCATGACCTATCAGCAAGTTGTATAATCACCCTAGTAGATACCAATTCAACTCCACTTAATTGATTATATACAGACAATGTCATAACAATGATAGATGCACCCAAGTCACACATAGCTTGTTTAACCATCACATTACCCATAAGATAAGGTAAAGTAAACATACCTGGATCTACGCACTTGGCGGGAAGCATCTTCTGGATGATTGCAGACACCGACGTATCCATCAATACCTTCCCGGACTGCTGGATCTTACCTGCTATGAAGTCTTTGACAAATTTCCCAAATTGGGGAATCTTCACGACCTCCAAGAAAGGTATGTTTATTTCCAGCTTTCCGAACAACTTCACATAATCCATGTAGTCTTTGTTCGGTGTCCGCTTCCGCTCTAATGCCTCAGGAAATGGCGGAGGTATGACAGTTTCAGGCTCCGTCTGGGTAGTCCGTCCCTCGCTATCAGTCATCTCTTCATCCTCAATATTCTGCATTGCTACAGGGTCTGCCAAATAGCTCGGCCTGGCCAGTTCGGCGGTCTGTTCTGCTTCAGACCTAATCTTTTGATGATTCGCCTTCGATGCTGGTTCGGGCAATTCTTTTCCATTCCTTAACATGATGTGATTGCAATTGTGAGAATTCAGATTCGGTTGGGTTTGAGAAGGTAATTACCCTTGGCATCCTTTTATCTCTTGAATTGAAGAATTCAACTTGAAAACTTGCTTAGAAAAATTCTCAAAGGTGCTTTGGTTATCCCTCTTGGTCTGATTAATCTCTTTTTGCATTTTTTGTTGATAGGCAATATTATTCCTTTGAGAAGAAATCATTTTGGAATCATTTTCTCTAACGAACTGCTCTGGTCCGTCTGGCCAGACGACTGACCCTGCTGCTGAAATTGCCTTTGATGTGGGGGCTTGTAGGGTTGTTGATACCCTTGCTGTGGCGGTGGCTGAAATTGTTGATGCTGATATGTGGACGGCTGATATGTTTGTGGTGGAGGAATTCTCGGTTGTTGCGGCATTTGATCATCTTGCCTCCATCTTAGGTTTGGATGATTCCTTTGATGTCCATTCCAATTACCTGCTGCATTAGCATCCTCACCACGACATTGCAAGGAAGTATGCCCTCTCTGACCGCATGCTCCACATGTGTGGTCAGCCATCGCGTGTGATGATGAAGAAGAAGAGGAGTTCTTCTCATTGAACAAACGATCTAATTTGTTTTCGAGTTGGCTAAATTTCTCCACCATTTTTAGCCCAACCTTCATATTAAGATCGTCTAGAAAGTCTATGCTCGACAGGTTGATGGATCTTCTTTGCATCCTTGGACCTTTATATTGTGATGTAGACTCGGCAAGGCCTTCAATGATAGTATTGACATCATTATAGTAACAATTAGCAAAGCTACCCTTCAAACCAACATTCACCATGGTTTTGGACTCATCTGTCATCCCTTGGTAAAAACACTGCAACAAATCCACATCAGAAAAACCATGGTTTGCGCAGCTATCAACTAGCTTCCCGAAGCGCTCCCAATAAGTTCCAAATGACTCATCAAGTTCTTGAGTAATTCCCGAAATCTCCTTTTTGAGAATATTGGTCTTTGATTGAGGGAAATACTTGTCTAAGAATGTCTGAAGCATCTGAGCCCATGTAGTAATCGACCTAGGTCGAAGTCCAGAAAACCATGCATGAGCTCCGTCTTGAAGAGTGAAGGGGAATGCTTTGTAAGTTTGAAAGCATCCAAATGGCCCTGCCTATGCAAGTCACAAACTTGATTGAATCCCTCCAAGAAAGAGAAAGGATTTTCATTCAGTTTTCCATAGAATTTTGGACATGCTGCGACCAAATTCAATTTCACGTTGATCTGCTAAATAGTGGTTATGTGAATTGGTCCGGACAGGTCTTATCCCAAGTTTCTCGAACCTGAGTTCATTTTCAGAAAAGTGGTCCGCGTGGCCAGTCAGAGCAGTTTCGACTTCTAGTTCGCTGGTTCTGTCACCAGCTTCTGTTCTGTCCTCTACTTGGGCAATTGAAGTAGTTTCTGCGTGCGACAGAACTTGTTGCTTTTGCAGCTTTATCGCCTTCCTATTCCTTTTTGCAATCTTTTCAATTTCTGGATCAAAGTGTAGAAAAAGACGGGAAGACCTGCTCATGCAACACTTAAAAAGCACAAAAGATCAATAGAAAAATAAACTAAAAATAATACCGTTCCCAGGCAACGACGCCAATTTGGTGATCGTTGTTTTCACCAAATAAATCCTGCAAAATGCTAGAAATTAGTTTAGTATAGCAAACATGTATCGAACACAGGGAACGGAATTTTTGGGGTTTTCTAATTCCTAAAACAAGAAAGTAAAAAGCAGGAATAAATATGCGAATAAAAGTATGCAAAGAAATAGGTCCAGCAAGATGATTCACACACACACAATCGATCATCGACACTTAAGATAAATCAATCCCTATAAATCAATCAGTTGTAGGACATCGTAATTAAACTGACACATCCCCTCTCCCCCCTTAATTATTCAGTAATTGGCATAGTGGGCATTGTAACGACTACTTCTCTAAATTAGATGTGAAGGAAATATAAGGTTAGGAACGATTACCTTCCTCCTTCGTATGTTGTCGCAACTCTGATTGTTGCCCGTATGTCAGATCTTCTGATCTGTGTCCCGGCCTTTTTCTCCCTCTAGGTGGTCAGAGAATTGGAGAAAATAAGATTTCTGTCTCTCCCACAAACTCACGCAGGCGTGTATGTATGTGTGTATGTGTGTTCTGTTTCTAAACAGAATACTAATATATGTAGGCTTCAAAAACTAATATAATATTAATATATCTGTAGCCCATTAATTTAATTATATTTCTAATGGGCTTCCACATAATTAGCATATGATATAATTAATTAATCCACTGGGCTACTATTATTTATCAATTAATTGGCCCAGCCAATTAATTCCAGATAAATAACATTATTAAATAATGTAAAAATACATTAATCCATTAATAATGATTTATGAGAGACAATAAATCACTAGGCAACTAATTGGGCCAGATCAGAGATCTAATACAAGAAATAAAGTTGGCCCTCAAATTAATTAATTATCTATGCTCAGCCCAGAGCAAAATTAATTAATAAACACAGATTCATTCCAATAGAGAATCCGTGCTGACTTACCCCTTTATCCCAAATTGAGCAAAGGTTTGTATTTTAGACTTAATCGATCTCCGTGTTTAAGATAGAAATATCCGTTAATTAATTAAGCTCACTGACAGCTTAAATTAATTAACATCTTATATTCCTGAGTAGTACCACTCGACCTTATTAACACACCTGAACTTAATCAACCGGCCGGGTTTAGTGTGGTATTCCTTTCGAGTTCCTCAGGGAATATTATCAACCCATTTTACTAGGATACGACTGCAAGATACAGACAACCAGCCTGAGCCACAAATAACTACTAACACCCAAGATACGTAGATCTGGTCGCGATGACGTTCACCATAGTAGGTCAAAGTGATAGATAGCCAAACGCACTCAGCTGAAGTCTTACCAAGCTTAAGACCAGCTAAGTCACCGAGATCTTGGTTCTCCTCGAAGGTCAGTTAGGAGAAAACATCTCACTGTGATCCATCAATACACCACCTTCAGTGTACCAGTAAAGACAAGCAGCTAAGACAAACCACTTCTTATCTAAACTGCAGCTTAAACCGACAACTTATCCTGAAGTTGTCTCAGCTGTGATAATTGTTTATATCTTGTCAGTTCAACCAATTTGTGTTGTCTTCTGTGATACCCGACACACCACACAAATCTAACTTTTATACAAGATAAAGGATAACATGTGCAAATATATCTATTTATCAGATAGGAGAATAAAATAGTGGTAGGGATAAAACACATTGTATACAAGCATAAAATTTGCTTCCAGTATACAAAATCCCAACAATTCTCCCACTTATACTAAAGTAAACTTTTAGTATACAATGTGTCAGTTCTAGGTACAAACTAGCACTCAACTATATCTCAGTTATCTAGGTACTAGCTAGTACCCAGCTATATCTCAGCTATTTAGGTACAAACTAGTACTCAACTATTTCTCAGCTATCTATCATATCTATCACTGCATCTTCTCCCACTTATACAAAAGTTTATATAGTCCTAAGTGGGGAGCATCTCTACCATCCCGAAGCCACGAACATCTTCTCGTAAGCCGGGAGTAGTAAGATCTTCGTGAAAGGATTAGCTAGGTTGACTTCAGTTCCAATTTTGTCAATCACCACGTCACCTCGATTTACGAATACTCGTATAATGTGGTACTTCCTGTCTATGTGTTTAGACCTTGTGAGATCTAGGTTCCTTAGAATTTGTCACTGCACCCGCATTATCACAATAAATCGTGATCGCCTTAGGCAAATTCTGAACAATATCAAGATCCAGGAGGAAATTCTTGAGCCAAACTGCCTCTTTCGAAGCTTCTGAAGCAGCCACATACTTTGCTTCCATGGTTGAGTCTGCAATGCATTTCGGCTTTGTACTCCTCCATGAAATGGCTCCACCTCCCAAGGTAAACACATAACCCGAGGTAGACTTCTACTCATCTCTGTCAGCCTAGAAATCCGCGTATATATAACCCAAAGACACTAGACTGTCTGACTGGTAAACAAGCCTATAATCTCTAGTCCGTTTAAGGTACTTGAGAATATGCTTGACCGCAGATCCCAGATGTTCCTTTCTAGGGTTAGGCGATATCTTGAGACCATGCCTACAGCATATGAGATATCTGCTCTCGTACAAAGCATTTCATACATGAGGCTACCGACAGTGGAAGCATATGGTACTAGCCTCATGTTGGATATGAGTCAGTAGATTGATACTCAGCTGTTCTAGGGTTAAAAGAAATTGGGGGAAATCATAGTAGTACTATGGAATTGAAGATCCCAAAACCGAGCTGATATTAGTAGATTAGTGTGTCGATAGGATTAGCGATGTATAGGTTAGACTTGATGTTATGTTTATTGTTTTTGTCTAAGTCCCGTACGGGGTAGTTGTTGAACCGATCTTCCTGCAAGATACTTTTAGTAACCCCATGTCATCGTTGTAATCGCTTGCGTTCTTCGTCGAAGCCGAATGCTAAACTCATGGAGACAACGCATCGCTTACCCGATCTCGCAGAAGACATTATCGGCGATGGTCATCGCGAAGAACCTATGCAAGCACAATACCTTCGCAGTCGACCAACCGACTATCGAAGCTCACTTCTCGTCGACGACTCACCAAGAAGACAGAGACGTATTCGATCCATCGTACCCCACAAAAAGCGACCCCGCACCCGAAGTCTTTTCGAATAGTTCGGCGAGAAGACATACGAGGTTGTTTGAACGGTCAACTCGACACTCTCACCAACTACAAACCTCGACCAATGAGAAGCCGACAACGCTTACCTACTCTACAAAAAGCTTGCTCTCATGAACAGTGCATTAACGCCCGCCGCAACTAGCTCGAATTTATGGCCGTTTCTTTGGAGGCTTGTGACACGTGGCATCGTCGTCTCCAACGGACATATGCCACAACTCACAGCTATAAATAGAGAAGGATTTGAAGATTTCAAAAAGAGGAATATACGCGAAATCAAGGGAAAGCATTCAAGCTCACAACGCTCTAGAACCTTCAAGCTTATCCAGAGACGAACTAGTTTTCATAGAACACTTCTTGTAGTTCATCTCTCTAGAGCTCTTTGATCCCTTTCTTCTCTAAACTAAGCTCATTGCTAGATTCATAGCTTTGATTCGAAGGAGTTCACATTTAGTGAATCGTTCTTGTTGTAAGAACTCCTTCTCAGTTGGAGAATATTCCCTCCCTTCTAAACTTAGGTTTGGATTGTAAAAGTCGCTATGGACTATAACTTACAAGGATCTGTCCCGCGTACGGTTTCCTTGCTTTGAGACTTGCTCGGATTAATCAACAAGTTTCTCTGCTGAGTTCGGGACCGTGGATGTAGGATCGTTATCCGAACCACGTTAAAAATCGCTTGTGTTATTTACTGTTTTATCGCATTGCATTTAACCCTGTTTTAAATCATCAGCTTGCATAAAACGTATCTTAAAAAAGCGCACAGCCAAAAGACTTTACATTGCGAAAACACGTTTTCAAAAGAGACGACTCGGCCTAACACTTATCCGCACTACGCCTCCGCCGAGTTTCGTAATACCGACATCGTCGGTAGAAGAGCTCGAAGCGACTCACTTTGACCCATGATCGAAGGCTTATTTGGCTGTTCATCGATTGCAAACATCGGCTTCATGACCTTCAACCGAGAAAAAGAAACAGAGCTCGTGTATTCACCCCCCCCCCTCTACACCTGACTTTTCGTCTCCGGACCAACACCTCATACTTTCTATCTCTTCAGGCGTTTTAGGGCATTGATTCTTGGATAGAAAAATGCCATGTCTGAAAGGTACTGCACCTCTCTTGGATTTTTGCATGCTAAAACGAGCAATAACAGTGTTAATGTAGGACACTTGTGACAAGCTTAACATCCTTTTCTGGCGATCTCGGATAACCTTGATCCCAAGGATGTAAGCAGCTTCACCCAAGTCCTTTATTTGAAACTGCTCGGATAACCACGTCTTTACGTCTGATAACACTTCAACATTGTTGCTAATGAGAAGGATGTCATCTACGTAAAATGCAAGAAACACCACTGATTCCGTTAACACAAATACGGTACACACACCTCGTTAGGACAGGATACAAATCCATAGGATTTGACTACCTCGTCAAAACGCTGGTGCCATAACCAGAAATCTTGCTTAAGTCCATGAATAGACTTCTTAAGCTTCCAAACTAGATGCTCTTCGCCCTCCTTCACATAACCATCTGGCTGTTTCATGTAGATGTCCCTACCTTTTTCAAGGTGACCGTTTAGGAATGCGGTTTTGACATACATTTGTCAGATCTCTAGCTTCATGCGGTTTTGACATACATTTGCGTAATCGATACCTTCTTTCTGGGTAAAACCCTTCGCCACTAACCTGGCCTTAAACGCCATGATCTCTCCATTCGGTGCTCTCTCTCTTTCTCTTGTATACCCACTTACTTCCAATAGCCTTGCAGCCCTCAGGTAGTTCAGTGATCTCATATACATCCATATAAATTATGGACTTAAATTCTGAGTCCATGACGATTCGCTAGGAATCTGCATCTACATCTCCCACTGCTTCGTTGTAAGTCCAGGGATCTACGGTATCTTGTTCATCTGTCGGGAGATGATCAAACGTCTCCTCAATGAACATATACCGATCAGGTGTAAATATCACCCTCCCACTACGTCGAACAGTGTCAGGAGCGGTGTTAACAGATTGTGCAGTTACTCGTGGAGTACTATCTTGCACAACTGGTTGTTCAAGTGGAACTCGACCACCTTATAATTCCTCAAGGATGATGTCGACTCGAGATTTATGGTTACTAATGTAATCTACTTCTAAGAACCGAGCGTTAGGGCTAACAATGATCTTCTGTTCTTTAGGATCATAAAAGTATCCACCCCTCGTTTCCTTTGGATACCTTATGAACAACATCACTTCTGAACGTGATTCCAATTTGTCGGCCTGCCTATTTAGCACATAAGCAGGATAACCCCAAATCCTTAAGTGGTGCATACTGGGTTTGTGCCCGCTCCACAACTCGAAAGGGATCTTTTATACCGACCTAGAATGCACACGGTTCAGCAAGTATGCTGCAGTCTCTAGGGCATATCCCCAAAAGGAAACTGGCAAAGTTGCATAACTCATCATCGACCGAACCATCTCTAAGAGAGTTCGGTTCCTTCTCTCTGACACACCATTCTGGCCGGGCGTGGCCGGTCTTTGTCACCGGGATGTAATCCCACATTCTGTCAAGTAGTCCTTGAACTCGTTGGATATGTATTCCCTACCACGATCAAATTGTAGTGTTTTGATTTCTTTACCTTCTGCCTTGAATTCCTTAAAGGTTTCAAAGCAATCCAACTTGTGGCGAAGAAGGTAAACATATCCATACCTCGAGTCATCGTCAGTAAATATGACGAAGTACTCATACCCTCCACGAGCTTGTGTAGACATAGACCCACACAAGTCAGAATGTATCAAACTTAATACTTCTGTGGCTCTATAACCCTTTCCTTGAAAGGCCTAGTCATCATCTTTCCTTCCAAACAGGTTTCGCAAGTTGGAAATGGTTCAATCTTGGAGAAACTCCAATGATCCATGTTCCACCAACCTCTGAGTCCTGTTAAGATTGATGTGACCTAGTCTTAAGTGCTACAAATAAGTTTGGTTTACCTTAGAAGACTCTTTCCTCTTCTTAGGATCTGATGATGAGGAAGCAATATTAACAGAACTACGTGGTTTACAAGTAATAGTATATAAAGATCCGTTTAATGGTCCACCACAGATAAAATCATCGTCTTTCATGATAGAAACTTCACTATCAAAACTTGATTTATAACCATCTATGGTGCAGAGTTTTGAAACAGAAATAATGTTTCGCCTAAACTCAGGCACATATTAAACATCTTTAAGTACTAAAACAGAACTATCAAAAGATAGATGTAAATCTCCAATGGCAATTGCAGGAACTTTTGATCCATTGCCCATTGAGACTACCACCTCGCCATTGCTCAATTGCCTTTTCTACAAGAAACCTTGCAAGGTGTAACAAACATGATCAGTTGCCTCCGAATCCACTACCCATTCGTGGGTAGAAGAGGAAACCAGAACAGTTTCAGTTACAAGAGTTACTCGCGTCTCTTTCTGTTTTGCCTTGACATCTGGATTATAATTATTCCAGTGTCCTTTCTTACCACTCTTGAAGAACCTTCCTTTCTCCTTTGACATTCGCATGTCGCCGGTAAGGGCCGTCTTCTTACTCCCACTGCTCTTCTTGAAATGTCCACCATTTCTGCTCTTTTTCTGGTTTCCGCCTTTCGGAGGATTCCTTGAACTACTAGGGATATGCACTCTTGCCCTTTCCTATAACCTCTTGACCGCTACCAAAGATTTGAGTAACATACTCATAGTAAACTCGTTGTTAGACATAGCGATCCTAAAACAGAAGTTCTTATAGGACCTTTGCAGAGCTTTTATTGGGAGCAGTAAGATATCTCTTCCACTCTATGAAATTATTTAAAAATTGTTAAACCCGTTAGGGTTTGGTTGGTGAGACTATTTAGTAACTCGAAAAAATATTCGAATAAACATATCTGAAAAATATGATTTAAAAGCATGTATGAAATTTATATTTGCACATAATTCGTAATTAACCATCATTGTAACCTTTTGTAAAACCAATGATGTTAAATACTCGAATAGCCCGAGCGATCACACTCGCAAGCCACTCAGGTGGACGTTTACTCGTGTACCCCTAGACCAAGCTATATACCTAGCTCTTTAATTTCAATCCACGCCAAGGTTCTTAAGACGAATGGAATTAATAATCTGATATCTTTGGACCATGTCACTATTAATATTAAAAACGCGGGAAGGGACTTCTCAGGAAGTTGTACCTGCGGTGATTCTAAGCTTTGACCATTAATTTGACCGAATTAACATCAAATTCTCGAAATTGGCATACTTACGCGAACCATACCGCTTTCTATTTGATTTAATTAGCCATCTTATTTAATTATTATCTGCTAGAGTACTCGTGTTTACTAGGCACGCAAGCTACTCAGGTGGACGTTTATGGCTTCGCTCCCACTACTCAATAATAATTAAATATTACATTAGAAAACCCATCTCACAAAACTCGTGGTTCAAAAATACAAGCAAGCCACTTAGGTGGACGTTTACTCATATAATTGTTCCACTTTTGTGTAGGATCCAATTAATGGAGGTTCGGTTAAATATTTAATTTCCAATTTAAATGGAATCCAATTAAATATTTAATTTATTACTTGCTTAGTCTTTTTCTTCAAAAGGTTCGTTTTGAATCATGCATATCCACATAATTCCTAAAGCATGCAATTTCTAAGCGCACATAATAAAACGTGCTCGCGAAAAATAAAGCATGCTTTAATACGACGTAAATCCTATTTTCATGCTTTTCTAAGTGCAATTAATCACATAATCGCATGTTAAAGCATAATAAAAATAAATGCGCAAATAGGAAATTTAAAACGTCGTTATCGAGCTTTAAAACACGTAATTCCTAACTATTACATAGCTTGATCCAAATACAGCTCTTCGATCTTCAAAATCTTCGAATTTGAAAACTGCATCGAAAATTGCATTGAAAATTGTCGTCGCCACATCATCAAGGGGTCTGCCACGTGGCAGACAGGTGTCTGCCTGGTCAGCAAAGGGCTGACGTGGCGCGTCGTCTTCCACCTGCAGAACCGCCGCCTCCGCCTTTCCGCCGCCGCTGGCAGCTCGCCGCTGCCTCCCCGAGGTTGCTGGAGGTCGGACGACACGAACCAGGCATGGCCGTGCCGCCCGGAGCGACCGGAGAGCGGCTGATCGCGCCGCTTAAGCTGCGCGCCCGATGGGCGGCGCAGCCGCGCCGCTCGCGGCTCCTGCCCGTCGTCGCCGTGTCGTTTGCCTCCTCCGGCCTTCCTATCGGCATCCCCGACGTCTCCCGAACGTCTGCCGTGAAGAACAACCGGCGCCGACTCCTGAAACGCGAGAAAACGCATTACCCGGCACCGCCATCCCCGCCGCCCGAATTCGCTATTTTCCGAGCCACGATTCGAATAATTGATTCATGGGTAATGATCCTTGGACGATTTCCAGCCACCATGAACGGATTCCGGCCGAAATCGTCCATCAATTTCCCTCAATTTTGAAACGATTCGCCGGAAAAATTCATTGTGAGCAGCGAACTTCAGACGTCGATTACGGTTGCATCCAGAATCGGATGATCCCATACAACATATCAACACAAAGCCTGTGTGACGAGGAATCCAGCGGTTCAAGCCGATCGGAAATCGAACCCCGGACCCGTCGGGAATCGCCGCCGCAAGATGCGGCGGAACCCTAGTCGAATTAGGGTTTTCTTCCAATTTAGGGCTTCTCTGGACAGCACGACCAACCAGAAATTGGAATGGGTCGTGCGACCTATCCAGACGAAGCTAACAAAACAGCGAACAAAACTATCCGAACAGATCGGAAAGATAGGTTCGCACGCGCCCCCACGTGCCTCCTGAAGATGACGCGCGCCTCGATTTTCATGCCTCCCGGACCAATTATAGTACAATAAAAGTACAATCACATAACAAATAGGTTATATCATCTACGGTGGATTTTCTCACGAGAAAAATATTACAACGGGGTCAAAATAGTGGCTCGCATGCGTCCCAAACACGACATTAGCCCGATAATGACGGAATTGAACCCTAATCATACACCTAACAGCAACAATCAGAGCCTAAACCAGGCTCTGATACCAATTGAAGGAAATATAAGGTTAGGAACGATTACCTTCCTCCTTTGTATGTTGTCGCAGCTCTGATTGTTGCCCGTATGTCAGATCTTCTGATCTGTGTCCCGGTCTTTTTCTCCCTCTGGGTGGTCAGAGAACTAGAGAAAATAAGATTTCTGTCTCTCCCACAAACTCACGCATGCGTGTATGTATGTGCGTATGTGTGTTCTGTTTCTGAACAGAATACTAATATACATAGGCTTCAAAAATTAATATAATATTAATATATCTGTAGCCCATTAATTTAATTATATTTCTAATAGGCCCAGCCAATTAATTCCAGATAAATAACATTATTTAGTAATTAATTGGCCCAGCCAATTAATTTCAGATAAATAACATTATTAAATAATGTAAAAATACATTAATCCATTAATAATGATTTCTGAGAGACAATAAATCACTAGGCAACTAATTGGGCCATATCAGGGATCTAATACAAGAAATAAAGCTGGGCCTCAAATTAATTAATTATCTATGCTCAGCCCAGAGCAAAATTAATTAATAAACACAGATTCATTCCACTAGAGAATATGTGCTGACTTACCCCTTTATCCCAAATTGAGCAAGGGCTTGTATTTTAGACTTAATCGATCTCCGTATTTAAGATAGAAATAATGTAAAAATACATTAATCCATTAATAATGATTTCTGAGAGACAATAAATCACTAGGCAACTAATTGGGCCAGATCAGGGATCTAATACAAGAAATAAAGTTGGGCCTCAAATTAATTAATTATCTATGCTCAACCCAGAGCAAAATTAATTAATAAACACAGATTCATTTCACTAGAGAATCTGTGCTGACTTACCCCTTTATCTCAAATTGAGCAAGGGCTTGTATTTTAGACTTAATCGATCTCCGTATTTAAGATAGAAATATCTGTTAATTAATTCTTCGCAAACAAGTAGCCAAAGAGTACCACTTTGGCCTAGTAAGAGCCCTTAGAATTTTTGTATTGGTCTCCTTGTTACTGAATGTTTTCCCCAGCCTATTGATGATGTTGATTTGATTCGTGAATCAACGCTGAAATCATCAATCGACTCTCCGGGTATCATTGCAAATGCTTCGAGCTTTTGCAGCTCCAACTCCAGTTTATTTTCTTTGATTTGTGGAGTTCCCTAGCTCAGCACTCATAGAGCTTCCCATAGCTCCTTTGCAGTTTTACAATTGTGCACCCTTCCGAGGTAAGAATCAATGAGCGTAGTCAGTATTGCATTGCCTACAACTCGATCGAGGTTGTGCTTGAGAACCTTCTCATCGGTTCTGGCACTATTGCTGCCACAGTTGCAAGTTCGGCGCTATCGATCATCGGAACAATAGGTCCTTTTTCAGGACGTCAATCATGCTGTCATGCAACGATGTTAAGTGCGCCTCCATTCTTACACGCCATACTGAATAGTTTTCGACTGAAAACATGGGTACCGTCCTTATAGCTAAAATATTAGACATTTTGAAGAATATATTATAGGATGCTATGAAGAGATGCAAATGTAGAGAAAGCGGTTTTCAGGATCTGTTCGAGTAGACCAGTATTCAAAAAATGATGATCAGAAGAACACCGCTCTGATACCAATTGTTGTTCCAGGGACGAGCTTTCATGTGTAGGGGGGAGGTTTGAATACACCTGAGTGAAAATTTCAAACTCAAACGCGAAAGTTAGTATTACTGAGTATTGCTACTGAACTAGTCAGTTGGCCAAGTAACCTTTCTAGATCGCGTGGGCAGAGTATATGTCTACTGAGTCTTATCTATTAACTTATGTTAGTGAACAATGTTCAGTATAAGATATGGCGTGCGGAAGTAAGGCCCAAAAATATGTTTGTCTCAGTTTGAAAACCCGTTTTATGCTGAGTGATTTAAAGTCAATTTTATGCAATATGAACAGTGATCAATGCAATAGTAAATTGACACAAGCAATTCTTAAAGTGGTTCGGATACACTAGATCCTACGTCCACTGTCTTAAACAAAGCAGGAGTTCTTTATTGCTTATACTGAGCAAGTCTAAGTCTATCTGTGCACTGGACATATACTCTAGTTATAGTCTTAGTGACTTTACAAGGTCCAAACACAAGGTTTGATATTCTCAAACTATGAAGGAGTTCTTACAATAAGAACAGTTCAGAAAGCTGAACTCCTTCGAGTTTTTCTAAGCTTATTGATATGGAGCGATCGGAAGACGTGGAAATTGAAGATGGAAATTCCATGGCGCCAAGTAATCGGTTCAAGAGGTTTTATGTTCGACGGGGTCGTGGCGAGGGAAGGATGGACGTGAAGGCGTAGGTCTGCATGGCGTCTGCATGCGCGGAACAATAATCTTATTTTTTCTTATTATCTTATTTTATTTGATGTCTAGTTGGGCTTGTTTATTTTGTGTTAATAATATGTGGGCTTCCATCTTATAAATATAGATGAGGGCTCTAGTATTAGGATGTCTTTGGATTCGGAAAAATTTTGGGCAAGGCTTCGTGTCTTGTGAACGGCGGAACCTACTCGGTTGCGTTAGGGTTTATCAATTCGTCTAGGGTTTGGTATTCGAGTTTGTGTGGGATTTGGAGTTATAAACTTATATCTCTCGCGGTTAAATGTGTTGATCTTGCTTTTGTGATCTTGATTCGATACTACAGGTGCTTGTGTGAAAAATTATTTATTCTTGTTGCATCACTTATGATATTACAATAAGACTGCTTAGAATAGAGAAAGGGAACTAATGAATCTCTAGAGTAAAGAACTAAAAGATCTCTCTGTAGACGAGTTCTTCGCTTTTCTTGGCTTTAAGTTCGCTAGAGTATTTGTTCACTTGAATGCTTTTGTTCTCGATGTCTTCTCTGCATGAAGACTCTTCTCTATTTATAGTCTCGACTCGTGAATAGATCCTTTGGAGGGAGTGTAAACACGTGTCAAAAATGACAAGAAAAAGGACCATTTTAAGTTTTAATGTTACTGTAGAGATTCCCTATTTTTCAGTCTAGGAAGAAGCTTTACCTCAGAGCAGGTATAGTGTTGTCAGCTTCTCATTGGTCGAGGTTAGAGAGTAGGTAAGGTTTGTTCAAACTCCAAGTGCACGCTGAGTTGACTTCCTCAGATTCCTCGGACCTTTTACTAAATAATCTTCTGCTTACATTCTTTTGAGATTCAATACATGGTTCAAATTTCTTTGCAGATTCAGTGGGATATAACATTCCCAACTGAGTTCCTGATGCTGAGTTCTTGCGGCTGAACGACAGATGTTCTACTAAAAACCTATCAGCTACTAAACTCTAGCTAGCCTATTGAATTCATAAATGCTGAACTCAACAAAGCTATTACATTGTATAGACTCATCATTCAGCTATGGTTTTGGGATCTTCAAATCTTATCATATTGAATCTCATCCCAACAGAAATCTAGAAGTAATTGCGTACTGAAATCAATGGTAACAAAAGTAGAGAAAAAACCAAATGAGAAGAAGCCGACCGCTAAGAAAGCTCTAGCGGAGGAGAAAACACCAGCTGAGAAGAAGCCGAATTCAAGGGATAACCTTCCGAATGACATCGCTGCCATCACAGCCGGCGACAAGAAAAAAAAAAGAATAAGTTGTCTTTCAAAACATTTTTTGGGTTTAATAAATTAAAATCACATGTTTGTCATTTGTGGAAAACTTTTATACTAAGTATTGCATTTCGCGAATTTGAACACTAGGTTCAATCTCGTCCATCAAATTCCAAGATCTAAACGCTTGCAATAGTTATTATTTTTGGTTTAAGGAGTTTTCTTCATTGAATCCACCCCGATATATATACACTTTATTATTCAAGATAATGAGAGAGTATGGATCTAGTAGGAATGCGGAGTTATATGGAAAGTAGGAAGTATGGATATTCCTTATGTTTTATTTTTTCACGCATAAATCTCGTAACTTTTACACTTTTATCATCATGCATAAAAACATATAATAAATATGCACAAATAATATTTAATCCAAGTCATCCAATGATAAGATGAAGGGTATAGATTTCTTCCATTTTAAGCCATCTTCCTCTATGATCCATTCTCTAACGGAATCTCATAAGTCATACCCACGATCTCTCCGAGATACCTGAGCTCAGCCCATATCACATTGTAAATAAGCTCATCTATAGCGAAGAAGTAATGGACGGATCCCAATTTTGTAGGATACAATTATGAGAACCGAACCAATTGGGGGTAATAAGGTAAATGACAGTCTTTTGCACACATCTTTTTATATTATCGAGATAAAAAAGATTGATTGCAGATCGGGTTTGGGTACGGGTCATTAGTTGAGGACTACTACACGGGGCATCAGCTTCAATGTGAAGGTTGGAAATCTGCACTTTGTGACCCTGGTAGGGCTGCATTTTTGGGTGAATTCTCTCAACCATTTTATGGATCTCTGGAAGTGGGCTTTTCAAAATATAGCCCATTAACATTTGGTGTGAGGAAAATGGGCTTTTTAATGGGCCAGTTATGCCTACGGACAAGATTGCTATGAGTTCAATGTTACAAGCAGGGCGGATTCAATGTTACAAGCAGGGCGGATTCAGAATTTCGAGTTAGGGGGTGAGATTTACAAGAGAATAAATGATCCTATATGGGGTTCGGGGGTGGGTTTAGGGTTGTTCGTTTCTATTTCTAATTATACTTACTACTTATTGCATATTTAGGGATATTATGTTCATCAGTTATATCCCTTGCAATTCATGCAAAAAATATTAGTACTATAACACCCTATTTTGATAGCACATTACATTTGATTGGAGAATATACAAATTTTAATTAAATGATCAAGCTAAGTTTTGAAAAAAGAAAGCACAAACATAATATATAAATTGCTATAATTGTATTATATGTGCAATTCTATCATAATAGATGTCCAATCTTCAAATTAAACATCTATAACTTAATATTTAAGTTTTTAATATTTTTCAAAGCTAGTTGTTTTATTCACACTAATTTTTAATTTTAACTTAAAGATAGGGTGATAAATTAAAAATTTTGGGGGATAATACTCAAAAATCAAAGCAGAATAAGAGATAAATTATAAAAAAAGAGGGTTAGGTGTAGTAATATATGAAAGTTCGGGGAGACGGTCACACCCATCCGCCCCTGGTAACAAGTAAAGTGATGGGAGATAGGATGAAGAAATTTTGAGTTTGTACCTTTGGCCGCAGCTGCAATCTTGAACCTAATCGCGTTTCTTAGTGGATTCGTCCACGTATTGATGGGAGAATTAGCCTACTGTAATTTTATCGTCGTTTTCAACACATTTCGGATAATAGTTGCATATTACATATCAGTTTCGTTTTGAAATTTTGGACACATTATCAAATGTATTTGTAGCTCCTTGATGTTTATGTTGCTTTTAGGCCTTCACCAATGAAAAAACAAAGATGGCTACGTCCGTTGATAAACATGAAACCAAGGGCAAATGAGATTATCATAAATTTGTCATTTGCTACAAACTGCAATTGACGTTAAACCAGATTAAAATCAAAGGTAAAACCCAGAAGATCCATATGCAATAATACAAGTTTATTGTACTCTCCAAATTGCCTTCTTTCCATCTAACCATTTTTCACTAACATACAAATCAAATAAGAATACGGCACTACCCCTTTTGATAGAATGAGGGGTAAGCATATATACCAGCTCTTCTACGTACCACCTGTCTTCTCCGGCCACAAAAGGCTGGTCGATGTGAGAATGACAGACGGTTTGACATACGACTACATGGTCAGTGCTCACGAACATTAACTACATACTACGGAAATACTGGTTCCACGTCATGGAAAGTTAGATCAAGCTATTTTAACTCATTTTGCAACAAGACCAATATAAATCCATCGCAAAGTTACTGTGCGTCGTTGCTTGCACGTTGCTCATCCCTAGTATCTTCTGAACCCGAAACTTCACCTAGTCTCTCCTGTAAAGCGCAATATAATCAGATAGGTATTCATTTAAGTAAACACTTTTCAAGGCAGATATGGAAAGAACAACCAATAGCTAATAGCATTCAGCCAGTTCTAAGTCTCAACAGATAGGTATTCATTTAAGTAAACACTTTTCAAGGCAGATATGGAAAGAATAACCAATAGCTAATAGCATTCAGCCAGTTCTAAGTCTCAATTAATTTGACTCAAAAACCAGGAATACCTTTAAAGATGCATTCTGAGCAACGAGTTGATCGTATTCGCTCTTTATACGTGCCATTTCAGCCCTAAGAGATGCATTTTTGTCTTTTAAAACATCAGCACGCTGGGCCAGTTCATCACATTCTGCCTAACATGGGGAAAAACAAGACCAGCATGACATAAAATTGAGCTGCTCCTATTCAATAGGAGAAAATGGAAATGAATTGAGAGCAACCTGCTTCCGCAATCTGGATCTACGAGCAGATTCCCTGTTGGACTGCTTTCTTCTCTGTCGTTTGAGCTCCCTTTCATCCTGAACTCTCAGTAAACATATAGTTCATGTAAGTTTTGGGGAATATATATATATATAGAGAGAGAGAGAGAGAATCTCACTTTACCGAAGAGAAGAATTTGAAATTTCATCAGAGGATTTACCAAAAACTAAAGCTGTAAAGCACTTAGAAATTAAATGGTATCAGGGAAAATAGTATCCTCACACTATGTATCAAAAACAAAATTTGCAGTTCGACAGATCTAAGGTGCATTTGCAAGAATAAGACAGTACAAATGAGATAATCACATCGTGATAAAAGATATATTGTCAATTAAGACGTCCAGCTGTTAATTCAACCAACATTGTATGAATTGATAATCATCTATCCGTCTGTCAAATCAAAATCCTAAATTTACCCACCCTTAAAAAGCTTAGACAAGAATGTAAAGAAGCCACATACATAAGTAAATGAGAAAACATTATTTTCCCAAACTTTTTTAGTCATTCTCGTACAGGACAAAAAGAATCCATGTGATGATCCTCACAGAGGTAGGACCTACATGTCATGAAAGGTAAAAGGAAACAAAAGCAATTTCTGCAAAGATGCACCTTCTTAAAGGGTCAAAATAAACTAAATGTGCATCTAATGAGTTAGCATCTATGTAAACTAAACCATGATAAAACCACAAAAGTCTGTCGAACTCCTTATCAACTGGAATACGACAATATAGGGGAAAAAGATAGAAACCTGAATCCAGAGCTGTGACTGGGCATTCTCTCGTGATCCAGTTGCGACAACTCCTGTTACTGGAGTAGCAGGGACCTTCCCTCGCATTACAGGCATAGCAGATGATGGGGCAGTACCCCAATAATCCATTCCAATATTTAAATTGGTAGTGGGACCTGGAACACCATTTACAGTCCCCACTGCTGGTGCTGGAATTGGCACCATACCCATAGCTGGATGTGCCATTGCATGAGATGTACCATGCACTCCATTTTGAGAATTGCTAGGTGCACTACCACTCTGATGTGGTTCAGCTGTAACAGAATAACAGAGGGGTCAAAGAAAGTGCTTAAGTGATAAGGAGTTTGCAGAAAAGAGAACTTGTTAAACACACCAGAATCTGGCCTACCACTAGACTTCCCATGAGAATCCTGTAATAAAGAAATAATAATATAATTAAAGAAGATATATAAGAATGATCTGACTATTTGGAAATTCTTATGATTAGAAAAGTTGCAAAAATGAGAATTTTGAGATGGAATCATCAAACGATAAAAAACGACAGTTTCAGAAGTTAGCCACAAGGTTCTCCATGAAAACTCTGCAGGAAAAGGCAGGCAGATTTCACATGAAAATGAACCTTCTGGTAGCCTTTTCTTTTGGATAGACTCCAAAGCAATATCTTTCTCTAAAACAAACATGTATCTGCCATTCATCCCATAAAACTAGTGGGGACAGCTACCATGAAACTTACGTTTTGAGAATTTTCATCACTTCCTCCGCTAGAACCTTCACTTGCAGTCTCACCACTGCACATTTTATCAGCATAATATACATCACAATTGCATCTAATATACTGCAGACATATTGCACAGACATGAAAATATAGGAGAAGTGAGAAAGACTACCAATTAAAGGTTGTCGCCATATAAGCAAAATAAAATAAAATAATAAAGATGAGAATGAAAGAAAATAAACTTCTAGTGTATGAAGCAAATTTTTATGGGAGCTAAAGTTTCAGAATAAACTTCAAGTTTATGAGGAACAAATAAAGTGAAATACAACTAACAAATAAGAAGGAAGATGGAGCATATCAATTTGGTTTTAAAATATATTGGCTAAATGACACTAGAGAATGAGAGAACAAAATAAGTAATAGTGCACCATGATACACTAAAAGTCCAACTGGCAGTTCTTAGATATAATTCACTTAAATTATTCCTCATTGTCTATACCTTTGAGGGTGCACACCATTTGCTGTGGCACTTGATGTTTTCCCAGTTTCATCATTCTTCCCAGTAATCATGTTTAAACTGCCCAAGCTTCCTTTGGATCTTTTGATGGGCAGTTTTCCTTTTCCCTCAGATGACTTCCCATCTACCTCAGAGTTACTTGGAATATTGCCCTATATAAAAATTGGAATACATTTCTGATAAGTTCATAGTATAACATTCTGATTGGCATAATTCAGAAGACTGAAGCATAGAACATGTGGAGGGGAAGTAGAATTAAGTTTTAAGAAGGCTCACCGAAGCTTCAGCAATACCATTTGGAGAAGGCAAAGCAAAAGGACTGAAAGGATAAGATCCCTACATTTTTCAGAGACAAATGAGATAGGAATATCTACCGACAACAGATATTAAAATGCAATTAAATTAGTGAAAAGAATGTAGGAGAGTAAGTACCGGAGCCATAGTAGGATGAGCATAAATGCCCCCATGAGGATACATGGCAAATGGTGGAGTGCCATATGGTGGAATGAATTGCTGCAAAGAACAAGTTTGAGTATGCATCTATGAAATGAACCAAGTAGAAATGCAACTAAAGCTACATAACTTTAGTTAGCAAGATAAGGGTACATAACAATGATGAGCCAAGTCAGAGTCACTGCCAGACTTTTCAGAGTGCAAAAGGATCATACCTGCCACATGTAGGGGACATGTGCCTGTGGACTCGACGCTAAGAACCCATGTGGGGGCATAGGAGAATATGTCTGCAGAAAAACAATGGAGACCATGTAATTATGATGATTCAACAAATAAAGACCAAATGCATATCTTTCGGAACATGTTAACCTGAAACCCAGACCAATCAGCAGGAACAGCAACAGAAGCAGACGAAGTCTGCTCCTGAAACATTGAAAAAAAAATTTTAAATACAAAAAAAAAAAAAAAAAAAAACGTACTATCCAACTGTTCACGTTGAATATTACCTGTGCAGAAGGGGTTTTGGGTTCCTTTGGTTCTTTCCCCTCTTTGGATGTTTTATCCGCTTCACTGCTACTCATGATTCAAGCTAAACTTAAAACTAGATTCACTAGTATCCACTTATAGCACTCTGTCACAGAAATGTCAAACATAAGTTACTCATCAATTGGCAAAAAAAAGAATATCAAACAAAATTCTGGGCTGAAAAGATAGCTTTAAATGCACAAGGCCTTCATAACTCTAAACAACAGATGACACACGTGCAGATAAAGAAAAAATGGGCACGCCTCAAATTTTTTTCATACAAAATAACATTCTTTAGACAATGTGTCGAGCCCTTAGGCCAACAGCGTCCCCTGAATTAAATTCCCATTCACCAAGTCTCCAATCGTTAAGAGACTTCAAGTTTTCAATCATCCAGCAGAAAAGTATAACAACACGCACACTCCAAAAGAAAAAGTTTAAGCGAGAGGGAGGGGATGATAGCCCAATTCACCGAAATCAGCACAAATACAGAGCTTATCAAAGATGAAGATTCAAGCGTTCTAGAATTCCAGAAATTATACCGCAAATAGATAACGAGCGCTAACTCCGGAGAATATGACCGATGAGTCAACTCAGCTATACAACGCTGGAACCCCTCTCCTTATCTAACTGTAAACAATAAATCAAACAACTTGGCAATTAAACGAACACGTCTTTGAGAAAAGAAAACCGGCATGAGAAAACATACACAAATTCAGGCGGTTTCAGAAATTTGGCTACAAAAGAAGGATCCGAATTGGGGGAAATTAAGAGAGATAAAATTAGGGCTTGGTCTCTGAGATCGTCGACATTGCTGACCTGTGTCGTTGTTCCGATTATTTTCAGAGAGAGAAAGAGAGCCGATGTGGTGGCCACCGTGGATTTAAGGGTTGGTGATTGGATCCAAATCGTGGATAATTTAACGGCCCAGATTGAGTCACGTACTGTTGCTAATGTATCGCGCTGTCACACAATGTCGCACTCATTTTCCGGGTCACTCAGATATGGGTTAGGATTCGATTCGGATGACATATGAGCTGACCCAGAAACGTTTTGTATAATTGGGCCTGAACGTGATTTATTGGAGTTGTCACGTACTCACGTTGGAATCGTTTCTGAAAATATTAAATTCGATATTTTATTTGAGTCGTTATCTTTTCTCAAATAATAAAAAGTTGGTAAATTGATCAATTTATTCCTCAAATAATTTATGTGTTTTGGTGTCTAATTTTTTTTTTCTTGGTAGATTAGGTCATCAAATATTTTATGATTGTGATATTTTATGTGGTCAAGTTGGTCAAACATGTAGGTAATAGCAATTATGTTCGGAAATAATAAAGTTTTGAATGATCTCAAACCCTTATTGATGGATGAACCAATCTATGTATTGTTCTTATTAAGGTTCAGGTTGAGTCTTTATAGGTAGACCGATTCTAGTTCTAGCTAGGTTTAGTTCGAGAATAGTTTCCGGGGGGTTCGAGTTCTAGACAGACTAAACTAAGTCCAAATCAAATTAGCTGGGTTTTGGTGTGGATGACTAAACTCAGATCAGGCTACGATCTTCAGTTCTCATCTGACACAGTCTGATTGTTGTACGAGGTACGAGACGCAGTATTCAAAATGAGATGGTCAACAAAGACAACCAACTACCAAATCAATATTGATCAACCACCAAGTCTCATGTGAACCCTAGTTTCAAAGGGATATCACAGTAGCTCATGACCTGCAAAAAGCAATTTGTAGAAAGCGACGCATGTCCATACATTCAATGCAGAAGACAGTTGCTAACCTGGAACCAATAGGATGGCGATCCTTGTTCAACGGATCTCGTCTTTGCTCACCTATATATATACAGAGGACCTCTCCATCTTGAGGGAGACAAAATTTCAAAAAGATCAAACTCTCATACTCAAAGCAAGAACATGTTCGAAGCCTTAATATAGAAAAAACCTTGGTGTTAGTATGTTTGATTGATTGATTGTTTTTATTGATATGTTCTCGACAATCTTTAACAATCTGATAGTGGATATATCTATAGAGGCAGAAAAGTAGATACAGGATCTTGTGAATTCAAACCACTATAACTCTTTGTGTTGTTTATATTTTGCATCGTTATTTTCTCTATCACTTGTATTATCTGATCTTGAACAGCACCGTTTTATTGAAAAGGTTTTCCTAACTAATCTTAAAGGCTCACACTATTCTGCACATGCTGGCGAGTTGAACTCAGTCACACTCACTCTGAACCTGAGGATCTAGGAGTTCTTTCGTGGGACTCTAGTCCATCTTAAGTCGTTAGATCGAGTCTGAATTTGGGATCTCGTGTATCCCCCCCATCCCATACACCTGAGTTCTTACCGGGAACAACAATTGGTATCAAAACAGTGGTCAGATCGAATACCATACCTGTTTACCAGGTTGTTTGTCCAGAGATGAGTCTTCAGGTGCAGGGGGCGGGGGTGGATTTGAATATACTTGAGTATAAGTTTCAACTCAAATGGGAAAGTCAGTATTCAATGAATTTGCTTTCTGAAAGATTCAGCTCGCCAAGTTAACTTTCTGATTGCGTGCGTAGAGTGGTTCGATCTACTGAATCTCGTCTACTGACTTCAGTCAGTCTACAGCAAACTTAATAAACGAATATGTGTGGAAGTGTATGCTTGAATCTTATCGTCTCTTGTTTGAAAAACATTTTTAATGAAAGTCTATTCAAGTCGTGCTTGTGCGTTGATTCAGCTTTACTAAAAATTTGAGTTATGCTTTTGTAAAACGGTTTTGTGCAGTATGAATAGTTAGCACTAAAATAGTAAATGCACAACGATTTTTAATGTGGTTCGGATACGCAAGATCCTGCGTCCATTATCGTGAACAAGGCAGGAGGTCTTGATTTTATTATATTGAGCAAGTCTCTGTATGAATTTTACCGTCTCTTGTTTGAATTTCTTTTTTAATGAAAGTCTATTCAAGTCGTGCTTGTGCGTAGATTCAGCTTTACTGGAAATCTGAGTTATGCTTTTGTAAAACGGTTTTGTGCAGTATGAACAGTAAGCACTAAAATAGTAAATGCACAACGATTTTTAAAGTGGTTCGGATACGCAAGATCCTACGTCCATTGTCCTGAACAAGACATGAGGTCTTGATTTTATTATACTGAGCATGCCTCAGTCGATCTGTACACAAGATAGATACTCTACTTATAGTCATAGTGACTTTACAATGTTCAAAATTAGGTTTAAGTTTCTCCAACTAGAATGAGTTCTTACAATAAGAACAGTTCACAAATCTAAACTCCTTCGGTTTTTCTAAGCTTATGATCTAACAAAGGTTAGCTTACAATAGATAATGAGAACTAGATGATCTCTAGAGAGAAGAACTAAGAATATCTGATCTGAGCTAAGAGTTCTTCGCTATGTATGCTTTAAGTTCGCGAGAGCTTGAGTGCGTGAATGCTTTGAGTTCCCGGTATCTTCATTGCTTGAAGATCGATCTCTATTTACAGTTTTGACTCATGGAAAGATCCGTTGGAAGAGACTATCAAACACAAAAAGGATAAAGGCAATCTTGAATTTGAATATTACTGTAAAGATTCTCTCTTTTTTAGTCTTGAGGGCAGCTTTGTGTCAGTACAAGTATAATATTGTCAGCTCCTCATTGGTCGAGGTTGAATATTAGGTGAGACTTGTTCAAACTCCAAAGTAGATGTTGAATTGACTTCCTCTGATTCATCAGACACTTTAACTGAGTTATCCTCTACTGACATTCTTTTGAGATATTCAGCTTGTTGATCGATTCCTTCAATATTCTGTAAGTTCTAAATAACCATACTGAGTCTTCAGTGTTGAGTTCCTCCGGTTGAGAAACGATATTCTACTGAACCTATCAGCTACTGAACTTTATCTAGCCTACTAAGTTCCTAATATGCTGAACTCAGCTAAACTATTACATTATAAGGTTTCATCACTCAGCTAGAGGTTTTGGAATCTTTAAATCTTATCATACTGAATCTCATTCCCAACATAAGTCGATTTGATCAGATCCTAAAACCTTTCGCTGCATAATACTCATTTTTCTCTGCACTTTAACTTCATTTTTGCCAGTATGTATGAACAACTAGCAATGTCAGGGATGCCCATGTTCTCCATTGCAACCTATGACATTTGAAGCTTGAAATGGAGTCTCACTTATCCTCCATTCATGACTTGTATGTGCGATGTTATCATTGATGGCCTGATAGTCATTACTGTTCCTAATATATGAACCCCTCAAACTGGACCCTAAGGTAACAAAAAGAACAACACAGTTACATGCGATGAAGTGCCCAAAGTAAAGATTTGAAGGAATGAAATTTACCTTTATCCTTCGTATGTTGTAGTAGCTCTGATTATTGCTCCCGTTCAGATCTTCTGATCTGTGTCCCGGCTCTTTTCTTCCTCCGCGTGGTCAGAGAACTGAAGAAAATAAAATAAGTGTCTCTCTTTCACTAGCGCACGTTTCAGTATGTGAATGTACGTATATTGATTATGAACGAGATACTAATATATATAGGCTTCTAAAGATTATATTAAATTAATATTTGTAGCCCATTAATTTTATTATACTTATAATGGACTTCAACATCAATTGATCCGTAATATAATAAATTAATCTATTGGGGTACTTTTATTTATCAATTAATTGGTCCAGCCAAATAATTTCAGATAAATAATATTATTAAATTATGTAAAATACATTAATCTATAAATAATGATTTATGAGAGACAATAAATAACAAGACAACTAATTGGGTCAGATCAGAGATTCAATACAAGAAATAAAGCCGAACCTCAAATCAATTAATTATCTATGCTCAGCCCAGAGCAAAATTAATTAGTAAACACAGATTCATTCTAATAGAGAATATGTGTTAACTTGCCCCTTTATCTCAATTTGACCAAGGGCTTGTATTTTAGACTAAATCGATCCCCGTATGTAAGATATAAATATCTCTTAATTAATTAAGCCCATTGACAACTTAAATTAATTAACATCTTATTATATTCCTGAGTAGTACCACTCGACCTTATTAACACACCTGAACTTAATCAACCGACTGGGTTGAGTGTGCTAATCCTTACGAGTTCCTCAGGGGATATTATTAACCTATTTTACAAGGGTACGATTGCAAGATACACACAACCAGCTTGAGCCACAAATAACTACTAACACCCAAGATACGTAGATCCCGTCGCGATGACGTTCACCATAATAGATCAAAGTGCTAGCCAGCCAAATGCACTCAGCTGAAGTCTTATCAAGCTTAAGATCGGCTAAGTCACCGAGATCTTGGTTCTCCGAAGTAGTGGTTCTCCGGTAAGGTCGATCAAGAGAACACATCTCACCGTGATCTATCAATACACCACCTTCGTATACCGGTACAAACAAGCGTACCGAGATAAGTCACTTCTTATCTAAACTACGGCTTAAACCTAACAACTTGTCCTTAAGTTTGTCTCACTGTGATAATTATTTATATCTTGATAGTTCAATCAATTGTGCAGTCTTCTGTGATCTATAACACACTGCACAATCTAACTTTCATACAAGATAAAAGATTACATGTGCAAATATATATATATATATATATATATATATATATATATACATGTTGGTCCCGAGAGCACGTTCAGGTGTAGAGGGGGGGGTGAATGCACCTGAAAATCGATTTTCTCAACTTAAACACGAACAGTCCTTTTCGAGGATGATGTCGTCCTGAACAAGTTCGGCGGACCGAATAAGCCGTTACGAATCATGTTGGCGAGTAGTGACTCTCTTCCGAGACACCGCTAGGCGACTCAAGAGTCGAATTGATATCATGCGAGATAGAGTTCAGTGGTGCGGAATAGTGTAGGCCCAATTCAGTTGAGTTAGGAAAACGTTTTTATTAAAACGGTTTCAGTTGATTAGTGCAGTCTGTTAAGTTTGCTGAAACTCAGTTGAATGATTTAAAGAAGGTTTTCAGTATGAACAGTAAATCAATGCAACAGTTAAAAACAGAACACAAGACACAGAGATTTTTAAAGTGGTTCGGACACAAAAATCCCACGTCCACTGTCCCGAAAGATCAGGAAGCTGTTTATTATACTGAGATAGTCTCGGTCGGTTTGTACACTTGGACAAACAACGGTCTTGAGATTTATACTTGAGCAAGTCTCAGTTTACACGGTTATCAAACTGAGTGTTTGAAAAACTCTCCAACTGTGAAGGAGTCCTTTACAATAAGGATTAGTTCAAAGGTGAACTCCTTCGTCTAAGCTATGGATATATTCTATTGAGCTTAGTTTAGAGGGATAGGGAACAAGGAAGAGGCTTCTAGAACGATGAACAGCTGAATATAGCTTTGGGTTCGTGTATCGTCGTTTGGATACTAGAGGTTGTATGAAACAGTTAAGCTTGGTTCCCTATGAGCTGGAATGTAGTCTTTCGCCGAAGATAGATTCTTTGAACTTCTTGCAGAAGACTTAGGCTTTTCGAATTAGCTCGTTTGAATGCTCTGTGTGTTCCTTCGTGTTCTTCCCGTGAGCTTCAAATTTTGATTTATCCCTCTATTTATAGAGAAGAGATTAGGATAGATCCGTTGGAGATGATGATCCTTTGTCTCTCTCTTTTGGGTAGCTAACGGCTCTTTTGAAGTTTGGTGGCAGTGTCATTTCCCTCATTTTCTAGAAAGTTGTTGACTTGCAGCTTTAGTAGATATAGGATACGTGTCTGCTTGTCATTGGCCAAGGTTCAGAAAGTGGTTGAGATAGAACAGACTTCAAGGAGATCTGAAGTTGACTTCTCTCTTCCTCGTATTGACTCTGCTGAAAAGTGACTTCAAAGATTCGACGGACGGAAGAGCGTCGGCCGTTCTTGAAGTCCGATCTCCGATTCGATGGCATGCTCTCGTTGAGTCGGCTCTACCGAAGATCGGCTCGAGTCTAGTGAACTACTCTGCTGGAGTTCGGTTCCACTGACTTCTTTCGGATATCTTGCTCTGCCGAGTCCAAGTATTCCGAGTCTTTTACTTCAGTGCCGAGGCGGATATTCTGCCGAGTGCCCGAACCGGGAGCGAGAGGTCTGCCGAGTGCGAAATCTCAGCGACAAAACAACTTACAACGTAATGGTTCACCAATCAGAATAGGGTTTTGGGATCTTCAAATCTTCACAAATTCATTCAGAGCACAAGGCTACTGAGTCGTATGTTACCACAGAAGACTGAGTCATTTCCCACTATTTATCAACACCGTTGAGGATAAAATCATCACCCAACATTTTCCCCCTATTTGATGATGTCAAAACCTAATAGCTATCAACCTAACACTATGACTTATCAGAAACAGAGCTCCTTACAAAATTACAAGTAGAATCAGTGGAGTCGTTCTTCAAGTCCTAGACTACTGAGGGGACCAGGGCAGAAAGTCAGAATAAATACAGAGTCTGGACAACAATTTCCCCCTGTCTTAACAACATTTTCCCCTTTATGCTATCAAGTCTATCAGAATCTAAGCAACAACTGACAACAAATAATCAGACAGTGAGTGTGTGAGTCAGTAATCACTTCAGTGATTCTGACTGTTAAGCATAAACAAACACGGCTATTCAGACAATAAGATATTGTCAAAGCCAAACAGAGATATTAAATATGTAAAGAGGTTCAGTACAGTTACATCTCTGCTAGACTAGGAAAAAGAAAAAGATACAAAGAGAACACAGAAGCCAAAAGTCATTTGAACTGCCTAATCCTGTCTTTGAAATCTTGGGATTGAGATTCAGGAAGAGGTACTCCATACATGCGATAAGTGACCTTTCTCGGCCTTCGATCTCGAGCAAAGTCCTTGCGGATCTTCTTCATCAAGAAATTTGGCTTCAGCAGCGTCCTTCACTTCTTTCTCTATTACTCTATAGTGAATGGATCCGTCAAGTCTCTGTGGGGGGAGGCAGGATTCTAGGATCTGGAACTCTGACTTCAACATGTTCGTTGACAGCTTTCTACAATCTGGCATACATGTCTAAGTCGGCTCTCATTATCCATTCAGTATAAGCCACAGCTTTGCGCTTCTCATACCAGAATCTCCAGAAATAGTTTCTTTTAATGAACTCAATTTTCAGTGCTTCCCACCTCTGCGTGAATTCTACTGGCATCCATTCATCTGTTCTAGGCCATCTGTGAGTCTTCAGATCCGTAGGCTTTCTGAATCTCCTGTATCTGTAGGGGATGTCAGCCTTTGAGGGGATCCTTTGACTAGCTTCCTTTTCCGTTCTCAGCCTGAGAGCTTCAAGATCTGCTATATGTAATCTCTCTCTGGCTGCTTCAATTTGCCTGGCCTCTTCACCTCTATATAAGTATCTGTCTAATTGAGCCCAGATCTCCTCCATTTCCTTTTCCTGTGCCTTAGAGGCAGTGTAGGAGGGCTTGTGAGGTGGCTCTTCTTCTGAGTCAGCGGGAGTTGATGATTTTTCTTTGGAGGTGCCCTGCTGCTCAGTAGATTGTTGTTGTTGCTGCTCCTTCTCCTTGTCAGCTTCGTCGCTGAGTTTAAGCATTTTGGGAGGCAGCCTTGTACTCGTTCTCTTGCCTCCAGCTGGAGCCTTAGATTTGCCTTTGACAGGCTTCGGTTTGGGTTTGTTGGCTGCTTCAGCTTCGGCTATCTCCCTAGCTAACTTCTCGTCTGCGGCTATCTGAGCCTCCTCCTCCGGGGTAATGAACCTCTTGGGTCCTTTCTTCTTGGAGGGAGGGGTTGTGAGTTTCAGAACTTTCTTGCCTTTGCCGGCAACAGGAGGAGGAAGAGGAGCTTCTTCCTCTTCTGAGTCCTCCTCGTCAGCATACTAGGCAACTTCCTTAATAATGTCAAGGGGATTTTGCGTTGCCTGAGTAGCGACTTCTCTGGCTCCTGAGCCACTTGGGCCAGTCTCAGTTGATGTTGCAGCTGCAGCTGAGACACCCTGGGCCTCGCCAGTTTCAGTAGGTACAGCAGGGGCGGATGACTGAGTTGAGGTTGCCCCTGCTACTGACCTTGCTCTCTTTGGAGCCTTCAGTATTAGCTCCTTGGCAGCTTCCCCCTTAGTTGATTTCTCTATTACACTTTCCCTTTTCTTTGCCAAACTTTCCCCCTTTTTTGGCATCAGCAAGTAGGGTTGGGGGCGGAGCAGATACCTTTCTGAGATCTGATCTTCTTGATGCTGAGACTTGACCATCAGAGAGTTTATCTCCTCCCTGAGTCTCAACACAAGTCCTTCTAACTCAGTAACGACCTGACTTTCCTGAGAAAGTCTCTGATTTTCCACTTTCAGGGTATCCAATTCCTGAAGAGTCTTACTAAGCTGCAAACTCATCTGAATTTGCTCGTCGAGTAGTTCTTCATATGCGATTGCGACGTCCAGATTCTCGTCTGCACCTGAAAGAGTGTCGTGTGTGCAGTGTGAAGAGGAATTAAATGGTTCATGAGAGTTTACCTCATCCTCTTCTCCTGCCATGAGACACTTTTCAGCATCTTCTTCAGCTTCAAGCTCTAAGGCCATGAAAGCTGCTTCATCGTCAGATGAATCCATGAAGGAGTCGACTTCATCTGAGTCGTATGAGAGTTCACCAACAATGCATGCTTGTCTCTTCTTGATGAACTTCTCCCTTCTTGCTTTACGTCTTTGCTCGTTCAGCGATGCGAGCTCGGGACGACATCATGCGATAGTGTCCCGGCTTCTTGCGATTATAGCGATTGGTGACTCTTTCTTCCTTGCTTTCACTGTCTTTCGACTGTCTTTGAGTCATCCTTTTTCTTGCATTCAGAAGTATACGAGTCAGGAGTGCGCTTAGGCGTGTATTCAGACTTACCCTTGGATTCTCTGAGGGCTTTAGTCACTTTTCTGCGCCTCTCCTTCTCCTTCTGATACTTTACGGCAAGCAGAGTGTACTTCTTGGCTAGATTTCCTTCTTTTATATCGGTGAGTGAAGGTTCGGCCTTGCTAGATGCTTTGGAGGCTCTTGTCTTGGCCGACCGATGCTTTGAAGGCATGGTCGATTTTAGTGTCGGCTTACTTCTTTGCTTCCTTTGAGGTAAGCCAAACTCGAATTCCTCTGCTTTAAGTTCTGAAAAGATATGTTCAGGAGTAACAATATCTAAATCAGAATGACGCAATAAAGTAGCAAAGGGAGTCCAATGACCGTCTGGCAGTGCCCTCAAAATTTTGAGATTCATCTCTCGGTTGGAGAATGTCTTTCGCAGCCCGTTGATAGAGTTCATCAGATCCGTAAATCTGACGTTGAGATCTTCAATGGTGTCACCAGGCATGAGGGACAATCTCTCCAGCTTTTGGAGTTCCAACGCAAGTTTATTTGTTTTGATCTTCTGAGTCCCCCGACTCAGTAGCACTAGAGCATCCCAGAGTTCCTTCGCGGACTTGCAGTCCTGAACTCTCCTGAGATATGAATCATTCAGGGTGGTCAGTATGGCATTTCTGGCAACGCGGTCTAAGTTGCGAAGCTTCTTCTCCTCTGGGTGAAGAGACTTCTGTCCTTGGGAATCTTCTTCCCGGTCACCATTCCACCTCCATCTGCTAGATCCTGAGCTACGACGCTATCGATCATGGAACGATAGGTCCGTCCTCTAGAACCTCTGTCATGCTGTCGTGGAGAGAGGTCAGATGAGCTTCCATTCTGACCCACCATGCACCATAGTTCTCTACTGAGAACATGGGAACCATCCTAATCCCTGACATATCAGACATGATGAATAATGATATGAATGAAGAATCATATGCAGTGAAAACATTTTCGGGATCCGTTCAAGTAGACCAGTTTCAGAATAATAAGAGACTTATATAACTCCTGCTCTGATACTAATTTTTGGTCCCGAGAGCACGTTCAGGTGTAGACGGGGGGGGGGGGTGAATACACCTGAAAACCGATTTTCTCAACTTAAACACGAACAGTCCTTTTCAGGATGATGTCGTACTGAACAAGTTTAGCAGACCAGATAAGATGTTCTGAATCGTGTTGGCAGAGTGTTTGACTCTACTAAGACCTACTAGCTGACTAAGAGTCAGAATTCAGTATCATGCAGATAGAGTTCAGTGGTGCGGAATAGTGTAGGCCCAATTCAGATGAGTTAGGAAAACGATTTTATTAAAACAATTTCAGTTGATTAGTGCAGTCTGTTAAGTTTGCTGAAACTCAGTTGAATGATTTAAAGAAGGTTTTCAGTATGAACAGTAAATTAATGCAACAGTTAAAAATAGAAAATAAGAGACAGAGATTTTTAAAGTGGTTCGGACATAAAAATCCTACGTCCACTGTCCCGAAAGATCAGGAAGCTATTTATTATACTGAGATAGTCTCAGTCGGTTTGTACGCTGGACAAACACTGGTCTTGAGATTTATACTGAGCAAGTCTCAGTTTACACGGTTATCAAACTGAGTGTTTGAAAAACTCTCCAACTGTGAAGGAGTCCTTTACAATAAGGATTAGTTCAAAGGTGAACTCCTTCGTCTAAGCTATGGATATATTCTATTGAGCTTAGGTTAGAGGGATAGGGAACAAGGAAGAGGCTTCTAGAATGACGAACAACTGAATATAGCTTTGGGTTCATGTATCGTCGTTTGGATACTAGAGGCTGTATGAAATAGTTAAGCTCGGTTCCCTATGAGCTGGAATGTAGTCTTTCGCCGGAGATAGATTCTTCGAACTTCTTGCGGAAGACTTAGGCTTTTCGAATTAGCTCGTTTGAATGCTCTGTGTGTTCCTTCGTGTTCTTCCCGTGAGCTTCAAATTTCGATTTATCCCTCTATTTATAGAGAAGAGACTAGGATAGATCCGTTGGATATGACGATCCTTTGTCTCTCTCTTTTGGGTAGCTAACGGCTCTTTTGAAGTTTGGTGGCAGTGTCCTTTCCCTCCTTTTCTGGAAAGTTGTTGACTTGCAGCTTTACTAGATATAGGATACGTGGTTGCTTGTCATTGGCCGAGGTTCAGAAAGTGGTTGAGACAGAACAGACTTCAAGGAGATCTGAAGTTGACTTCTCTCTTCCTCGTATTGACTCTGCTGAAAAGTGACTTCAAAGATTCTGACAGACAGAAGACTGTCTGGCCGTTGCTGAGTCTGATCTCTGATTCAGTAGCATGCTCCTATTGAGTCGGCTCTACTGAAGATCAGCTCTGAGTACAGTGAACTACTCCTGCTGAGTTCAGTTCCACTGACTTCTTTCGCATATCGCTTGCTCTGCTGAGTCCAAGATACGAGTCTTCTACTTCCGTGCCGAGGCGGATAATCTACTAAGTGCCTGAACCAGAGCAGAGGGTCTGCTAAGTCTGAAATCTCAGAGACAAAACAACTTACAACGTAATGGTTCACCAATCAGAATAGGGTTTTAGGATCTTCAAATCTTCACAAATTCATTCAGAGCACAAGGCTACTGAGTCGTATGTTACCATGGAAGACTGAGTCATTTCCCACTATTTATCAATACTGCTGAGGATAGAATCATCACCCAACAATATATATATAGGGTGTGGATCTAGGGAGATCCAACACTTAAAAGAGATATGAGAACCGATCCTAAGCGTCGATCGGTCCTAATCTAATGGCCAATATCAACCCTTCTTTCTTAAAAAAACAAAAAAAAAGGAGGAAAGGGTAATATAGGAATTGTGGAAGATGAAAATTTGAAATCATATCTCCACCCTCCTCCACGCCTCTATTCTTTCTCACTCACTCTCTCCATTTCCTTGACGCCTCCTCCAAGCGCTCGATTCTCTCTCACTCTCTCTCTCTCTCTAAAATCAAAACGTCACCTAAACTCGAAAACCTACCCAAACATGTATCGATTTCGCAGAGAGTTTTGCAGAGAGAAATTTTTTAGAGAGAAGCATAATCTTCGTAAATATTAGTTTCGTGTTTTGGTTGAAAATCGACTAGAAATCCCCTCAATCGACGAAATTTCAGGTATGTTTCATGTTTTCGTTTGTTAATTTAGTTTACCCATGGATGATTTTGTGTTTTAGAGGAGACATTGTTGTTGTGAACAAAACCGAAACCGAAACCCACGATTAGCGAAATCGAAACCCACAATCTATATTGTTGGAGGGCTAATGTGCTCGTTTTTCGAGATATATTAAGGGTCGGTTTTTATTGTTTATTTTGTAGATCTGCGTTTGATGGGTTTCTTTCTCTTTCAATTTGTAAGATATTTGATTCTTTTCTTTTGGGTTTCTGTTTTCTTGTTAATTTTCAGGAGGGATTATTGCAGCATTTCTTGAAATTTGTGCATTTTCAGAAGAAAACGGAAGGTGATCTGAAGAATCATGGAATTCCTCATGCATCTGTAGATGATGAATGCAGGATGGAGATGGGTTTTGGCAAATTTGGGTATATATCTCTACTTTTGACTTCATTTTGGCCCTAGCTAATTTATTTGTTGAGTTTTCGAGTATTGGGTTTAGAACTATGATTAAGAGAGTTTGGTTCATTTTATATATTTATTGCTGCTCAGTTTATGTTTTTGAGGATTGAAGCCTCTTCAGTAGGAAGTAGATGTTAATCAGCGAGATTTTATTTGATTATTGCGCATCAGCATTAAAGTATATCTATATTAGCATAAATATAAGAAATCGTTAGCATAAATTAAAATTTCTTTAGTACATATAATATATGTTGTTTCTGCATAAATATTTAGGGTAGTGAGCATAAACAAACGTAATGGTTAGCATAAAATACGATATTCATATGCATAAAATGAAAATATTCTGAAAAGTTTTGTGTGTTACTGGTATGCATAAATTTTGATACTGATATGCAAGAAATATGATAGTTATATGCATAAATTCAGTGAAAAAACAGCATGCGTACTAAGTGAATATTCTAAAAAAGCAGGAACATCGCGAGGTAAAGGAAAGAGGAAGAGAACATAAATAATATAACTGTGTGCATAAATTTTGAGAAAGGTAAATTTTAGTAAGCATAAAATAATATAACTGTGTGCATAAATTTTGAGAAAGGTAAGCATAAATATTTTTGCCACAATACTAACTGATAAATATGAATGATTTCTTGCAGGAGTTTATTTGATGAGACACATGGAGACGTTCAAGGGTGATTTAATCAACTTGTACACGGGATTTCTAAGGAAAGGTGTGAAGCAAATAAAGCTTTTGAGGATGCGGTATTGTTTGAGCATAGTAAATTTCGATGATAACAAAATGAAGGAGACGGTTGAACTAGAGGCGGTTGGTCATGCCGATGACAATGAACTTGATTCTAAAGAATGTGTCAAAGAAATGCTTGATAGTTAGAATGTTGGGTTGTGCGACTCTTTGGTTTGGAGAATTTCGTATGAAAAACTTAGAACTTATGATGGTATTTATGTTTTTTAAGGATTAAGTGGTGGAAGAAATGTAGTGGAAAACTTCTTTTGGTATATTCAAGTATTCTAAGTTATGCATTTATAACTTGTTTTTTATGCAAATAAAAATTGGGGACTATGCAGATATATAAACATACTTGTAGATAAAAAATAGATATGCAAAAATAATACATATCATAAGCATGAAAATACAATACGATATGCATGAAATATAAAACCTTAAACATCATCAGTAACATAAAAGTTGAACATGAGAACAGATATAGATATGCATGAAGTCATAAAACAAATGCATGAAAATTCAATACGGTATGCATGAAATATAAAACCTTGAAAATAATCTGTACCATAAAGGTTGAACATGACTTTCATGCACGGTCATACGCAGTAGTTCGTTCATACGTGCATGTGCTTGAATATAATCAGTATCATAAAGGTTGAACTTGAGAAATAAAATAGATATGCATGAAAGTCATAAAACACATGTATAAAAATAAACTTCCGTATGCATGAAAATAAGATAACAAAAAGTTAAAGGGATTCAGTTAATAAAAATTAGTCCAAATAATTCCAACATTCAGTGCATATGTCTCTACTAAGGTCTCCATAAAAACTTAAGACGAATCTTCAACATCCTTAACGTTAGGGTAGTTTCTTGAATTGTGATGTCTCATCTGGTTGCATTTCCGACACATCCTCTAAGGCTTCAACTTAGCACGCAATGCCACCTCCTTCCTAGACTGTATTCTAGAGTAGCATATTTCCTGCAAACGTAATTATACATATGCATGAACATTGTACTTATGCATGAATATTACACAGTATCAGCATAAACTAACAAATACATATGCATGAACATTGTACTTACGTATGCAAAAATTATAATAGTGAATCTACAACATAAAAACAATACTTAATCGATACATACATCTCATAAATAAAGAAGAGAAACCCTAATCACTTGGAAAAACGACTACTACCCTATAAATCGAAAAATCTATACGAAAAAAATATGAAATGACATCGAGCTTCAAGAATTTGAACACAACAAAGCATTCCACAAATATTGAACTACAATTTTTCGAAAACCATAAGTAATTATTACCTTCTAATTGGATCTGTAAAAATTCAAAAAATGTGCAGAAATCAATCTTCAAAATCTGCAATAATCGGGATAAATAGACAAGGAAAACGAGCTTAAATCACTCAAGAAACATAGAACTTCGAAACCCACCATCTAAGATCAAAAAACAGGCCAAGCCCAACCGCCTCCTCTCCCCTCTTTCTCCTATTTTGCCTTTTTGCAGCAACGCTATTTTCTAGAGAGAGAAACAACCTTCGTATAGCAAAGAGGGGCGACCTGAACATATAATCGGATCGGCATCATGTTCAGAAGGCTCACGTCCCGAACCGCTCCGCATCCAAGGCCGCCCAATACTCCGTGGGAACTTGCAGGGCTTCGGGGAATGTCCGTTGTTCTATCCCCGTCTTTTCTCGCCACTTCTCCACTGAATCCGGTTTGATTCTAAATCCTAAATTTTGTTTTTTGATCTTTTCTATCCACAAACAGTTGGAGGGCTAGGGAAAAAGAAAAGAGAATATTACAAATTTGCCCTTAATGAGGCTATTTTTTCCTTTTTTGATTTAAATTTAAATGTTTTTGGGGATAGAATGAGAGCCTTAGATTTGCGAAATGGAGGGACGAGATCGGTTCTCGTATCTCTTTTAAGATTTGGATCTCATAATATTCATTCCCTATATATATATATATATATATATATATATATATATATATATATATATATATGGGAGGGTTCAAATAAGAACACCCTTAGAGTAAGAAATAAGAATAATTTTAAGCCTTTAGATCTTGTAAATAGATGGCAAAGATTAAATTTAGTGTTCAAATTGGTGAAATGCACTATTTAGTATAAAATTTTAGCACAAAGGTCAGACAAGTAATTTTTAATTTTATTAAATCCCTAGAAACCCTATAAAACATTCACATAATATTTCTTCTTTTCAAAACTGTCGTCCCCCATTCTTCTCTTCACAACCGTTGGCTTCCATTCTTCTTATAGGTTTTGATGTTCTTCGACAACTTATTTTTCTTTTTCTTGTCGCCGGCGCAAAGATCGGCGCCGTCATTCGGGTGGTTCTCCGCGCCTTCGGCTTCTTCTCGATTGGTTTTTTCTCCACCGTGGAGTTTTCTCTGCTTTTGTTGACATTGGTTTCAATACGCAATTACCTCTAGATTTCTAAGATTTGTGCAATTTAATGTGCATATCATTGATACTATTACACAATTACTATTATTTGTAAATTTTTTGAGTCATAGATTTCTATATTTCATTTTTAGTTTATTGAGACTATTACACAATTTCTATGATTTGTGCATTTTTGTTTTAAGTTAAAATGAATGTTTGCACAATTAATTAATTGTTTATGCACGTTTTTTTAGAGAGTATGCACAATTAATTCGTATATTATGCACGATTTATGGATTTTATCTGCACTATTACACGATTTAGATGATTTGTGCATTTGTGCATTTGTTTGAGTCATAATGAATGTATGCACAATTAATTTAATTTTTATGCACATTTTAACAATTTTATCTGCACTATTGCATGATTTTGCGCAATTTTGGGAAAAAAAACACAATTATGGTCGAGAATAAGCACAATTAATGAGAACAAATATGCACAATTATTGGAAAAAAAATATGCACAATTAATGGGGAAAAATGGACAATTACTTGGGAAAATATGCACAAGTAATGGAAAAAAATATGCACAATTATTGGAAAAAAATATGCACAATTAATGAGAAATGAAGAAAAGATGAAAATATTAATGAAAATCTGTAACGAGAGTTAGATCTGAGATGAGACTTAGTGAAACTATGTACAACTAACCATAGTTCTTGTAAAATCTGGAACGGGAGTTAGTGATATTAAAACATGGAAGATAATAAACGAAAATGACGGTTAAAGCAAAAGAAAAGAAAAGAAAAGAAAAAAATTTAATAGATTGTGCAAGATTACAAAATAACCTTAGTGCAAACTTTTTGTCTTAAATGTGCATTTCGTGATTTTAAGTGATGGCAATATCTGAAGCGTCGAATTACTTGATCAAACGGTTATAAAGTCTTCATATTTTCCACTCTAAGGGGTGTTCTCATATGATCTCTCATATATATATCTATATATCTATATATATATATATATATATATATATATATATGGGAGGGTTCCAATAGGAACACCCCTTAGAGTGAGTAATAAGAACAATCATCATCCTTTAGATTATGTAAATTGACGGACCAGATTCGTTTTAAATTTTTTTTACCCGAAATGCACCATTTACTTATAAAATTTGCACAAAGGGTATTAAAGTCAAATTCTTTCAAAATAATAAACCTAACCTAGTTTATTAAGATTAAAATTCCGCTCATTATTTCGCAATTTGCCTTCTGGATCTCCCCTCATCCCCTTTCGGCCAGTCTATTTCGCGATTTGCCTTCTGGATTTTCTCATCCCCTTTCGGCCAGTCTTTTTCGCGATTTGCCTTCTGGATTTTCTCATCCCCTTTCGGCCAGTCTATTTCGCGATTTGCCTTGCTTGATCTCCCAAAAATTTCGACAACGAAGATCAATTGAATATAAATGGGTAAAAAGTAGCGATTTCTAAACAGCATTATTCGTCCCTTTGTAATTGAGTAATCATGAAGAAGATTCAGAATCAATTTGTGAGTTTTTTATTTTCTAACGAATTTTAAACGGTGATTTTATTGTTTTTTTCACATATTATGAATTTTAATATACAATTAGTGTTTTTCTGTGTTAGAATGAATCTTTCACGGAATCAATTAGGGTTTTTCTTTGTTAGAACACAATGATAAATTCTGCACAATTATGTATATGCAAATGCACGTTTAAGTCAAAAAATATGAACTATTCTTTGATTTATTGTCTAGAATGTATTTTTTTTTATAAATACTAAATTGTGCACAATTATGGATATACAAATGCACGTTTAAGCCAAAAAAAATATGCATATACTATTTGTAGGTTTTTGTTGATTACATAAGTAGACATGCATAATGGTTTTTTTTTATTAACTGAATGTTGAACTTCCTTTTGTTTTCATCATTTATCTTTATTTTATTATAAATTGCACAATTCCGTATTACATAGAACACAATTTAGAGAATAAAGTTTGAACTTTGCCTATGTTTGTGAAATATGTTGCTATTTTATGCACAACTCTGAAATTTGCACATTTTAGAATTATTTTTATGCACTTTTTTCAATTTAAATTTACACATTTATGATCTTTTTATATGTACCATTAAAAAACAGCAACATCCAAGATTGAAACGAAATTAATCATTACTTAGATTGTTTAAAAATGCATCAGCTATTCCTTATTATGTTATTTTGCTTCATTTGATATGAGTTTTTTAGAGCTGAAATGGGATTTTTTTTATTGTAATATAAATTGCACAATTAAATATAACACAATTTATATAAGAAAGTTTGCACTTTTTATTGTTTTATTGATTTACACGTTTAACGGAATACATTTAATCTCCTAGGATAATGTCAAAGATAAAGAAGAATAATGAAGATAAGGGGTGTACTTCTAAGGTTGCAAAGATGCATCCAAGGTTAGTGAATCGAACCAGCCCGTCTAGATTAGTTAAATGTATGAAGCAAATGAACGTTAAGCATAAACAAGTCGTGAATGAACTTGGGTTTGGCAGTCTAGAAAAAAAATGAATATTGCTGAGATTCCATTGCAACTTGGCTGAGTTTAGTTAAAGAATTGTTTGTTAAGACTGTCTAATAGTACATTTATGAACATTGAAGAGAATGATGTTTGGTGGCAATAAAGAAAACAGAGACCGATAACACCAACAAATTGTTAGATGAATGGAAGGGGTTGTTTGGTGGCAATTCAAGTATCAATCCAAAAAAGTTGATAGAGGTGATTTTGAATGATAGTGATGGAGGTCCGTGGTTTCAAATGAATTTTCTATTACTAGTAGTTTCATGTTTGATTGAGAATTCTCCCAATCCTTGAAAGTCTAGATGACTTGTCACTGGTGAAAGAGTTGAATTGGGGTCAATTCTTACTGAACACCTTAGTCAGACACAGATTGAGATGGACGAATTGAAGGCATTTAATGGCCCTGCATTATTTCTCATGGTATGTTTCCTTACAAAAATAATAAAACATGTATAATTTAATTCTTTATGCATTTATAATTAAATGCCCACTTATCCTTTTTTTCATATGCCAACAACAGATACTGTATGCAGATAGATTACGAGTTTTTAATGAGCCGGTTGTAAGAAAATATCCGTCGATGTTGAATTGGGATATTAGCCTACTGCACAAACGGGAGAAGAAAGAGATACAAGCTGGAGGTTTTGGTTGGGGATGTTTACTACTACCAAATGAATCATATAGATGAAGCTGCGAATTTGGACAACAATGTTCAACATTCCAAGTACTATTCATCAAGACTCATTGAAAAGGCTAATTTGGTAGCCAAACATATGGTGAAATTGATGAAAGAAATAGAGGTTGCTCCTGCTACTATAGTTCAAACAGAAGACTTTGTAAAGACAGTAGAGGCATGTAATGATCTTATCGGCATTGAATCTCAAAAACCAGCCACGCAGAGAGCTACCCCCGATAATGCCTTTAATGATGAAACATTTTGGGGAGACGAGGCAAACTAGAAGTTAATGGAAGACATTATTGCAGCTAAGTCAAAGCGAAACGACTACATGAAGAAATTTGGGGAATTTCCAAATTTAGTCTTAGGTTAACGCATGAATTGAACAATATGGGTGGAGGACCACAACAAGTGGATCAAACAACAAATGTGCAGCATGTATTTTTCATAATAAATAATATGCACATTTTCTTTTTTTGCGAACATACTATACATTTTCATTTTTCAATAGCACTATGAATTTTATATGTTTTATAAAAACGATTAATATCATTGTTTTTGTGATTCAAATGAACACAGGAAGGAAATGTGGCGGATGAAGCATATGAAGATTTGTCTGAAGATGCATATGTTCAAGAAAATGATAAAGCAGAATATAATTGTGAGCATGTAACAATATCTACACGTTAATTATATGCACGATCAAATAAAATAAATATTTGATATATATTTGCACATTTCTATTATAATTTTATGAACTAACCATATTAACTATTGAAAAGTGTTGTACCATCTTTTTAATTAAGAATGCATCAATGGAGGGTGGTGATATTATTCCAGATCAAGCAATCGGGCCATGTAATATCGAAACTTCTAAAGGAGTTGGAAAGGTTTGATTTATTGTGAAATATTTAAAACACAGTTTCTAATTGTCTGAAGCACTCTATTTTTTAAGATATAATGTTACTATTGCTTAATTTGGTGTTTCAATACACAAAAAGGAGGGATTGCTATTAGGAATAAGGATGCTACAAGGATAGATGAAGCAGCTGAATTGCCACTTGATAAAAGAACAAAAACTGATGAGACTGCGCAATTTGGTTATGTATGGAGCACTATTTTTGATATTTAATTGCATATTTTGATATTTTAATTTATAATATTGATTGTTGTTGATATGTTTTTCATTTTAACATATGTTTTTTTTTCATTTTAACAAAAAGGAGGGGAATGCAAATGTTAATAAGGATAATATTGTAATACATCAAGCATCTAGAGAGCAACTACATCAAATGTTGGTCCTGAGACGCAGTTCAGGTGTAGAGGGGGGGGGTGAATACACCTGAATACAAATTTCTCTCAAACGAGAAGTCAACTTTAGCTGAGTTTGCTACTGTACTGAGTCAGAGCAAAATAGGCTTCAGATCGCGTAGGCAGAAAATCTTCTATTGAGTTCAGCTCTATTGACTTTAGTTAGTCGAGCAGTCGTTCAGTATCAGAGTGTGTGCGGAAGTGTAGGCCCTATGAAACGTCTCGGTTAGAAAACACCGATTTTTATGATGAGTTTTGTGAAATACAGTTTGTATGCAGTATGGTCAGTTAAATAAACAGTAAATCAACACAGTGATTTTTAAAGTGGTTCGGACACGCTGGTCCTACGTCCACTGTCCTGACCAAAGCAGGATACTTGATATATTTATACTGAGCAAGTCTCAGTTGGTCTGTTCACTAGACAAACGCAAACCTTGAAATTTATACTGAGCAAGTACTCAGTGATCTGTGCGCGAGACAGATTCTCTACTTATAGTCGTAGTGACTTTTACAAGGTTTCAAACTTGAAGAGTTTGAGTCTTCTCCAACTATGAGGAAGTTCTTTCAAATAAGAACGGTTTCACAAGGATGTGAACTTCCTCGAGGTTTCTAAGCTAAAGATATTACAATGAGTTTGCTTAGATAAGAGAAGGGGAACATAATAAAACTCTAAGTGATGAACTAAAGGTGTTCTTCAATGGACGTTAGTTCTTCACTGATTCAGCTTTAAGATTGCTAAGAGTTTGTGCGTAGAATGCTTGGGTTCCCGATGTCGTTTCTGCATGGCGACTTCTCTTATTTATAGTCGTCGACGGTGAATAGATCCGTTGGAGGGAGTTCTAGGCACGTGTCGATAAGACAAGGAAAAGGCTCCTTTAATTTGAATGTTGTCGAGCAGGTACACTGTAGAGATTCTTCTCTTTTTCAGTTTCAGAGCAGCTTTTGTCAGAGTAGATGGTCGATGTCGGCTCCTTATTGGTGGAGGTAGATTGGTAGTTGAGACTTGTCAAACATCAAGGTTGACTTTCTTTGACTCCTCGGACCTGCAATTGAAGTATCTTTCCTACTGACGTTCTTCTGAGCTTTCAGTGCATGGGCACGAATTCCTGGGCAGATTCAGCTGGAGGTTGTTGTCCAACTGACTTCTTCGATATTGAATTCTTAAGCTGAGTGAGGTCTTCTACTGAATCCTACAGATACTGAACTCTATCCTACTGAGTTCTAATAACTGAACTCGACTAGGCTATATAGATATGAAGGTACAATATTCAGCTAGGGTTTTGGGATCTATCAAATCTATCCAAATCTATCAAGACTATCAGATCTATAGATTCATCTACTGAATCCTTATCCCAACAATTTTCCCCTATTTGATGATGCCAAAACCTATTACATCTTCTATCACAAAAAACATGCTAAGGTTAAGACTAATAGCTATTGAATAAAATATCTATTACAAGGGAAAGCTCCAGTCAACAAATACAGTTGACTAAGATAAAGAAAATGAGAATCAGAGCAGTCATAAGTAAAGAAATCAGAGTAAACTTATGATCATAAGGTCATGTATCAGAGCCAAAACTACCACAGTTAAGAATAGCTGAATGTATCAAAGCATGTGGCTACATTTATCATAGTTATAGCATGCTGACATGTATCAGAATTTTTCAGATCATAACAAGTTCAGCACAAGGTTGATACAAATATTCTAAGTTCGGAATAGATCATATAGTAGCTAATCATCAAATGTAATTTCAGCATTTATCAGTTATCTTCCTAAGATGCAAGTTCCCCCTAAGAAACAATTTTCCCTTTTTCTATTACTATATCATAAAAGAGTTCTTCCCCCTAAGCATAAGTAATTATATCAGAGAAGAGTAAGATAAACACAATTAATCAATAGAAAATAATTCTAAGGCAGATAAGCACATAAGTCACATAGGTCAGATATGATAAGTTGAAGCTGATCACTGAGGTGATCAGTCATGTTGAAAAGTAAAATACAGCCGTAAAGACAATGAGTGATTGGCAGGGCCAAAATGTGATATTGTCATATATGATTAAGAGATTTACATTACAATGACAAACTATCACTAGAAACAAGACTAGGAAGAAAAGATCAATCGGGCTTCTGCTTCTTGAACTGTTGCATCCTTGCCCGGAAATCTGCTGACTTCTTCTATGGGAGCTCAAGACCATAGCTTTTGTAGACACGCTTCCTCAAGGCCTTGATCTCAGCTAAGTCTTCTTCATCAGTTTCTTTCAGACCTCTGTTGTAAATAGCGTTCCCGATTTCTTCTTCTATCTCCTTTTTGCAAAGATTGCCTTCATGCGTCATAGGAGGAGGTAGAGTTCGAAAGGGAGGTGCCTTCAGCGGTTGACCCATCTAGTCAAGCAGAGTCTGAATCTCAGCTAGGAGGGCTAGATTCATGGTGGTCATAATATCCTTATAGAATTCTGAAGTTGCATTTGAGAGATACATTGGGAGAATATTTAAACACGGTATTATCGAAATTCACGATCCTATTGACTCGAATTTACGGCTTGGACTTGTCGACGGCGCCGCCATTGGACAGCGGTGAGAAGGAACAAGACGGAGGCTGCGTGTTGGCAGCGGTGAGGATTTTTGTTCAGGTATATAGTTTTTGTTTTTCAATTTGAAAACCCTCTTTCCAATCAGTACTGAAATTAAAACCCTAAAATTGTTCTTGTTTTTATTCTTCAGGTATATAGGGTTTTGTCCAGTTATATAGTTTTACAATCGTTCGTTGCTATCTGAAAGATTTGGGGCTAGGGTTCCAATTCACTTTGTGTGTAATTTTAATACAATTTTAGCTGATTTTCAGTACACTCTGTTCTGAATTTATAGATTAAGTGTTTGGAATGGTCTTGGATTTTTTTGGGACCTTATTTAGATCTCATATGGTGGATTTGCATAAAAAAAGGATGTTTCAGTCACTCCTCCTATTGTGGATTTGTTTAGGGTTAAATAATCCATGTCTTTATTAATTTGTGGATCCGCTTTTAATTCTAAATTTTTATGAATTTGTGGGTTCGGTGGTATCTTTATGTATCTGATTTGATGAGGATGAATTATGATACACTTCACTATTATATAGCCATTTACGATCACTTAACAGTTAAAAACTGATATACGTAACATTTAAAACCTAATATACTTATCAGTTTAAAACGATAATACATTTTGCAGTAAAAAATGATACACTTAACAGTTAAAGCTTGATACACTTTTCGGTTCAATACTGATACACTATCATTAAGTACTCTATTTGTTCGTTAAAATACTGAAATATCATACCGAAAAACTGAAAAAAACACTATATTGGTTCAAAAAATGACTCAAAAAATAGGAAACTAAAAAATGACTTCATTCGTCGGTGTTGCTTCCTTCCGGGCAATTGCGAGCATCATGGTTGGTCATCTTTTGGCATTTACTATACTTCCTTTTCGATTTGCCACCTTCCTTAATGTAGCATCTTTCCAGGACTGCAATCGACCACCACTTCCTAAGTTCAATTTTCTTAAGGGTTTAATTTGCACCTTTTTATCATGTAATTTAATTTCTTTTCATTTATTTCCCTCTTCCAACACCTAATCTGATTTTCTTTTTCATCAATTTTTGTTTTATCAAATAAAAATTCGCCAAAACCGGCACTACAAGCAGAAATATAACTAGATCGGAACAAGTCAATGATGTTTCTATTTGAATCATGAATTATTTTTAAACAATTTGAATTTAATTCCCACTTTTAAATTTTTTGAAGCAACGGTTACGATTCAACTAGATTACGCGAGTTCTAGGGAGATCCCCCCTTCAAAAGAGATACGAGAACCGATCGTAACCGTAGATGCATCCTAATCGAATGGCCAAGATTACACTAATTAATCTTTTTTTTTAAAAGGGAGAAAGGGCATTTTGGGAAAAGCAATTTCTTTCATTTTGAAGAGATCGGGAATGGGAGGGCAAACAAATTCATTTTCGCTCTCTTCGTTCTTATCGCTCACTTCGTTCTTGGAGGCGATTTCTACCAGAACCAGCCCTAGGTTTCTACTTCGATTGAAGAAATTGGTGAAAACTCGAGCATAATTGACGAATTAAGAGGTATGTTTCTTCTTTTTCTTGTTCTTTTCGTTTACCCATCGAATAAATTGTGGTTGTGAGTTTCGATTTCTGAAACCCGCCGCTATTTTGGGGGATATTTCTGCAAAGGTCCTTCGTTTATGGTTTCCGTATTGATATTTTGTTGTTCAAAAGGATGTTAATTTGTTCGAAACCGCATTAGGTAGATTAATGATTTTGTGAAAATTTTCTGGTGGATTGACTTGAGATTTAGGGTTTTTTTATGGTTTTGAGTTCGATTACTAGTTTTTTTTTCTGGTTTTGAGTACGATTTTTGGTTTTTAACCATGGATCTACGATTTTTAACCTTAGATCTATGGGTTTTATCCCTAGATCTGTGATTTGTTTTCGATTCTTGTTAATCTTGATGTGTTTTTCGATCTGTTTCTAGAGATATACATCGAGTTCCGCAGTTATTGCTCTGTTTGGAATGTCATTTCGTGATTCTTGTCCTTTTTGGAAAAATATGATACGTAGCAGTAATATGCATAAATTTGTAGAATGGTATGCATGATTTAGATGTTACATATGCATGAAAAAATGAATGCATTGTGAGTATGTGACGAACTGCGTTTCATTTTGGGGTTCGAAGTAATATGCATGAATTTGTAGAATGGTATGCAAGAATTAGACGTTATATATGCATGAAAATGAATGCATTGTGAAGCATATGATGGATTGCGTTTCTGTTGGTCCGGAGACGAAAAGTCAGGTGTAGAGGGGGGGGTGAATACACCCGAGCTCTGTTTCTTTTTCTCGGTGAAGGTCAGTGAAGCCGATGTTTGCAAGCGATGAACGGTGCCAAGTAAGCCTTCGATCACTGGGGTCAAAGTGAGTCGGCTTCGAGCTCTTCTGCGGACCGATGTCGGTATTACGAAACTCGGTCGGAGGCCGTAGTGCGGATAAGTGTTAGGCCCGGAGTCGTCTCTTTTGAAAACGCGTTTTCTCAAGTTAAATCTTTTGGTCGTGCACTTTATAAAATACGTTTTATGCAAACTTATGATTTTCAAGTCGGTTGAAAGCTATGCAATAAAACATGAAATGAACACAAGCGATTTAACGTGGTTCGGATACGCAAGATCCTACGTCCACGGTCCCGAACAAGGCGGGAGAACTTGTTGATTATTCCGAGCAAGCCTCGGCGGGGATACTGTGCGCTTGGACGGTTCCCTCTAAGTTATAGTCCTTAGCGACTTTACAATCCAAACCTAAGTTTAGAAGGGAGGGAATATTCTCCAAGCGAGAAGGAGTTCTTACAACAAGAACAATTCACTAAATGTGAACTCCTTCGGATCTAAGCTATGAATCTAGCAATGAGCTTAGTCTAGAGAAGATAGGGATCAAAGTGCTCTAGAGAGATGAACTACAAGAAGTGTTCTATGAAAACTAGTTCGTCTCTCGGATAAGCTTGAAGGTTCTAGAGCGTTGTGAGTTTGAATGATTTCCCTTGATTTCGCGTATATTCCTCTTATTGAAATCTTCAAATCCTTCTCTATTTATAGTTGTGAGTTGTGACATATGTCCGTTGGAGACGACGATGCCACGTGTCACAAGCGTCCAAAGAAAACGGCCACTATTCAACTTTGTTGCGGCGGGCGGTTAATGCGGCGTTCATGAGAGCAAACTTTCTTTGTGTAGAGTAGGTAAGCGTTGTCGGCTTCTCATTGGTCGAGGTTTGTAGTTGGTGAGTGTCGAGTTGACCGTTCAAACTACCTCGTATGTCTTCTCGCCGAACATTTGAAGGGACTTTAAGTCTTTGGGTCGCTTTTCGTCGGATACGATACTTCGAAAGCCTGTCTTCTTCTTGGTGAGTCGTCTGACCGATAAAGTGAGCTTCGATAGTCGGTTGGTCGACGCGAAGGTATACCGCTTGCACTTGGTTCTTCTACCGATGACCATCGGCTTGTAGAGAATGCTTCTGCGAGGTCCGGTCGGTCGATGCGGGATCTTCAACCGAGTTTGATATCAGTGCCGACGAAGAATGCAAGCGATTACACCGATGACGTGGGGTTCTCAAAAGTATCTTCGCGAGAAGATCGGTTCAACAACTACCCCGTACGGGACTTAGACAAAAAAAATAAGCATTACATCAAGTCTAACCTATACATCGCCTAATCCTATCGACACACTAATCTACCGATATCGGCTCGGTTTTGGGATCTTCAATTCCATAGTACTACTATGATTTCCCCCAATTTCTTTTAACCACTAGAGCAGTGAGTATCAATCTACTGACTCATATCCAACAATTTCCCCCTAATTGATGATGCCAAAACCTCTATACTCTAATATATATCAAGGATACTGTCCTACTGACAACAATTTCCCCCTTAAAGCATCCGAGGAAAAACGATAATAGTAAATGAACTTCGAGGTGAGAGAAAGGCAAGATCGAGAAACCGATGTGAGTGTGTGTCAGATCACTTGGTGATCAGTAGTGTAAACACAAAGTAAAAGGCTGAGAGACAATGAGTAATTGTCTAGCAAGCAGAGGAACTAATATATATATCAAGAATTACAGAGTTCCTATGCTATTACAAAAGATGAGGAGAAAAAAAAAATCACTGCTGCTGCTTCTTGAACTTCTGCGTTTTCTTCTTGAAGTCAGTGGATTTTTCCTCGGGAGGATCCAGGTAATAGTATTTATACACTCTAGCTCGAATCTCCCGGATCTCCAAGTTATCATCGGCCTTTACGGGAGCGGACTCGGGCGTAGGCGGCTTCCTCCACTTCTCTTTCTATATCCTTAGTGCTCGGCATCCATTAGCAAGTCTCGGCGGTGGAATACGTCGGAAAGCTGGGGCACGGAAGGTTACATTCTGTGATTCCATGACTTGCTTCAGCCGTTCACCGAATTCAACATTAAATCTCGTAATCAACTCCTCAAAGAGCTGATCGGTCGGGCGATCAAGTGGGTAAATGCGCCATACGTAGTAGCCTTTGATAAAAGTTTCTTTCAATCTCTCCCAATGTTCATTCATATCAGCCGGCACCCACTTATCCACATGCTGAATCGGTTGTTGCTTGATGTGGGGGCCCCTGATGAACTTAGATCCTCTCGGGATCTGCCTTCTTGGATCGGCTGCTGGTTTATCAGATAGGCTTTTCATTCTTGCCAGGTCAGCCATCCTTTTCTTCTCACGGAGAGCGGCTGCTCTAGTGTCTCCTCGTCTGAGACTCAGTCCTTACAGCGTCGCCTCCCGTGTCGTTTGATCTTACGCTATCCGCTCGGGTGTAAGAGTAGATATGGGAATACTACGAGCGAGTAGCTTTGATTTCAGTCGGAAGAGCCTTAGCAAATTCTTCTTGGGCTTTCTTCTTTTGCTCTTCGACCGTATTAATGACCTTTCTCTTTCCTTTGCCCCCGACGCTTTGCCCTTAGGCTTTTTGTGCTTGCCACCTTTGCCTCCTCTAGCCGACGCTCCTGGTCCAGGCTTGTCTTGCGGCTCTTGGGCTATTCCGAGGTCGAATGCCTCTTGCTCCGCTTTTGATTTAAACTTCTTGATCGGGGAGGAAGGAGTAGTGGATTCGATAGCGATTTCCTTCCCCGACCTCTGCGGCACTGTTGAGACTCTTCTTCTTCGGTGGCTCTTCAAGGAATTGAGCGATTTCGTCTATGTGCACAGATGAAGAGGAGATGGGGGTGGCTTGTAGTGGGAAATCAAGGAGAAGGACCTCGGTAGATGTACCTTTACGAGTAGTTGGTCCCGCCTCCCGGAGCCTGTTCCCCCCCGAATCTTTGCGGTCGAGGGCTCTGCTGGCCGAGGAGGGTCCCGCCTCCCGAGCCTATCCCTCAAGGATCCGGACGTCGGTATGTATCCGTATCGGGTTCATCTTTCACAATATCTTCCCCCTTTTTGGCATCGGCAATACTCGCCGGGGAGGTGCGGATAGCTTTTACGTCTCGCTCCAGTTGTGCACGAGAATCTTTGATGCGGGTAATCGTGTCATCAAAATCACCGACCAAGTTACGCGTAGTTTTCCCAGTCTTTCTCTCGATTAGCTCTAGATTTCTTCAATCGAGCGGTCGACTCTGACGGAGTTTCAGTAGAGCTTGATCATTTGATTCCGTCATTTCTTTACGAATGGCTTTTAAGGCCTCGGCTGTTGCTTGATGGCCGTTTGAAGAGAGGTGGTTGCTATCTTGTTTCTCTCTTCAATGAAGCCTTGAATTGTTTTCATGGCCTCGAGTCACTTTGTTCCGAGAAAGTTTTATGCTTTGAGTGGCAAGCATTGCGACTCGTGTCGTTATTAAATCGGCCTTTTGAGCACTTAGGGCCTCGCTCAACTATCTCCTTGAAATCCGGGCCGAGAAGCCTCTTTAGGGGGGTGGAGATGTCGAAGGCCAACTTACTTAGAGCTTCGTTACGAGCCTTGGTGTACTTCTCCCATTTAAATGAACATCTTTGGCTAGGAGTCGATTTTTCTCACCTTGGCGTTTGATAGCCCCGTTGACGAACGTGAGGACACGAGAACCGATGGGTTGTATCCGATAAGAGCTGGTTCCGAGCCTCTGCTCGAGAGAACGAGATCAACTGCTCCCTACCGTACTTCGGAGCAATTGTAGCCTCACCGATGTGACTATGGGTGGTGTTGGGCTCTTCTCTTGGGGAATTTGTCCCTCTGCGGATTCTCCCCGGTGCCGCTTCCTTGGGTTTGCCATCCATCTCCTCATCTTGATCATCATTATCACCTTTATCGGAAGGTGGAGATGGGGGCGGAGCTGTTTCGATCGGAGCTCTCAAGCTCGGTAAATAGAGCATTGCGGCTCTCAAATCTTCGAAAGACGCCACATCGGTGGCTCTCCGAATCCAATCTTGGCTTGGAGCTCTTGCTCCTCCGTCGATGCTCATCCGGTGACTCGCCGGGATTTGGCAAAGTCAATAAGAATGTCCCGGTGCGAGAAAACCTTAAGAGCATCCGAGCTCTTGTCCTTCTTGCTATTTCAACCGGATCTGCGTGCTCGGCAATTTACGGTATCTCTAGGCTGAATCTCAGCGCAGCACGCGATCGAGTGGTGTCGGTTGTTGTCCACTCGGCGGTAGTTTCGGGTGACGGTTCCCTCTTGTCGGACTCTGTTTCCTCGTAGCTGATCACTTGGACCTTGTCCTTGATCGTCGCTCCCTCGATTCCGATATCGAATCGAGTAGTTGCTCCTCTTGAATAGAAGGAGGAGCCGGCTGAATAATGGTAAGTGGCCGAGCCACTGTGACCTCAGCAGTCGAGTCTTAGCCAACCTCCTCTTCTTTGGCACTTGGACGAGTTGGGGGCGGAAGCGACGCCGCTCTCTTCGGTTCGAGGTGGCCCCTTGCCAATTGACTTTTCCGCTCCGGCCTTTGTCATAAATTTAATACTCTTGAGATCAAAAGACTTCGAGTCCTCAAAAGCCGAGCGATTACGTACCACACTCTCTATCGGCACCGACATCTTGGTGCCGAATAGGAGCTTGCACTGTCTTGGTTAGCTTCCTCTCTCCGATGGCGAAGTAGTGAACTTCCGGGCTTGGGCCTTGGTGGGTAGTATAGTAGTCGGCCCGGTTCACTTCTACTCCATCGTCTATGATCATCATCGGTTGTATCCTCGGCTTAGAAAGCTGATCATAGGATCCAGTGAGCTCGTCGAATATGAGAGACAACGTAAGCTAAACCCCGTGCGAGGTAACAAAAGATTTCTCCGAAGCGCCCGTCTTGAACACTATGTCGGCTGCGTCCACGTAACTTTTGGACGTAGTTATTTATCTCCCTTTCCTTATAACCAATTGGAGAGATACCAGCTGAGGGGAGTTGAAAAGCTTTAACGAGAGCCTCTGAGATATTGAAAGAGTGGGTAGCCTTCCTCCACTGATTTGGGGCAATTTCCCGACTGTATCCAAAGGATGCTTCTTCTCCTCCTGAGGCTAATGATTTCCAGTTGTAGTAGGCCTCCACAACTTGTCTCGGCAGATGAGAACGGGGATGCCTCGACACAAGAGTTGCCAGCCCTGACTTCTCAAGGGCGCCAAAAACCGGCTCCAAATATGAAATGTCCACCTGCCGGAGAGCCATCGTCGGCTCAAACTGAACCCGGATGGTCATGATCTCAACCATCTTCTCAGGAGTCTGTACTACCGCCATCGAAATCTGCAAAACAAATTGTTAGCACTTGAAAATAGAGTAAGTTAGTAGCTATCAGCGGATAGTAATACATTACCGTGAAATAGAGCTTGAAAAGAGATATAGCAATGCAGTTTGAATGAGGATGTAAGGAAGGTAACTAAATCGCTAAGAAAAAGCTCTAAGATATGAGAATGGCGAAAAGTGAGGAGTTGATAGAAGATGAAAGATTTTGTATATTGAGTTTGATCTTTAGTTTGAATCGCACGGTTCAAATTTAATCTTTCAAAATCAAGTGGCGGCTAAGATTAAATGTTATAAAAGAATGATTACAATAGCCGCCAAAAATATAGATATACATAATAAAGCTAATGGAGAAGACATGCATTAAATGCGCGACAGAGAGCATTAATTACGCAGGCAAGGAGTCCTGCTGACCTTTCCTCAAACCTTAAACATAATAAATGGTAAGGAATAAATGCTCCTCAAAGAATCGAATGTAAGCGACCGATGCATTAAATGCGGCATGTTTCGAACAAATTAAGTAACGATACTACGCAAACCTCTTCGATCGAACTTATCAGTGGTTGCCATCTTTTATCAGGAGGATGGTTGTGCTGATGACCATGTTCCTCCTTGTTATGTACAGGTGTGCATCTCCCAGCCGAGTCACCGTACTAAGTTTTCCGACTTGTCGTGCTGATTCCATACTGATACAAATTGTTGCTAAGTATATCATTATCGGTAGTCGGCTTCTACCGACTTGTCTCGGTAGGATCTAGCAGACCTAGCTCAACCGATAGTTCTCCGAACCTATTCTCGGCTAGTGGTTTGGTCGGTATATCTCGCCCTTTGCTTGTCGGTATGGATTTTCTCCATCCCGATGTCCTTCTTTCGACATGGTCTCCGATGAAGTGGTGTCGAATGTCCACGTGCTTGCATCCGGTATGTAGAACTGGGTTCCGAGTTATAGCTATTGCCTTTGGTGGAGTCACGGTAGATGGGCACTTCATCCCGAGTTATACCATAATCTCTCAATTGTTGTCGAAGCCAAAGGATGCAGGCACGAAGCAACTTCCTGCAGCCATGTACTCGGCTCGGTAGTGGACGTAGCTACTGAGTGTTGTTTCTTTGAAAACCACGATATCGGCTTTTCGCCTAGGAACCGACATGTTCCGGAAGTTGATTTTCGATCTATCCCGCATCCCGCATAATCGGCATCGAGAATAACTCTGTCGGTATTAGATTATCATCGGCGAGGATACCATAACCCGACCTCGGGTGTTCCTCTTAGGTATCGCAGAATCTTCTTCGCCGAGTCTAGATGACTTCGCTTGGGATTCGCCCTGAAATCTTGCGCATATACCTACGACGATAAGTTATGTCGGGTCGGCTAGCTGTTAAATAAAGTAAAGAACCAATAATAGCTCTATAATCGGTAGAGTTAACGAAGGCTCCCTCTTTGTCTAGATCGATTTTAAAGTTCGTGTTCATGGGGATCTTGACCGGGTTTGCTTTGGAATCACGGCCGAATCTTTTGAGAAGATCTCGAGTGTATTTGGCTTGATTGATGAAGATTCCTTCACCGATTATTTTACTTGAAATCCAAGGAAATAATTCAACTCTCCCATCATGGACATCTCGAATTTATCTTTCATCATCTTCTCGAACTGGCGACATATAACTCGTTTACGCACCGAAAATGATGTCGTCCACGTAGATTTGCACCGGTAGAATGTCATCTTCCGACTTTATGCTGAATAGGGTGTGATCTACTGTCCCCTTTTGAAAACCTTTTCAAGTAGAAAGTCCGATAGGGTATCATACCAAGCCCCGGGTGCTTGTTTTAACCCATACTGAGCTTTCCTAAGTCTCGTACACCCGATGTCCCCGCCGAAAGCCGGGCGGTTGTTCCACGTAGACTTCTTCCTTCGATGCGCCGTTCGGAAAAGCTGACTTCACATCCATCCGATATACCTTAAATCTCTAATGTGTTGCATAAGCCGGGAAAAGACGAATGGCTTCCAATCCGCGACCGGAGCAAATGTTTCATCAAAGTCAATTCCCTCTCGCTTGGTTGTATCCTTTAGCAACTAGTCGAGCTTTATTTCCGACAATGACGTTGTTTTCATCTCGCTTGTTCTTGAAGACCCACTTAGTTCCAATCACGTGCTGATGTCTCAGTTCGTCGACAAGCTCCCAAACTTCATTTCGACGAACTGGTTCAGCTCTTCTTGCATAGCAATGACCCGATCAGCATCTTTAAGTGTGTCCTCTATCGATCGAGGTTCTTACGTAGACGAAAAACAAGAGTAAAGTGAGCTTTCTCCTTGATTTAATCTTGATCTCGTCCTTATAGTTGCTTGATGGATCTCCAATGATAAGATCCGAAGAATGAGCATCGAGCCACGAACGCCCGAGTCGGGCTTCTTCTTCCGATACCACTTCGCACGGTCGGTAGGTGTATTAGGCATTTTAGTAGTCTTGTTTTGTGATCGTAGTAATTCGAGTAAGAAGGTTAGGATCTACTGAGTTTCCGGGTTCGGGGCATTTATCTCGGGAACATTAATCGTTCCCCCCGAGTTTATATTCTCGGTAGAGGTCTCGGTTACCACGGGGGCTTCCTCATCGACCGAAGTTACACGTTGTTGATTCCGTTCGATAGAATCAACTAGGTTAGCTACATTGCTTGTTGGCCGAGTCTGAATTTCTTCATCTTCTGACTCATCATCCCAACAATGCTGGATCTTTTCAGCTTTGTCATTTAGTTCGAGATCCTGTAGCTTGCTGCTGACATCCTCAGTGTTTGACTTTGTATCTTTCCCCGTTCTCGAAACAAATTCATCAAAAACAACATGAGGGCTTTCCTCCACGCAAAGAGTTCGATAGTTAAAAACTCTGAAGGCTTTACTGACTCGGGAGTATCCTAAGAATACTCCTTGATCAGATTTGCTATCAAAGACCTTCAACTGATCTTTCCCATTGTTGTGGATAAAGCAAGGACAGCCGAAAACATGAAAATGAGAAATAGAAGGAATTCTCCCTTTCCACCGTTCGTAAGGCGTCTTCATGTGTTCTTTGTGTCGGTAGTGAGCGATTCCGAGTGTAACAAGGCGGTGTCGGTAGCATCGGCCCAAATCTTTGAGGGTAGTCCGAGAATCGCGAGGAGCATTCTTGCTTTGCTTCTTTGAGTGTTCTGTTCTTACGTTCGAGCAAGTCCGTTCTGGCCGAGGGGTGCGCGCGGTGATGTCTCGTGCTTTGAATTCCCTCTTTATCGCAGTATGTCTTAACTACCGAGTTTAGAAACTCTGTTCCTCCGTACGAGCGTATCATCTTAATCTTGATGTTCTTTTCCACATCGAGTTTCTTCGATAGATTAGGTAACTCGGTCCGAACATCGATTTGTTGGCGATGAAGATGACCCAAGTATATCTCGAGAAGTCGTCTATGACGACGAGGGCATACTTCTTGCCTCTTATAGTCACCTGGAGAGACCGGCCCGAATAAGTCCATGTGAAGCGGTGAAGGATTCCATCGGTGGAAGGTGACGGAATAGGTGGATTGCTACTCTTTGTTTGCTTTCCCTTCGGGCACGCTTCACAATTTCGTCTTTGATAAACGATTCGTTGGGCGGTCCTCGACTTTAGAGTTCTTGACGAGCTTGTTCATGGTCTTGAAGTTCGGTGGGCCGAGTCTCTTGTGCCATAGCCACCGACTTGTTACTCGATTTAGTCCGTGCGAGCAAGCAAGCCTCGGTTTACGCGGTATTCCGGTTTGCAACATAGATGTTCTTCCTCCGCGAACCCGATAACACCGTTTTCCCCTGTAGATTTGTCAACAATATCACGAAACCGGCGTCAAAGATTACTCGTTAAGATTATCACGAAATTGATCGATCGAAAGGAGATTATGTTGAAGTCCTTCAACATATGTTACTCTTTGGAACCGTGGCGGTCCCAATGTTCGGCGTTCCGTATCCCCTTGTGTAGCCTTTGGAATTGTCACCGAATTCAATTCGGGACCATCTTCTTGTACGTAGTTGGTCGGCAGGCTCTTACGGTAGGTCATGTGTCTCGAGCGACCGCTGTCCACTATCCACGGGTCCTTATGCACTCCGCAAAACGAGGCATTTTTAGGTACCCTTTGGTTCATTGGGTCCTTACGGGTTAGTGGGTGATTTCGGAACCCGGATCCGTCTCGGGACCTTAGAAGTTCCAGACTTCTTCTTCGAACCTTATCGGCTTTCTTCTCCACAAGACTTGGAGATACTGACTTTCTGCCGATAATTTTGGGTTCATGCGCTTTCTTCTTCTCGAGTCTTAGCGCTTCTCCCGACCCCGGGGCTCATAGTAGTACGAGCCGTGCCGAGCCGGGTGCTCATACAGATGGCTCCTTGTCATTGTTCGCCCATCCGACCTTCTTGATTCCCCCCGAATTTGATCGCGGTGTCCCGGGCCGGAACCTTTGGTCATTGCTTGTTGCTACTCGGTCGAGGTGTAATTATTTTCTCGTTTGTTTTTCGCCCGAGGTGTGGTGTCGGCGGCTTGCACCTTTCCTCCGACGAACCTATCGCCCGGGGTTGGCTTGAGCTTTTGGAGGTAGAAGCTTCGTGGGTATAGCCCGGGCCTTCTTTCACGAGAGTTGACCGTTGAGCTCTAAGCATGCTTTCAAGCTTCTCCTTAGCTCCCGGTATTGTTCGGTCATCAATCCTCTCCGGACTTCGTCACTCCTTCCGAGTGAGTCATAGTCATTCCCGCACGTCCGTGAGCTTCGGGCGAGCTTGGCTATTTCGGTCTCTTTCTCGAATTGTCCTTGGTCGAACCGAGATCCGAGTCTCTTGAAGCCGAGACTTAGTCATAAGAGATTCAATCTCTTCCTTGAGTCTCGCAACTAGATCCACCGACTCGGTAGAGACTCGACAATCGAAGAAAGTCTCCGATTCTCGGCCTTTACTTGTTCAAGTTCCCCGGATGGTTCTCGTTCGAACTCTCTGCTCGGTCGAATCTGTTCCTCTAGCAGATCGTCGTAGGCTTGTACCACATCTAGATGATCATCTGACCGAGCACGTGTCTTGTGTCTTTGTGTGAAGAAGAGGTAATAATGCGTTTAGAATTTACCTCGGCCTCTTCTCCGGCCATCGAGACGGTATTCGGTCGACTCATCGAGAACTGTCTTTGCGACCTCAAGCTGCGACGAACGCGGCTTCGTCTTGAGAAGAATACATGAATGTATCCTCCTCAATTGAGTTGTCGGATATCTCTCCCGGCTATATAGGCTGCCGTCTCTCGGCGAACTTCTTTCTCTCCGGCTCGCCGTTCGCTCTTTGAGCACCGAGAGTTCGGGACAATCGTATCGATAGTGTCCCTCCTTCTTGCGGTTGTAGCGGTAGATGTTCTGCTTGCTCTTACCAACCGAGTCTTTAGACGGACGCGGCGCAGACTCCGATTTCCCGTATTCGGTAGAAGGATTAGATTCTTCCTTTTTATGATAGTCTTTCTTACCTCGAGGAAGAATCTCGGTTGTATTTCCTCGACTTTCGACTCTCTCCTTTTCCCTCCGATATTTGAGAGCCATCGGTGCTAGGCGATCGGGGCCTGAAGTCTCGGAAGACTTTGCTGCGATGTGGCCACGGCTTTGCTTGAGGAAATAGGCTCGGCTTCGATATTGCTGACCGTTGCCTTGAAGGCGTGGTCGAACCGTGTGTCACCGGAGCGCTTAAGCACTTTTGGGGTAGGCTATGCTCGAATTCCTCCGATTTTAATTACGAAAATATAACATCGGGAGTTAGAGCATTTAGATCGTAGCGACGTAAATAAGTAGCAAATGGAAGCCACTTCGTCGGGGCAACGCTCTCAAGATCTTGGTGTTCATCTCCTTGTTGGTGAACGACCTCCCCAACCCATTGATAACATTGACTTGATTGGTGAATCGACACTCGGCTCGTCAATGGTTTCAAGAGCTCCATTGCAAAGGCGTCGAACTTCCGAAGCTCTAGCACGAGCTTGTTCTCTTTGATCCGAGGGGTTCCATGGCTCAAGCATGGCCCAAGGCGTCCCATAGCTCTTTCGCCGTTTTGCAATCTTGTACCCTTCCGAGATGTGAGTCACCGAGCGTAGTCGGTATGGCATTACGTGCAACTCGGTCAAGGTTGTGCAACTTCTTTTCTTCGTGCGTGAAGGCGGATTTGTCTTTGGGAACCTTAGCACCGGTTTGTGCTCCCACGCCTCCTCCAAAGCAGCAAATACTACGCTGTCGATCATGGGAATGATCGGTCCCGACTCTAGGACATCTCGACATGCTTTGTCGTGGAGTGACGTTAGGTGTGCCTCCATACGTACGCGCCATACCGTGTAGTTCTCTATTGAGAACATCGGCACCATCCTAATACCCGACATATCGAGACATTGTAAGAGTAAGAGTATAAGGATGCTGAGAAGATGCTTATGCAAAGGAAAACGGTTTTCGGGATCGGTTCGAGAGGACCAAGTATTTCGTAACCGGCGATCGGTTGAACACCGAAAGCTCGATACCAATTGTTGGTCCGGAGACGAAAAGTCGGGTGTAGAGGGGGGGGTGAATACACCTGAGCTCGTTTCTTTTTCTCGGTGAAGGTCAGTGAAGGCGATGTTTGCAATCGATGAACAGATGCCAAGTAAGCCTTCGATCACTGGGTCAAAGTGAGTCGGCTTCGAGCTCTTCTACGGACCGATGTCGGTATTACGAAACTCCGGTCGGAGACCGTAGTGCGGATAAGTGTTAGGCCCGAGTCGTCTCTTTTGAAAACGCGTTTTCTCAAGTTAAATCTTTTGGTCGTGCACTTTATAAAATACGTTTTATGCAAACTTATGATTTTCAAGTCGGTTGAAAGCTATGCAATAAAACAAGAAATGAACACAAGCGATTTAACGTGGTTCGGATACGCAAGATCCTACGTCCACGGTCCCCGAACAAGGCAGGAGAACTTGTTGATTATTCTGAGCAAGCCTCAGCAGGGATACTGTGCACTGGACAGTTCCCTCTAAGTTATAGTCCTTAGCGACTTTACAATCCAAACCTAAGTTTAGAAGGGAGGGAATATTCTCCAACTGAGAAGGAGTTCTTACAACAAGAACAATTCACTAAATGTGAACTCCTTCGGATCTAAGCTATGAATCTAGCAATGAGCTTAGTCTAGAGAAGATAGGGATCAAAGTGCTCTAGAGAGATGAACTACAAGAAGTGTTCTATGAAAACTAGTTCGTCTCTGGATAAGCTTGAAGGTTCTAGAGCGTTGTGAGTTTGAATGATTTCCCTTGATTTCGCGTATATTCCTCTTATTGAAATCTTCAAATCCTTCTCTATTTATAGTTGTGAGTTGTGACATATGTCCGTTGGAGACGACGATGCCACGTGTCACAAGCGTCCAAAGAAAACGGCCACTATTCAACTTTGTTGCGGCGGGCGCTTAATGCGACTGTTCATGAGAGCAACTTTACTTGTGTAGAGTAGGTAAGCGTTGTCGGCTTCTCATTGGTCGAGGTTTGTAGTTGGTGAGTGTCGAGTTGACCGTTCAAACTACCTCGTATGTCTTCTCGCCGAACATTTGAAGGGACTTTAAGTCTTTGGGTCGCTTTTACGCCGGATACGATGCTCGAAAGCCTGTCTTCTTCGGCTGAGTCGTCTGACTGATAAAGTGAGCTTCTGATAGTCAGTTGGTCGACTGCGAAGGTATACTGCTTGCACTGGTTCTTCTACTGATGACCATCAGCTTGTAGAGAATGCTTCTGCGAGGTCCGGGCGGTGATGCGGGATCTTCAACCGAGTTTGATATCATCGCCGACGAAGAATGCAAGCGATTACACCGATGACGTGGGGTTACGAAAAGTATCTTCGGCGAAGATCGGTTCAACAACTACCCCGTACGGGACTTAGACAAAAAAAATAAGCATTACATCAAGTCTAACCTATACATCGCCTAATCCTATCGACACACTAATCTACTGATATCAGCTCGGTTTTGGGATCTTCAATTCCATAGTACTACTATGATTTCCCCCAATTTCTTTTAACCCTAGAACAGCTGAGTATCAATCTACTGACTCATATCCAACAGTTTCATATTGTATTCGAAGTAATATGCATGAATTTGTAGAATGGTATGCATGGACGAGATGTTATATATGCATGAGAATGAGTGCATTGTGAAGCATGTGACGGACTGCGTTTCATATTGAGTTCGAAGTAATATGCATAAATATGTTCGATGGTATGCATGAAATTGTGAGTAAGTATGCATGAGAATGAGTGGCGATTTACATGAAACTGTAAATTGTCATGATTGAATCTCAAATTTCTTTTGCAGGAGATATTCAAAGGTGATGGAAAGCCTTGGAGACTTCCATCCAACTTAATGGTTTCGATTTATGTGGGCATTCGGGGACGAAAATAGAATCAACATAATGAAAAGAACTATATTCATCTAACGACTCGGCCATTCGTGTTCTGCCATGCATGAAACGTTATAAAAATCTGCATAAATTCACCTAGAATATAATATACATAAACAGACAATCAGAAAATAGGAAAATACAAAAATCGAATAAAACAAACGAAATGAGCAAAATTGCCCAAGAACAATGAACACACATCCAAAATCAATCTTTATGCGTACACATCAGATTCATTCTAAGAAAAGAAACAATCGGGGTCAAAAAGAAACATTTGATTGTAACGACTTTGTCATTCCGATTCGGACATGCATGAAAAGTTCACAAGATGAGCATAAACACATAACATCATGAGCATAAAAGTGTAAAAGTCAAACATGACAGCGAAATTGGTGGAGAGAGAAAATATGAAGTTGAATTAAAAGAAGAGAAGTTTACAAAAACACCCTTAATGAGCTAGATTTTCTCATTTTTTTGATTTATTTTTAAATGCTACCTAATGAAAAATGATGACCATAGATTAACGAAATGGACGAACGAGATCGGTTCTCGTATCTCTTTTGAAATTATGATCTCATTTGATCTATTTCCTATATATATATATATATATATATATATATAGAGTAAGTCCTATATTATTGAAAAGTCCAATATTCGAATACGACGGAATATTTCCTATTTTTTTCTTATGACTCAAGAACTTAAATTTACAATAATTTGACACTTACGCAGATAGAAATCCAAAACCCTACTGTAAATGTAGAATCATAAATGAGAACGATATATATAATTAGTGTGAGAATTATAAGAGTACATATGCGAAAGGAAACCACATAGCCTCGCGCAGCAAGGAGATGCATGTGTCGCAGACATAGTTTGAATAACTAAATCACATGTTTTGATTATTTTTATCTTATAATCGTATAAATTCTCAACAGCTTTATATTAATCTTGACTTCTTAATTTCAGTCTCACATATATGCAATAATGCAATGTACGTATGCGAACTATCTATATCTAAATGTTTAAACATAAAATTAAATACACATAAATATGATTAATCAAGCCCACACATGATGAGTGTAGATAGGGTGAGAAAATGTGTAATATTTAGAAAACGGATTAGAGTAAACTGACTTTTATCCAATATGTTGCAAAAAGTGCCAACATACAATTAATTTATTTAATTCAGAACTATCTTAACTAGTAAAAGTTTGGAATTAATCGCTGTCAGTGTCTTCAATGCCAACATACAATCTGCAGCTGATACATATGAAGGTTAAGTTTCTAATATCTGCTTAGTAAAACAGAATACATATTTTATTGAACAGGGTCTGGTCGACCAACAAGCCATGTCAAATAATTTCCACCAATCTTGCAAGTAAGAACAACAACTTGAGTCTTTCTGTAACAATAACTAGGTTTCATATCAATTAAACTGCCACCTGCAGAAGCAGGTGGTTCGAATTCCTCATTCAAAATTTACATGAAATAAGGAAGAGGCCAGGCTACAAAAGAAAAGATCAGCAAGCCTCTATGTACAGCTCTTGTGCAGAAAAAGATCGTGATCTGTTATCCTAACTTCATGTTCCAGATGCATTGCACTCATCTAGCAATTTTAGGATATTATGTTCCGGGGCACTCATTGATGGCAGGATAACTCGGTTTGAAGGCGGCCGACGTCGAGTTTGAGGTTCGAGTGAGGTTTGGTCTTGTATGACCGACACATCACCTCTCCTCTGTCCAACTGATGATACTCTCTCCTTCCATATTCTTCCATCCTGATGATAGATAGTATCATAACTAAATCAAGAAACTTGAATCATCTCAAAAGTAAATGAACTAAACATTCTACACCCATGAGTATCAGATAAGCAAAGAATTATGTTACTATTGTTACCGACGAAGCCAGAATATTAGCTATGCCGGTTTCAAACAGGACTCAGATTTCATAACCCAACAACTACTTTATCTCAGTGATAGTTACAATTTTACATGGATGCCCAAAAGTAGTTGAGTTCTACAGCTATCTGGCTATTGGAGTTTCCACTAAACCCTCATCATAGTTATCTTTTGCCATTGAAACAAGTCTGGCTCCGTGGAACTGAAATTGTGCATGGACAAGGAATTCAAATATTGTAGGGAAATTATGATATCAATGCATATATGTCTTGCTCATATCAAGCTAAGAACTACTAAAACCAACATTGGAATCATTTACTCTTGATTGTCAGGGTACTAGTAAGTAGTAACTAATAGTTTTTTTTTTTTTTTTCTCTGTATGAAGGCTATCAAGTATATATAGAAGGTTAAAAGCTCAAAACAGTAGAAACAAGTGAAGAAAACAGACCAAGAAGCTAACATATTACGCATGCTTCAGCAACACTAAGTCTACAGCTCAATAAACAGCTTCAGAAGAACTCAAAAAGTTCGAAGAACCCCTAATAGTTGAACCCAAGCCAACGACACAGACACTCTTATCCTTAACAAGTAGTGTAGAAAACATGCTTCTTTATAATGAATCAGCTATTAGATCTTATGAACAAAACAAGCTTACTAGAATTCTATTATTAATTGATGAATTGAAGCTTACATTGAGAATTGAAGGCTCTGGCAGTGGACATTGAATGGGTTGATCATTGTCGAGAGGCTCGGAAGGGCGCTCTACCGGCTTAAACTCTGTTGCAATTTCAATGCCATGAGATGCAGATGCAGACGCAGATACAACACCAGTTGCTGCCTCCAAGCCTGGAGGCAAAACTTCCCTCCCATCCTGTATCTCTCAACCAACAATCCATCAACAGCAAGTCATCAACAGATCATATGCAACTGTGTCAATTTACTACATAAACCTAGACTTGACAAGAGGGGATTGGGGAGTATAATCAGTTTCATCGCAAATTAGTGCCTCAAAAGTTTGAAATTAGGATGAATACAATTTTCCAACAGACAAACAAATCAATAGAAGAATTGGAGAGAGAAAGAAAGTTAGGGCGCTCACAAGTGCACTTTGAGCACGACGATGGGCGCTTCTAGAAGAAAACCTTGAGAAAATTCCAACCATGTTTTATCCCACAAAAAGCAAACCAAAAGGGTTGTTTTTGTATAAGACGATCAGCTGCTGCCTTTTGGGGTTTGCCTCCGTCTTAACACGTTTCAGTTTCTCTGACCATAATGGAGAGAGAGAGAGAGAGAGAGAGAGAGAGAGAGAGAGAGAGATATGACGATAAGTTCGAAACTTGTAGCTTGGGCATGCTATATAAATTCACACCCTAAATTCAAATACAAACTTATTCGAGTCGAGACAATTATTTATTTATATTTATAAGAAAAGTAGTTCAACAATAAAAGAGATGAAAGAGAAAGGTCAGAAATAGAATTCAAGATCGGATAAAACCGTTACCAATATTGATTTATTTTCTCATGTCATATGCATCCACAATCTTTTTATTCTTCCAAATTTACAATCCCAAACTAACAATCTTGTGTAATTTACTAATTTACCTCGTGCGGCGGTCAAAAGCTTCTGCACATAGTCCACTGAAAATCTTGTGCCTTGATCTTACGCAAGGATTCATTCTGTTTAAAAATTTAACTATTAAAATTGTTAAAAATAATAAGGTGAATCTTAGTACCAAACTTTAGTCGAACATTTTCTTCTTATAATTCGGATGAGAGCAATAAACATCTCCATACTAATTGTAATGATAATAATTTGGTGTCGCCGCGGTCTTCTCTTGAATTTTCAAAATGGGTGGACTTTGAAGCAATGAGATGCCATGTGCAATGTCTTTGCGTAATAAAATATGGTTGTTTGTTACAAAGTTTTAGATATTAATGGACATATAGCACATGGCCTATTCAGGTTTCAGGGAACATCTTTCTCGTCTTTCTAATATTTATATTTTGTATGGTAGTATTAATAATAATCTTATCTTGTTAATATTTTTTAATAATGTAAGTCATTTTATTTTATTGGTATATCAATTACGTTGTGTATTTATGAAATTAAAAGAAATTAAATTTACAAAGTCAACTGCTATAGTATTTTACCCGCATTCAGGGTAACTTCAATTGGAACTTTTTGGAAAAAAATTTGCAATTAAAAAAGTTAATACAAGTTGAACGACTTTTAAAAAGATTTTTAATTTTGAGAGTTGGAGTCACCCTTATCCTTATGTTGGAGAATTTCGACTTTTCGAGTATCAATTTCTACTTTAAAGTCCAATCAAGGTGGGCTTTAGTAAAATGAACTTGAAACTCAACCTCTCTCTCTCTCTCTCTCTCAAAATACAGGGTTTCTCTAGTATTCAAATCTATTACAACTCTGTACTCTGTAGTATATCCTATCCTCATAGTAAAAAAGCAATTTTGACATACTCCAAACTTTGTAACAAAACAATAATCACATGTTTTTATCTACTTCAACTGAAATAAGGGAATTAAAAGTCAGAAATCATGGTGGCTTATTGCTTATTCTACATCAATAGTCCAATTCAAACCCTTACATGTAACATAAATCATAAGAAAAAATAAGATGATATAGAAATTACAAGTATTATTTTCCTCTACAAACAAATACAAGGGGAAACTCAGCCAATCTTTCACAAGTTAATACATCATTCTTTCAATATAATCAAAAGGGATTTTGAAAAAGTTCAAGAGCAAAGGAAAAAGAAGCCAACACACAGATTCTAAAATCAGTAAATAGCATCACAAAATTTACACACTGAATACAATTTCTTACCGCAATATTTGCTACAAATCAACCCCTGCTCGGATTACCATGCCGCTGATTTCTAAAGTAGCTAAGAAGTTGCTGTGCCTGCAAGGGCGGAGAAGCGCAGTAAATAATCACAGTAAGAAGAGGGCGATAAGGGAAAGGGGGTGAAGAGAGAAACTGTGAATTTACCTTTTCTCTGGCTCTTGGTGTCCCAGACTGTGAGAGTGCAACTAACGGCGGAACAGCACCTTCCAGGAGAACGGTAGTGCAAAATCTAGCACTGTTGGTGCAGAGCTGAAGGAGAGCAGCAGCTGCATTCTCTTTACCTCTTGCAGAACCCAGCTCGACAACTTCAACCAGAACCATGATTCCACCTTCCTGGCCGATTGTTGTCCTCCCTTCGTGAATAGTGGCAAGATTTGACAGAACAGCCACCGCCTTATCAACCATCCCAAATGCAGGGTCCATCAACTCCACAAGGTATTTGACTGCACCTGCTTGCACAATGCGGGTTTTGTTTTCATGATTGATTGACAGGTTAAATAGTGCAGTCGCGGCATCTTTCTTGCCTCTTGGAGTTCCATGACCCAGCAAATCAACCAAAGGCTTGATAGCACCAGACCTCCCAATCTTTATTTTGTTTTCTTCCATCACAGAGAGGCTAAATAGAGTCGCGGCAGAGTTCTCCTTAGCTTCAGCACTCCCAGTCTCAAGGACATAAATCAGGGGCTCAATAGCATCAGCATTTGCAATGGCAGTCTTGTTGTTATCATTAATTGATAGGTTGAGAAGAGCAGTGACAGCATGTTCCTGTACTGCCAAATCTGCCGAACGGAGTAGATTCACCAATAAGACGATAGCCCCAGAATTTGCAATTATTATTCGGTTGTCCATGTTATGCTTAGCCAAAACCCGAATCTCATGTGTGGCAGTCCTCTGCACATCAATGGAACTACTCTTAAGATCCTCAACCAGCCTTTTGACTTGAGCATCAACTTCTAAAAGGTCGGGCCTCATTTCCACAGTAGGAGACGAGACAAGTCGTTGGGCAAATCTTTCTGATGGCCTACGCCATATTGCTTGGCCACGAAGTCTTGTTTCCAGCCTAGGCATAGAATCAGCATCTCTTAGTGGAGCACTTGCATTAGAAGTAGGTTGAGGCTCCTCATTAAGCTCACCAGAAGCATCACTCCCATATGCAGAAGCATGTGATGCCACTTCATTGCCATCAGCTGCTGTTCCCTGTGACAAATTCGAATCAGAATGTGTACTGGATGCTGAATTAGTTCGATTATGCCCCAGAGGTAACTTCATATCAGCAGAAACTCCATTTCTTGATGGGGACATCAAATGTGAACCATCTGAGTTCAATGTTCTCTCTCCTGAATGGTCTGACCTGTCTTCAGAACTTCTCGTGGATACTCTTTCAACATCTAACCCATTTCCAATTACAGCAGCTTCTGTGAAAGAATCCACAGACAACGAACGTGGATGAGATGGGGATGTTGCGTCTCTTCGAGCTGCAATTGACGGGATAGAACCCACCAGGGGAGAACTTATAGACCTATCTGGTGTTCCAGAATTGTTAACCCGCCTGACTCCACCTGACTCGGCATTTGCAAGTAGTGAAGAGGGCTGCTTTAAGTTGATATATTTTGTTGGGTCAGGCAGCTTCACATGGTTTGATTCGCACCAATTTGCAATAAGTGCCTTGACAGTGTAGTTAGGAATAAGATTTGTATGCGCTAGAGTCTGCCGTGTCTTTGGGCAGACAGTAAGCCCAAGATCAATCCACCTCCGTATAAAAGCCCGCTCATATGTTTGTCCAGATGCAACAATAACAGGATCAGTCATGAGTTCAAGTGAAAGAGGGCAACAAAAGTCAGGTGGTATTGCAACAGGATTAGAGGTTTCCGGCTGTTTCGCCATAACTAGAAGGTCATGCATGTGGGTGACCAAGGCAATCATTTGATCTATATAATCAACTTCACTAGATTTATCAGCTTGCTCAGCATTTTCCTTCAATTTCTCAAGAGCCACAACCTCAATTAGAAGCTCCTCATTTGACTTTAAGCTCAAATTATCAACAACTACAGTCAGGCTCTCTTCACTGGCTCCAGAACCCTCCACATTATCATTGATAGCGTCTATAATTACTGATGAAGAATGTTCAGATCCTACATGTTTGATTTTATGTGTATATTGCTACATAACAGACAAAAGGTAACCCTCGTGAGAAGAAGTAACCCACTACCATCATTAATAGCTCTTACAAGCAGAAAATAAATGGCTAAAATCTCAGTCACATTACCTCAAGCGATTCAACAGATAAGCAGTGATCAGAAGACTTCAGCAACTCCAGAATCTCCAAACCATGATTTATAATCTTTGACTTAAGTGATTCAACCTGTAAAGCCTACATATCAAGCAAAAATAAGACACTACAAAGTTAATTTCTCTGAAGAAAAATGGTTAGATGTTACAATGGAAATAAATAAACCTCATCACTCAGTCACTCACAAAGTAAACTTTACTCATTAATGGCTGCCAATTTTCACATATCTCTCTTAATTCATCAACAGATTGTAGGATTCCAGCAAATGCACTTTGAAGCATTTCATCGGAGACAATTTCAGCATCAACAATGGCATCAAGTACTGGCTTTAGAAATTTCAGTAGCTCTTCAATATTTTTGTGATATGTCTGAACTGGTTCACTTTTTATGCTTTCACAAGAACATAATTGGAAAAAACAAGAGATACTGTTGAGAAGTGATTTCAACAATGATATCTCCATTCCCTGGTACATCAAATAAACAATTGTCTCGGTAAGATGAAACCGCAAAATAAGTATCATTAGCAGAGTCTGATCAATACATCAACACATCCAAAAGTAAATGCAGCATCCAATACAAAACCCAAAAAGATCTTCTGAAGGAGAAAATTAATTTTCCAGAAAAAGGTTTTCAAATTAAAAATGACATATGCAAAATTAAGGAGAACGTGGGAAAGAAAGAAATCCATGTCTCAGTATGATAAAAACCCAATTGCATGCCTAAATAGTTGTAACCTTGTAGGAATACTTGAATGCTTATATGTGTACATACATAAAGCACAACCACGAAATGTGCAACTGGAAGAAACTTATTAGTACATTCATCTAGGTCAGGATGCCAGACAGCTTAGCTTTTAACTCAATCCTTATCCAAATTTCACCACCAATAGGTTTCCCTAAACTAGAAAGAAATAATGACTGCTGGAACAAGTCATCAGTACATCAATACCATAAAAAAAAAACTCGGCCTGGAAAAAAAAGGTGGTTAAAAACTGAATTTTATTAATATTGTTCCTATAAGATACTTTTGTTACTATTAAAATGATGTGATGTGTTACATGGCCTATAAAGACTTGGTTTTTTAAAAATAAAAAAATGCTGGCTTTCAGTTTCCTTATTGAAAGGACAATCTTCTATTATGTGGATTAAGAAAAGAAGGCAATTAGGAGCGAAACTCATAATGAAGAATATTTTAGAAAATATGCAAGGCTGCCAATAAGGAAGGTTTCATCTCCAATAATCTAATCTAAAGAATGAGGTACAGCACCTACAAATTAGTTAACAGATACCAAGTAAGCTCCCAGCAAATCATATATAGCACCCTATCAGGATTGGTATCAGCAGAAATGATGACTCTCCCTCAAACTCGCAACCGTTGCAGCACTGAGCACATTAGTTTTAAGATCAACCTATCTCCTCACTTATGAACATAATTCCTGAGCTACATAATAACTAATTAGATAAGTTAAGGTAGAGACCCTGTTCAAAGGTAGCTCAAAGGTCCCAGAGGCACTTGGAGAAGAATGTTGCATTAAATCAATTCTCCGTTTAAATCATCGTCTACTATTTAAAAAATAAGTTTCCACTGATGTTATATCATTGTTAAAAAAATAACAATCATATGAACGCCTTTGAACCTACAGTGAACTGGAAAACATATCGTTAGCAACTCTAAGTGTCATTCTAAATGCTGTACTTTTTCAGCTCCACCATACCAGAAAAAACTGCACCTACTTCAACATTTAAACGTGATGCAAGCCATTTTCCACTTATATTACTTCAAAGAAAACGGGAGATAAAAAAAGGGATTGCAACATTACCGAGTGTCCCTATGAACTCAGAGTCCTAAGGTGAAAAGAAAACTTAATCGCTTTTGGGGGGACAATCAATCAAAAAATTGAAAAATAAACATAAAAATAACAATAGTACGAAGAAGTAGAAACGAACAAAAAAAAAGAAGAAGTAATTTTACCCCTCGAGTCACCTCCTGGAGCAAGCCGCGGCAGAATCAGCAAACGATCAAGTTAAGCTTAACCTACCAGTACCCATTAACAACTGATCCGGTAAAAAATAATCAGCAATCAAAATCATTTCAATTCACACGTGCAATTAATTAACCTAACTAGAAATGAATAGAAAAAGGTAACAAACTTACACAGTGACCAATACAAGCGCACAAGCTGGGTAAGAGATCAACCAAACCATAAAAACAAAATTGTGAGAGCACCAGTATTTGCGAAGCATAAATCACTTAATTAAAAGCTATTAAAACCCAGAGCTAATTGCGAAGTCTACGAGTCGACACAGAAATTAGGGTTCCAGGAAGTAATTTTAACCCCAAGCGACGACCCCGCTTCTCTCTCTCTAAAACGGACTTATCGTCTGTTTATTGCTTCCGTTGTACTTTCAATACGAGTAGCTCATTTTCTATAGATAAATATTTCTACTTAGCTTTTGACGTAATTTATAGCGTGGCAGTGGGCCCCACTCCCAGTACAAAAATAAGGGAATAGAACTGATAAGCTGGAAAGTAGAGAAATTTCTTATACTCGCTCCGTCTCAATATTAATGTTCACTTTACTTTTTACACGGTTTTTAAGGATAGTTATTAGTTGTGAATAGAGATGTATAAAGGTGTGGGTCCTACAAAAAAATTGTGTATAATAATTTGTTAAAAAGGGAATACTGGACATTATATTTGGGACAGCCCAAAATAAAATACTGAACATTATAATTGAGACGGAGGGAGTACTACATAATAGAATTGTGGAGTTGTACATTAGTGGCATTCTTGCCCCCTCCTTCGCATTGACCAATTGACTTTTTTGTCGGTAAGTACAGTAATTTTTTGTTGACCTGCATTATGGTATAGTGGTGTATTAGGTATGATTATTAGAGACAACTACACAAATTCATGAATTTTGTTAACATTTTGACATTCACTATTCCAAAAGTTCATTACAAATTACATTAAGATGGAAATAAATACTATCATATGCCATGAGGATGAGAATTTTAAAGTTTGGCATTATAAAAACAAGTGTTAAAATTTAATATTATATCTTGTATTTATTATGATTGAGAATATTACTAATAGTGCTAGCAATTTTTTTATATGAAGTATGCATATTTAATAGCCCAAATAAAATGTAACAGTGATTATATTATTTTCGTGGGTATAGAATATATATCAATAAATATTGTTGTTATGTACTCCCTCCGTCCCACTCATTCTGTCATGTTGAAATTCGGCACGGAGTTTAAGAAAATAGGTATTAATTAGTGTGGCCACAATATACTTAATTTTTGTAATAGAGAGACTCCAACTAATTATAATTAAAGTGAACTGATCTATAACAAAAAAAAAACATTTTTTTTTAATTTATTGACAAAAGTAAATATTTGAATTTAAAATTTTATTGATTTTTTTTATGCTGTGAATCTACTTAAATTTTTGGAGGCAAATGATTTCACACAAATAAAAAATGTGAACTGCTCCAAAATTTAAGTCCCCTCCAAGTTTTCTTTACACTAAATCCAATGTGAACTGCTCCAAAATGTGAACTGCTCCAAAAAGTTGAAATTTCAAATTTCTCACCTTCACTCATCTATATATTGGTTCATTACACACATTCATTACAGAATCTACACTAAAATTAGTTCTTAAAATAGGTAAGATGAGAGTTATGCGTAGCAAAAACTTGTCTACCGACGAGAGGAATGGCATTGTCCAAGTTCTTTTACGAAACTTCAATGCGGGGAAACTGTTGAAAGGGAAGATAACCGAAGCAGCTGCCCTCTACGCATTCTCGCCACGAACCGTCGGCCGTCTTTGGGTTGAAGCAAAAAAACAACAAGAACAAGGGCAAGTTATTCGGCTTAAAAGCGGTAAAGTTGATAGAGTAAGCAAAACCTGAATTCACGTCGACTTGGAGCTCATTCAAAGCTTGGAATTGCATAAAAGAAGTACAATAAGAAAGCTTACAGACGGTATTACGGTAAGCAAAAGCACAGTAGGAAGGTGGGCAACTCGAGGCTTGATCAAAGCTCATACTAGTGTCATTTGTCCTAATCTAACTGCTTCAAATAAACTTCTTAGACTTAGATTTTCTATAGAGGCTCTAGAGTTTGATAGAGTACTTAACATATTGAAGTTTAAGAGCATGCACAATACCATCCTCATAGACGAAAAATGGTTCTATATTACTCGTGCATCGCATCGATTCTATCTTACTCTCGGCGAGGCCGAACCACACCACGCATGTAAAAGCAAGAGATTCATCACAAAGGTGATGTTTATGTGCGCGGTATGCCGGCGTATTTTCGATGCAAATGGATGTGTTGTGTTTAATGGGAAAATTGGTATTTTTCCACTTACACAACAAAATCCCAGCCGTTAGATGAAGCAAAAATTGACCTAAAGGCACTTTGGAGACTAAGTCGATTCAAACTATAACAAAAGAAGTCATCAAAACATGCTTGATCAACCAGGCATGGAGATGGAACAAGTTATGTACTCACTGCAATTTACTCTTATATGCAATTCAACGATGTACATTACATGAGTAACTTGATAGTGTAACTAGTAGTATGAGTATGCAGTTTTTACTATTGTGCAGTATGCAGTTAAGACATAATGCACTTTACTCACTGAAATGTATTGTTATCAGTATATATTTACGCATAATGCAGTTTAGACATAATGCAATTTACACATAATGCACTTTACATATAATGCAATTTATACAGAATACAGTTTACACAAAAAACCTATATCAAATCAGTAGTTCATAAATAATAGATTCTAATCCATTTTTTCACTCCTAGATTTTACCAGCCATCAAGGCCAAATGGCCCTCAACAGAAAGCAAACTGATATTTATTCAGCAAGACAACGCTAGGCCTCATATTAAAGACTATGATAAGGATTTTAGGAGGGCTGCCAATACAAATGGCTTTGACATCAGATTGATAAATCAATTCCCAAATTCCCCAGACACAAATGTGAACGATTTGGGATGGTTTAGGGCTACTCAAAGCATCCAAGTAACCAATAAATGCCTAAATGTCGAGCAACTTGTCAATGCAGTTATTTCTTCTTATGAATAGTTATCTCCTATGACTCTAAATAAGGTGTTCATAAGCCTACAAGCTTGCATGATGGAGATCATGCGGGTGAAGGGCCAAAACTATTACAAACTCCCTCATATGAGGAAGGATGCCCTAATTAGAGAAGCAAGACTTCCAACAGACTGGAAAGTCCCAACTGAACTAGTTAAAGAGTGCATTCATTATATGCTTGAGAATGATACTGCTCTAGAACTTGAACAACTTCAAAACTAACTAGGTTTAGTTGTTGAAGACTGGACTGTTATTTAAAAGGCCTTATTAGACTTAAATAGCAGTAGTGGCCAAATATTTTGTAGATTTAAATAGCAGTAGCGGCCAAATCTTTTGTAGATTTAAATAGCAGTAGTGACCAAGTCTTTTGTAGATGTAAATAACAATAGCGGCCAAATCTTTTGTAGATTTAAAAACTTTTGTAAAGATGTTTATGATCTGAACCTAAAACTATATACAATATATGTAGTAAATATAGGAAACTAGGGAGCATGCTAACTATTAACAAAGCATGCAACTTTAAAATCAAAAAAGCACAAAGCATGCAGCTTTAAAAATCATTAATAATCAGTTTTAAATGCAGCAAGGAGGCAACAAACAACAATTTCTAAATGCAGCAAACCATGCCATAGAAGTTGGTAGCAAGCTAAGCATTGATCAAACTATTAACCAAAGTAAGTAATAAGGCAGCAAGCAAACCAGTTATAAAATCAAGTACCAAAGTAGGCACCAAGGGAACCATTCAGGAAAGTACTATTGGGTTATGAGTCAGTAGATGGTACTCAGCTCTAGTGGTTAAAAGAATATTGGGGGAAATCATAGTAGTACTATGGAATTGAAGATCCCAAAACCCAGCTGATATCAGTAGTGCAGTGTGTCGATAGGATTAGATGATGTATAGGTTAGACTTATTTTGTTTTGATTATCTTTTTGTCTAAGTCCTGTACGGGGAAAACTGTTGGACTGATCTTATGACGAAGTTACTCTCCAGAACCCCACGTCATCAATGTAAGAGCTTGCGTTCTTCAGCCAGCAGCTGATCTCCACCTCAGTAGGAGACAGCCCATCAGCTGATAGTTATCAGCAGAAGAACATAATGCAAAGCTCAGTTCCTTCGCAGTCATCAGCTGACCCACCAAAGCCTTATCAGCTTGTCAGCCGACTCAGCCGAAGAAGACAGAGACTGTCTTGAGTCTACTGTATCCGACAGAAAGCGACCCAATCGTAAACATCTTTTCGAAGTTCAGTAGAAGATCATACGAGGATGTGGAATAATCAACTCTATCTCTGACACATTCCCACCTACCACAAACCTCGACCAATGAGAAGCCGACAACGCTTTACCTGCTCTAAACAACTAAAGCTTGCTCTCATGTACAATATTAACTGCCCTGCTGCAACAATTCGAAATTATGGCCGTTTTCTTTGGAAGCTTGTGACACGTGGTATCGTCTTCTCCAACGGACATATGCCTGCTCACAACTATAAATAGAGAAGAAATCCGAGCTCCACGCACGGGACTCATAAGGGAAAAAGCTCAAGCTCAAGAACACTCTAGCGAACTCAACAGATTATACAGTGAAGAACTTGCTTTCATAGAATATTTGTAGTTCTTCTCTCTAGAGTATTTAGATCTCTTTCTTCTTTAGACTAAGCTCATTGCCAGATTTATAGCTTAGATTTCGAAGGAGTTCACTTTTAGTGAATTGTTCTTATTGTAAGAACTCCTTCTTAGTTGGAGATTATCCCCTCCCTTTCGAACTTAGGTTTGAATTGTAAAGTCGCTAAGGACTATAACTTAGAAGGATCTGTCCAGTGTACAGTTTCCTTGCTGAGACTTGCTCAGAATAATCAACAAGTTCTCCTGCCAAGTCAGGACCGTGGACGTAGGATCTTGCGTATCCGAACTACGTTATATCGCATGTGTTATTTACTGTTTTATTGCATATCATACAAACCGCTTAAAATCATATGTTTGCATAAAACGTATTTTAAAAGCGCACAGCCAAAAGAATTTATCTTGCGAAAACACGTTTTCAACTGAGACGAATCTCCGGGCACCCACACTTATCCGCACAACGTCTCCGACTGAGTTTCAATGACTGACTTAGGTCAGTAGGAGAGCTCGCATGGCCGACGCACTCGACCCCGTGATCGAAGGTTACTATTTGACACTTTTTCATCGGTTGCACCAAACGCAACACTGTTCTACGGTTTGAGAAAAAGAAACCGCGATCGTGGTGTATTCACCCCCCCCCCCTCTACACCTGACTATCGTCTCCGGACCAACAAGTACTTCTAATGCAACCCAAGCATTGATCAAACTATTAACCGAAGTAGGCAATTAGGAAGCAAGCAGACCAGTTTGGGGGGCAACAAATCCGGTAATAAGGCAATAAGCATTCATCATTGACAATAAGACAAAAAGCAAACCGAAGTAGGCAATAAGACAGCAAGCATTCATCAAAGTATGGTCTCATAAAGTAGGCCACAAACTAACTAAAGTATGCATGATAACAGGGCATCAATTAAGTTGCAGTAATTAGGAAATTATGTAGAATTATAACCATGATCTCAAACTTAGAAACTAGGCCGAATTCCTCATAGAATGTCACCAATATGAGATAATTTCATCATCTCAAAGCTCGTACCCCAACCACGCATACTAATTATTGGCATAAATCAGAATCCAAGTTATCAATTAAGGAAGTTCATCGGAGAAGATCTCACCAAATTAAAGTAGGCAGGGCACCAGATACGCATCAAGCTCTCCATGAACTCCTTTTCAGTCATCCTTTCCAAATTGCGTAAAAGCTCGCTCTTCTCATCTAAATCGCGGGATCTCTCCGCCATTTCACCGCCCTTCTCATCTAAATCGACGACACGAGATTGGTCACTCGAAGGAGTTTCTTCCACCCTCTCAGACTCTCAGAGCCATAGTCCACCGTTTCAGAGGAATAGAATGATTTAGAAAGCCCATCGGCGACACAAAACTGGTCACTAAGAAGAGTTTCTTCCACCCTCTTAGAGTCGTCGTCCATCGTCTCAGAGGAATATAAGGACTCAGAAAGATCATCGGCGACTCCCATGTTTTCAATGACTGTCAAGCTTTCGGAGAAGGTAGATTCTAGAGGAGGGCTTCCATCATTGAGGGGGAGGCGGCGATGAACGATGTTTTTTTTCATCATCGCGCAATGATCTCCAAGGCAGAGCGGGATTTGAGAGAGGAGGCGGCGGATCTAGGGTTTGGAGGGAATAGATTAGAGAGAGAGAATGAGAGGGGAACAAAAAACAGGCATAAGTATATTGTGCACCATTAAGTCAATAATGGTGTAATTAGATTAGATTAAGAAATCATTAATTTCCCTTATTATTTCCAAAATGGAAAGAGGACAATATGAGTGGGATGCCCTGATATGGTATACAAGACAGTATGAGTGGGACGGAGGGAGTAATAGAAGAGACTAAAAATGAACTGCAACATGCTGCAACTTGAAAGGATGCTTGTAAGAAAAAGGCAAACTTTAATTCAAATAAATAACAAAAACTAATTTTAAAGTTGGATATTGTGATTCAATTAATCTTTGGAGATAAATCATCTAACACATTTGTTAGAATGAGTATTATTTTCTAAACGAGCTAATTTAACTCACTGATAGAGTTTTTTGAAGGAGCAACTGAACAAGAGGTGTTTTCGAACAACTTATGATGAACAATTTATAGCTGAAAGCTATACTTTTGGTAGTTAAGATAGTCAGAGCTTCTCTATTTCCTTACATATTTTAGAGAATCTGTTTAAACTGCATTATCCCATCTTACAACTTATAGCTTACGATTAAAGAAATTTATTGGACAAAACTTGTCCTTCAAATATTGTTTCATTCTAAAAATATCTTATTCATAAAATTTAATTATGACTCCATAATTAATGAACAATTATTATATTTTAATATAAATTGAACTAGAATGACACCCGTGCTACGCACGAAAAATATTACAACTTGATGATGAAGTAACATTAATATAGTTAATATATAAATATATTCTATAATACATATTAAACCCTGACTACTGAATCTAACATAAATAACAATTCAATTTCATAGGTATGTTAATCTATCCCCTTGAAGTTGTTCAAAGTTGTGTCAATTCAATTTCATTGCTTATATTACTCTATCCCCTACTACTTTATTTGTTGAACATATGTCTACATCACTAATTGATGATAAGAGTTATAAATAAAACATACATCACTAATTGATGATAAGAGTTACAAATAAAACATACAAGTATGCACCAAAGGACTTGAAATCACAGTTTAAGAATATATTTATGCATAATACATAGTTGTATTCTCCAAAATATAATTCAAATTTTCTTAAAATATTATTAATACGACCATACTAACAAATGATATTACATTTTCCTATTTTCATTTCTTGAGCTTGTTCCTAGATAGAACTACCTTATGCACAGTTCAAAGTCGTACCACTTACTTGAAGCGATTTTCTTCTTCACCACACCACCGTATCTAATTCCTCATTCACATGTAGTTTCTTTTATTTATCCCCACTGTAACTTATCCATATCTAATATGAATATGAGCATCACTAACATCACTTAGCAAACCAATTTGATGTTAGCAAATTACATTCACAAATGAAAAAAAAGAGGATGCAATCAGTAATAGTTCTCAAATTAATGAATACAAAGTCTATAACGATACTATATTACTTGCCTATCATCGATGCATTTCATCCCATTAAGATCTATTTTTTTCTACATGTTCATCATAGATGCACCCTAAAGGAGAACGGAAGGAGAAGAGAAGGGATGAACGGCAACACGCAAAAAAGAAACACAAATTAAAACTGAACATGTTGCTGCTGCTCACCTTACATTGTCACCAGTCGGTTAGTCGAGACACCGTTCTCTTAATGAGAAAAACAAAAATAAAAATAAGCTAGGTAAATATATAAATGACTAAATATATAAATAATCTCTTAAATTATCATTACCGAAATTAATTACTTCAATGGGGATGATTAGTGTAACATGATTTGTGGTACTTAAAGTTTATTTTGAATACATTGATGTTAATTCTGAAAATAATATTTTAAATTAGACTATATATAGTTAATAATTTATAATTAGTTGTAGATTAGGCTAATTAAATATTTGAATGATTAATAATTTATATTTAGTTAAATATATGACCACTATGGATTTATTTTTCTTATATAGTCGGAATTCTTTCTTGGTTTGGTTTATTTGTACATTAAAAATTATTTTGACAATTGAAAAAGTGAAAAACATATCATTTTTAATTGCATAACTCATTTCCTTTTTTTTAATTATTATTATTAATGAAACTCTCTTTTTTCCACTAATTATAATATATATCAAAAGAAATGGGAAATCATATAAAAGATATAAATACAATTTTTGAAATAAGGGTAATGCCCTTGCTTCAAGATGCTGAGAAATTGAACATCCGATTTTTAGATAAATAAAATAACAGATAAATTAGATAGATTATTAATTAAATATTATTAATTTTAATAAATACTCCCTCCGTCCTACTCATCTTGCAACATTTGGGATTGAGCGCGGAGTTTAAGATAGTGGGGTAAAGGTATAAAGTAGTGGTGTAAAGTAAAAGATAATGTGGTCACTTATTTGAGATGGTTGTGGTCTAGGAAACGTTGCAAGATGAGTGGAACAACACTAAAAGGAAAATGTTGCAAGATTGGTGGGGCGGAGGGAGTATAAATTAAATTGAATTGAGATTGAATTGGTTTTTGTAATATAACTAGAATGATACCCGTGCTACGCACGAAAAATGTTACAATTTCATGATGAAGTAACATTAATATATTTAATTTATAGATATATTATATAATACATATTAAACCCTTAACTACTAAATCTAACATAAAATAACAATTCGGTTTCATGGCATATATTAATCTATCCCCTTGAAGTTGTTCAAAGTTGTGTCAATTCAATTTCATTGTTTATATTACTCTATCTCCTACTACTCTAATTGCTGAACATATGTCTACATTATGAATTGATGGTGAAAGTTACAAATAAAACATACAAGTATGCACCAAAGGGCTTGATCACAGTTTTAGAATATATTTATGCATAATACATAGTTGTATACTTCAAAAATATAATTCCAATTTTTTTTAAAATATATTATTAATATGATTATAGTAATAAATGATATTATATTCTCCAATTTCCATTTCTTGAGCTTGTTCATAGATAGAACTACACTATGCACAGTTCAAAGTCGTACCACTCACTTAAAGCGATTTTCTTCTTCACTACACCGTCGTAGTCTAATTTCTCATTCACATGTATTTTCTTTTGTTGGATATGAGTCAGTAGATGATACTCAGCTGTTCGTGGTTAAAAGAAAATTGGGGGAAATCATAGGAGTACTATGGAATTGAAGATCCCAAAACCGAGCCGATATCGGTAGTATAGTGTGTCGTTAGGGATTAGCCGATGTATAGGTTAGACTTGATGTAATCGTTTTTAATATTTTTGTCTAAGTCCCGTACGGGGTAATTGTCGAACCGATCTTCCGTCGAAGAAACTTTTCGGAACCCCACGTCATCGTGTAATCGCTTGCGTTCTTCGGTCGAACCGACTAGACCTCGGAGAAGACGAGCGCATCACCGAGTAGACCTCGGTAGAGGCCAACCCAACGTGATAAGTCATCGGAGAAGAACTCATGCAAGCCCGGTACCTTCGCTGCCGCCACCGACCTACTCGGAAGCTACATTCCTTGTCGGCCGACTCGGTCGAAGAAGACAGAGACTTTGCGGCCATCAGATCGGACGGATAGCGACCCGACTACTTAAGTCTTTTCAAAAGTTCGGCAGAAGATCATACGAGGTTGTTTGAACGGCCAACTCGACATTCTCACCAACCACAAACCTCGACCAATGAGAAGCCGACAACGCCTTACCTCGCTCCCTGCAAGAAAGCCGCTCTCATGTACGATAATTAACCGCCCCCTGCCGCAACAAGTTCGAATTTATGGCCGTTTTCTTTGGAAGCTTGTGACACGTGTCATCATCGTCTCCAACGGACATATGCCATAGCTCACAGCTATAAATAGAGAAGAATTTGAAGTTCCACACAACGAAACACACAAGAAAAAAAACACGAAACACGGAACAACAAAATTCAAAAGGGAAAATCGCTCAAGCTCTCAAACACTCTAGCAAACTCATCGAACATCCAAATGAAGAATCCGCATTTATTAGAATATTTTGTGGTTCTTCTCTCTGAGTCTTTAGATCCCTTTCTTCTCTACCTAAGCTCATTGTCATATTTATAGCTTAGATTCGAAGGAGTTCACACTTAGTGAATTGTTCTTATTGAAAGAACTCCTTCTTAGTTGGAGATTGTTTCGCTCCCTTTCGAACTTAGGTTTGAATTGTAAAGTCGCTAAGGACTATAACTTAGAAGGATCCGTCCAAAGGCACAGCTTCCTTCTTGCCGAGACTTGCTCGATTAATCAACAAGTTATCCCGCCTTGTTCAGGGCCGTGGACGTAGGATCTTGCGTATCCGAACCACGTTAAATTGCTTGTGTTCTTTTTTGTTTTATTGCATACAAACCTTTGAAAATCATAAGTTTGCATAAAACGTATTTCAAAAGTCGCACGACGAAAAGAACTTAATTTGCGAAAACACGTTTTCAAAAAGAGACAAACTCCGGGCCCCACACTTATCCGCACGCTAAAGTCTTCGATCGAGTTTCAAGTACCGACAAAAGTCGAGTAGGAGAGCTCGATGGCCGACCCACTCCGACCCGCGATCGAAGGTTGTATTTGGCACTTGTTCAACGGTTGCAACTAACGGCTTCAATGACCTTCATCGAGAAAAAGAAACCGTACTCGTGTGTATTCCCCCCCTCTACATCTCGATATTTGTCTCCGAACCAACATCTTTTATTTATCCTCAATGTAACTTATCCATATCTTATATGAATGTGAGCATCACCAACATCAAACATTACTTAGCAAATCAATTGGATGTCAACAAATTACCTTCACAATTGAAAAGAAGAGGATGCAATCAGTAACAGTTCCCAAATTAATTAATACAAAGTCTATAACATTATATTACTTGCCTGTCATCGATGCATTCCCTCCCATTAAGATCTAATATTTTACATGTCATCAATGATGCACCCCGATAGGAGAAATAAAGGAGAAAAGAAGGGATAAGCGGTGGCGTGCAAAAAATAAACACAATTTAAAAACTAAACATGTTGCTGCTGCTCACCTTACTTTGTCAACAGTTGGTCAGTCGAGACACCGCTCTCCTAGTGAGAAAAATAAAATAAAAATAATCTAAGTAAATCTATAAATGGATAAATATATAAATAATCTCCTAAATTATCATTTCCAAAATTAATTACTTCTTGTGGATGATTAGTTTAACATGATTTCTGGTACTTAAAGTTTGTTTTGAATACATTTATGCTAGTTCTAACAATATTATTTTAAAATAGACCTATAAATGGTTAATAATTTATTATTAGTTGTAGATTAGGCTAATTAAATGTCTGAATGATTAATAATTCAAATTTAGTTAAATATATGCCCACTATGGATTTTTTTTAAATAGTTGGAATTCTTTCTTGATTTGGTTTATTTGTACATTAAAAATTATTTTGACAGTTGAAAAAGTGAAAAATATATCATTTTAATTGCATAACTCATTTCCTTTTTATTTATTTTTTAAATTATTATTACTAATGAAACTCTCTTTTTTAACTAATTAAATATAAATATAAAATTTATAAATACAAATTTTGAAATAAGGGTAATGCCCTTTTGCTTTCATATACTGAGAAATTGAAATAATAGATAAATTAGATAGATTATTAATTAAATAAACTATTAATTATTCATGAATATAAATTGAACTGAATTAAGATTGAATTGGTTTTGTAAAATAATATGAATTTGGATTGAGATTGATTCTAATTGAATTGTGTTTTTTTTATAGATGTAGTTGTGCATCTATAAATTAATAAAGAGAAGTAATATATTTACCGCTAAATTTAATGAAAGTTAAATTGATTTAAAATTAGAATATTAGATTTTTATATAGATAATAATATATTATTTTGAATAATTTAAAAAGAAATCATTTATTAAAGAGTTTAAAAGAAATTTAATGTAAACACTTTTTGGGAAAAAAATAATTAGATTGAAATGCAATTAGATTTGAAATTGAATTTTTAATGTAGATGTGGATCTATTGAAAATAAAAGAATAAAGTATTTGCCCCTCAATTTAATGAATTTTCAATTGAGTTCAATTGAATTGAAATTGAGATTGATTTGAAATTAAAATCATTCGATTTTTATATATATATAAGATAAGTTATGAATTTGGATTGAGGTTGATTCTAATTGAATTGTTTTTTATAGATGTAGTTGTGCATCTATAATTTAATAAAAAGAAAAATATATTTACCCTAAATTTAATAAAAATTAAATTTATCTAAAATTAGAATATTCGATTTTTGTAAAGATAATAATAAAAAATTTTGAATAATTAAAAATAAATCATTTATTAAAGAGTTTAAGATAAATTTAATGTAAAACATTTTTTGGAAAAATTAATTAGATTGAAATGCAAATTAGATTTGAAATTGAATTTTTAATGTAGATGTGTATGTATAGAAAATAAAAGAATAACACATTTGCTCCTCAATTTAACGAAGTTCCAATTGTCACGCCCCGATTTTCGGAGAAGGACACGATCATCAGGGTGAGACTGGGGGTTGGAAAAAAGAAGCGGGAAAGAAATAAGGTTTGTATTATCTGGAATAAATCAAGCGGAAAGCCCGATAGATGGTGTAACAAGTCTTTCAATAATGAGTCATGTGAAAACAAAGGTGATAACAGTATTCAAGAATTTTATATTCAAAGACTCGATTCAAATCGAGTCTTTAAGCAATTAATCATCAAAGTAACTATCACAGGGCCCAACAACCATACACAAGATAAGCCCCTCAGAGTTCTTAATAAAAGTATTTGAATTTAAGCGGAAGCAATATATAATATAGATATACAATAGTAACCCTCGACTCAGCTTTGTTCGTCACCACCATCCGCCCAACCTGAAAACATTTTGAAAATAGTTTGGGATGAGCACTAGTGTACTCAGTGGGTGAAGCAATTCATAAACATTTTTATAAATAGTTTATCCATGCATAAATCGTATGATTTGGAAGGTTTTGAAACAAAAGTCACTCTCAATCATACCAACATTTATTCCTTGTGTGCGCACTGTCACGTTCTACTGTTACTCTTACTCTATACCTCCTTCCTTTTGGGCTTTGGGCTACAACCCAGTGAGTCCCATAAACATCTGATCTCGGGTCTTGACCCAGAGATCCCAACCGTTAGACTTAAAGCCGAAGCCCATAGGTCCTCTCCCTTGGTTAGCACACAATGGAGATCAACCCATTGCACTACTAACAATGGTGTACACAATTCTCACTAGCGTGTTAGGCTAGTCAAGAATCTCGATCGATTAATTCAGAGCATTAAACAAGTAGAACGCACAAAAACATTTTCATGGATAAACATAACATTTCATGGAACTCAATAACTCAAAATAATTTTGAGAAAGTAAAACCCACCTTGCTTCTGCTGATAACAATAATATAGCCTCCACCAAAGTAGGGTGCTACTTCTCTCCGTCAATATCTCCTACAAGAGGAATCCTAAACTTAATAGTAATTCAAATTCTTATTTATCTGTAATCCTAACACCTTTCGAATCCTAATTCACAACCCCCACTATCTCAAAAATGATTTCAGTTTGTGGGAAGCAATAATTCCAAATTTAAGCACCCACAATATTCTAAATTGAATCATTATAGTGCACGGAGTATCTCTATATTTACTAAGTATAACTATGCTTTTAATTTCTGATAACTCAAATAGAAGACAATCACATATTGAATTATTAATTTATTTAAAAATTATTTCACCTCTGACTACATCTAAGAAGGACAAATGAGATGTTCTGGTTGTTTATATATATCAACTATGTTTATTTATTTATTAAATAATCATACCTAAAGTAATTAAGGCATGCGTTACAAGTTTTATAACATCAATCAAACATAATTACAAGTTTATTTAGAACTGCCAATTTATGAGATTTCACACTTAATATGTATAATTAGTAACTTACGACAAATACATAATTGTTTTAATGGAATAAAAAGAAACAGGGGAATGGCCTAAATACTTTATTGTTGTTAAACCTCTTGAATATGAACTTTTGCTATAGTCCTGCAAGTCAATTTATGACAATACAAGGTGGCTAAAGAAGCTTATAACACGACTTTTCTTATGTGATTATGATCAGGTGACACAAGTGGCCCTTCTACGAGTGAGTCAGGCATAGGGATTTATTGCACTTGATGATAACAATCTGTAACTAAAACCTTGGACTAATAGTGCATCTCCAAATTAAGTTTTGTAAGTACCCAAAATTTAATTTACACCGATGTTAAACCATAATATGTCGTCGGCCGTATATCGCTTGTAACCTTAGGCTTTATTAATATAAGAATTATTGTCAACCAAAGCATTAAAATCCCATTTAGTAATTGAAGCAATTACGTACATCCCTCATATATGAAACGTTACCATCCCACTAATACTATATCATAAATTTCTGTCTATGAATAGAAGAGGGAGTTATAACTATATACCTTCTGCTTCTTTCTTTCTATGGTCTACAAGAGCGCAGACGATACACTTCTTCTTAGGAAACCTTTTCGTGAGGTTGGATAATGGTAATTGTAGTGTATTGTATCAAATTGGGTATATCCATTATGATTAGTCACTAGTCTACACTCTACATTTAACTACATCATGCCAACTCATGCTAAAAGAGATAATTATATTATGTGCATCCATTAACCTAAGGGAGACGTGTAGGAAATATATTATGTAATCATGATATATGTGGACTAGCTTATCGATTACACACACATATGTTATTTATAGTAAATTCAGTAGGTATATGCATAACTTAACTTGTCCAAATTCACATATTTACTAACACTCTTATCCACGATCCAACAAGTTGCGCAAATATATTAAAAGTAATATATGAATGTACGAAATAAGGGTGTGCCACTACCATTTTAAAATTGACCACGCATTTAAATTTTTACGCATTTTCTATAGACGTCATAATTTATTTATTTATTTTTTTTCCAACCACATACACATATATGGAATTATAGGAATTTTCCATGGGGTGTGAATCTTCTAACCTATAAGTAAAGAATTAACTAATCTTCTTAAACCTTGTAAGGAAAAAACTAGGGATATCACATCCTCCCCTCCTTAAAATTAATTTCGTCCTCGAAATTTACATGCCTTCATATGGTAATTTCAGATACTGGGATTTGATATTTTCTTCCAGTAGTGATTCCACAGAACCTTTACTAAAGGAATCTGTTTGTTTATCAAGATCTGAACTTTGCGATCAAGTATTCTCATCGGTCTTTCATCATAACTTAATTCTGGACTCAGGACCACTTCGTCATATTTAATAACTTGTTTAGGATCAAAGACATATTTTCTCAGCTGATAAACATGAAAATAATTGTATGCATCTCCAACGCTAGGTGGCAGAGCCAAAACTATAGGCCACCGGGCCTATTCTCTTTAAAATTTCAAAAGGTCTTATGTACTTGGGATTTAACTTACCCCTCTTGCCAAAACGTACAATCCCTTTAAAAGAAAAAACTTTAAGAAAACATGATCACCAACCTTAAACTCTAACTCGGTTCGGCGCTTATCGGTATACAATTTTTGTCTATCTTGAGCTTCCTTAATTCGTCTCTTTATTTGATCAACTTTCTCAATCATCTGTTGAACAAGTTCTGGAACCAAAAGTTTTCTCTCACCAACTTCATCCCAGTAAAGTGGTGATCTACACTTCTTGCCATATAAAGCTTCATATGGTGCCATCCCAATGGTCGTCTGATAACTATTGTTATAAGCGAACTCAACAAGAGGTAACAAATCCTCCCAATTTCCACCTCTATCTACGATTACAGCTAGTTGCATATCTTCAAGAACTTGTATTGTCCTTTTTACCTGTCCATCAGTTTGAGGGTGGTAAGTTGTACTAAAGTTTACTTGGGTACCCATCGCATTTTGTAAACTAATCCAGAATTGTAAAGTAAATCTGGTATCACGATTTGATGTAATTGATACAGGTACTCCGTGTAATCGCACTATCTCCTTATCGCCATAGATTTCCTGCATTTTCTTGGACTAACCATTATCCAGTATCTTCATCTCTCGACAATATACACTTTTGTAAGCTGCCACGGTAATCATTGTCTTATTGCTTTCGTAATAGATGTATTCCACTTGGAGAAACGTAATTTCCAAATCTACCGTGAATTTAAATAGTTTCCTTCAACTTTCCATATAGTTCTCGGATCGAGAACTGAACCAATACTCAATTACTCGTTGATCGTTTCGTATAAACTCTTCTAGCATTTTGAGATGAATCTGGAATCACAAGGTGATCGATAACCGCACGCCCCGTACTCTAAAATCTTCTTGAGGTACTATTATGCTAATCTACCCAATCGGAACGTGACTCGAATCACAATATGAATGTACGAAATAAGGGTGTGCCACTACCATTTTAAAATTGACCACGCATTTAAATTTTTACGCATTTTCTAAAGACGTCATAATTTTTTTTTTTTCCAACCACATACACGTATATGGAATTATAGGAATTTTCCGTGGGGTGTGAATCTTCTAACCTATAAGTAAAGAATTAACTAATCTTCTTAAACCTTGTAAGGAAAAAACTAGGGATATCACACCAATTGAGTTCAATTGAATTGAAATTGATTTGGACTTGAAATCATTCGGTTTTATATATATAAGATTGAAATGCAATTAGATTCGAAATTGAATTTTTAATGTAGATGTGTATGTATAGAAAATAAATGAATAACGCATTTGCTCCTCAATTTAATGAAGTTCCAATTGAGTTCAATTAAATTAAAATTGAGATTGATTTGGAATTGAAATCAATCGACTTTTATATATACTAGGACAACACTCGTGCTACCCATGAATTTGTAATGTTTTTATATGTGTAACATAGATGTTGCTCTAGGCATTACCAAAATGTTACGCTAACATACAGAATAAAAAATGTACATTACCTTCTAGACATATTTGAAAATGTGGTTGAACCGAAGACATAAGAATATGGCTCGCTCATTTCTCAAACTCTTTCATATGTTCATCATGCACCTCTAAGAAAATATGGTCGAACGGAAGACATAAGACTGTTATTTCATTTGTGTGCTCGTTTTGCAAGCTCCAAACATCATCTCTTGTATTGTTAAAAGCCTCTTAGCTTATTCTTATCTTGGGCATACAAAACAAAGGAGACATCACACATACATACTGAACATCAAGTTTTTATTGTCTTTGTTGTAAATCTGTACAAAATTGTTCTCCCACTTAAGTGTGGTGATAATTTTTAGAAGTTGATTATTTATATCTCATAAAAAACTTCTACCAAGATTAACTAAAGGAATATTGACCATAAATTAAGTATTAGTGAATAGGTCAAGAACAACAAAATTTTAAAAATGAGTATTTTAACATCAAATTCCCATGTACAATCATATAGGAAAGAAAAAATATTACACATATAAAAAGTTGTGGCTATCAATTTGATTACAGTTTGTGATAAAATTCTCGAATTTTCTACTATAGTTTAGATCATCAGACACATTTATTGAAGTCTCGAACATGACTACAGTAAGTTAAGGCGAATGTCTTATGTCCAAAACCACATGCAATGATTCAACTAACTTATTACAACAAAACAAAAGCAGTTTAATGACCTTCATTGTTGTCCAAGACATCTTCCCTTCAAAGAATATAACTCTTGCCAACGTTAGAAGAATTAAGTTGATAGTATAAGTTCAAAAATTATCCATTAAGTCAGCTAAGCAATTAATTCGATCTAAAAGCATGAAAGTTATATAGTTTTTTTTAAAGTTTTTCCATGATATATACTCAATTAGTTTATCCAACTGAATAACGATATGAAAATTAAAGAAAACTTTTAACAAAGTGAAGTTTCGATTATGTTGTTTACATTTACAAATAAACATGAAAATGCAGGACACATAATTTTGCCAAGGCTGCTCAATTTCCTGAAAGAAACCATATCATGTTTAGTTAATGAAGGAGTTCCATTATGAATTAACTTAATCAAGCATACCTCGAGAGATATAGCTTATCGGTTACTCCAGGTCATGTGAATGTAGGAGTTCCCGTACGTTGCACACAATGGAACATCTCTCATGTTCAAATAAACTTGAATACTAAAACCAAGACAGTAAAAAGTAGCCATTATAGGAGATTTATGTAGTATAATTCATCCATAAATCGATAATCTCTAATAGTCATTAACCTATTTAATTGAATATTCTGCATTTTGACGTAGAAGATGGAGGGAGAGAATAATCTTGACATGATTTTGTGATTTACATAGGATTTTGGGTCAAGAAAAAAGGAAATATATGAACAAATAATTAAGACTGAAAAAAATTAAAAGGGAAAAGAGGAAAAATAATATCATTAAATTGGATTGAAAATTATAAGGGCAAAATGACCGATTTTATGTAAAATTGTATTGAATTGTAAATTAATTGAAATCAATGGTTGAATATCTCTATAAAATAATAGGAAACATTTACTAAAGGAGAAAGTGATAACCTTAGAAATAAATTATGAGAAATTTAATTAGTTAATATGATGTGCGACACCTATAAAACTTTAATTTTAAATTCAGTTATATTATTTTAAAAATATTAGTTTAAAGTTGGGATGTAATGTATAATTTAAAATTAGATTAGATTAATTAAATCTAAATGTAATTTACAAAGACTAAAATTTAAATTTAAATTGAATTGAGTAGAAATTATATTCGAATTTGAAATTAGATTGAACTTTAATTGTGTGATTTGTCACACTATGGTTGAGTATAAATTGGACTATTTATATCTATATGTGGTAAAAAGTTAATATTAAAATTGCAATTGAATATCCCATTGGATTGGGAATGTTTCAATTGGATTGAAAATGAAAATTCAATTTAAATTGAACATAAATTGAGTTGATTGAAATTGAATTATATTAATTTATATCGTGTTTCTATAGATGTATATATATGTACGTATATTTGTATTAATAAAAATAGTAATAACTGGTTTACCTCTAAATTAAATGGAAATTGCAATTGAATTCAATTGAATTGAAATTGAATTGGAATTGATTTAGAATTGCACATCCGTTTTTTCATATATATAAGATAAGATTCTAATATAAATATATTTATTTATTATTTAAATTAATTTTATATTCTATAATCATATTGAGATGACAATTATGAATAAAAAAATAAACGTAGAATAACAATAACTTATTAATTTTATTTATTTATTATAAATTATAATTATGTAATAACATTAGGAATAATATCGATATTTCATTTAAAAAGTGAAAATAAGCTATTAATATGAGCAGTATTTCAAGTACTATTTTCTCCATTTTTTTGACTTTCAACACTTATTTTCAAATATATGTAGAGTCTCAAACCAACCGCTTTCATCAGTTAAACATTTATTAATAAACTTCAGCTACTCCAAATACACCTGAATCCATAACTAATTCATTACTTCTATTTGTAATTGCATTTTGCTGCAAAATTATGTACTCCCTCCGTCCCGGATGAAACGTCCTGTTTCTTTTCGGCGCGGTAATTTATGCGGTGGACTTTTGTGTGTTAGGAGAGAGAGTGATGTGAATGGGGCCCACAAAAAAGTAACTTTTTGTGAGATAGATTTATTTCCTTTTTAAGAAACAGGACATTTGGGTGGGACAACCCGAAATAGAATACATGACGTTTCATGTGGGACGGAGGGAGTACTTTTTTGAAGCCTTTTAGAAATAGAATTATTCTTCTAATACTAAGTATTCTTTGAAGCTCGATTAACCTCTCTAAACTCGTTTAGGACCTTTAGGTTTGGTGTGGAAATCTCAAGTTTATAATTGCCAAATATAACCTTCGTTTAGGAAGCGTATTCTTTCTTTTATTTTGTTGAAGGGTTTGTTTGGTAAATGACTAAGATACTAGCGTCACCGAACCGGAAAATTAACCATCCGATGTATCGGGTCCAGGACCTACATTGGACGTGTATCCAATTATTTCTCTCCACGTCGCATTTGCGGAATTAAGTTCATTCCGCATGCGCTTACTACTGGCACTGTGACGCACATAATAGAAGCAAAAAGCAGCACATGCGCGGGTTAGAGCGTCGGTTCTCTCTCTAGAGCTTGACATACAGACATCTATATGTATATTTAGCCGGATTTATACTCTGGGTTGGCAGTTTTTAGCGGTGCGAAAAAATTTGTGGCGATGAATCGGGGAAACGATCCCAATCCTTTTGACGAGGGAGAACCTGAAGTGAATCCATTTTCGGTAAATGCTTATTCAAATTACTTAGATCTGCCTATATTTAGATTTGTTTTGTGAATCTCGCGGTTGATTTCGTCAATGTTTTCGGCTTATGGTGTTTGTGGAAGTTGTGATTATTTGGTTCAGATCCGAGACCTCCGGCTTTGTTTGTTCGGTTAAACCTGACATTGGATTTCAACTGAGTTGTTATTTTTGGGTGAAATGCGAAACTGAAATCTCAATCGTATCTATTGTACGTGATTACTGATTAGCAAATTGGTTTGGGTATTCAGCCAAAAAATGCGTTACTATTTTGTTCCTGATTTTGCTCTAAATTATTTAGGAACGATTAATGGCGGAATGTATGTGTAAATGTGTAGATAAGTCTTTATGCATATCATAGTTACTGGCTAGTTGAATTTTCTACATACAGACCACTGTGAAAATTTATAGCATAAGAAACCTCCTCAGTTACCAACATACCTAATACTTAAGTACTTATCACATACATTCCCCAATTTATAGTAAAACGTCTGAAGCTTTTCCCCAAAGGTACAAAAGGAAAAAGTAGATCATTACAACAACGACCAGGTATCCACTGTCAGCGATTTTGATATCCTTAATTTGTCTTACAAATGGGAAAATGATGGTTTAATTTATTGGTCTTACATATGTTCCATTTTTAATGCATATCTATGCATAGGCATCTATTGTCCACAAATATTATGATAGGTCTCATTTTACCTAAGCATACAATAAAATATATGCCTTCTCCAGGTTGATTTCAAATGTTTGTCAATCCTGATAAGAAAATGCTTCAGTTACCCATGTTCTGGCATCTGACTTTTTTTCTTCTTTCAGAATGGCAGTGGGTCGAAGTCTTTCATTCCCAAAGCGGTTGCAAATACATTTGGTTTTGGTCAGAAGCATGATGCCACATCGGATATACCGTTAGATTCTATGAATGTAATCTATTTTGGATGTATACTCATATCCATATCTTCAGTATCATTTTAAATTTTGATCATGATTCTGTTGCATGATACTTCAGGATTCAAAGAAAAAGGAGAAAGAACTCTCCACATGGGAAGCAGATTTAAATAGAAGAGAGAGGGTCAGTTTTAGTTAAAGATTAAATTATTGCAAGTAGATTCATGATGTTTAACCTATCTGGTTTTTTCATTCAAATTCATGTCACCCATTTAAGCACTTTTTATCTGATTATCTGGGATTTTAAGATTCTGTAGTTTATCTATATTACATATGGCCATGGTTTAAAAATACCATTGATTTCTGCAAATAATTCCCGTTTTGGTTCCATTCCCTAGAAAAACGAATCAAAAGCTACGAATCGATCCTGGCCACTAATTCGTACGCATCAGTCAAAGATTCCCGATTCAAATGCTTGTGATTCGAATCCCTTTCTTGACAGGAATATATTTGTTTTCCATTTTTAAAAAAATCAATATAATCTTTCAAATCGTTATCGATTAATACTGGACTTAATGTTTATATCTCTTATAAACACCATATATTACATGAATTTGGTAAAACTTTTTACATATCATTGCCTTTTTTGTGATTGAGCTACGGTTTATAAGGGAGTAGGAGTAGTGGTTAGTTCATAGAACCTTAATAGATGTTATTTTAGTACTCCCTCCATCCCATTATTATTGTCCCACTTGCCTTTTTTGGTTGTCCCATTATTTATGTCCCATACCAAATAAGGAAATAAATGAGTGGACCACAATCAATCTAAGAAAGTGGACCCCACCCCTTTATACTTTTACACCACTACTTTACACCTTTACCTCCACTATCTTAATTACAGTGCTCAGCTCCAATGGGACATAAATAATGGGATGAAGGGAGTATTTTTCAAGAAAGTAGGTGGGTGGTATAGGGGGTGAAACTTTAATTCCTTATTATTTTTGGCTTGGTTAGTGGCTCATTGATACTTACGTATCGATCCGCGTCGGTACTTACGTTCTGTGATACCATAGATAAACCTATCGATTCCCGAATTAGATTTTTAAAACATTGGTTGTGGCTATATATTCTTGAGTCTGATTTTTTAAATGAAATATTTATTTGACTTTAAAACCCAACTCGATCTTTCTTTGCTTGTTACAGAAAATGAACTCAACTGGCAATTCATAATGACTATCTATTTATCTATAGTATCTTTTTATTGATTATCAAAATTATATTCGTATACTAGGTCTACACTTCTTGTATTAGATAACTTGCCATCTGAAAAATGATTGGCTTGAGCATTTTGTTCATGCTCTTTCTACTGCTGCCATATTCTTAGTTCATTGGATTTATGCATGTGAAGATACTCATTGACTTATGTGCTGCAGGAAATTAAACGAAGAGAAGATGCTGTTTCCAGTGGTAATCTATAAGACCAAGGCTAATAACCATGTTACAACTTGCAATTATTTTCAGTTTTATGTTTCTAATTCATTTAATGATACTTTTATTCAGCTGGTGTTCCTGTGGATGATAGAAACTGGCCTCCATTTTTCCCCATTATTCATCATGATATACCTAATGAAATACCAGTCCATGCTCAGAAGTTGCAATATCTGGCTTTTGCAAGTTGGTTAGGTTTGTATTCTCATCTTCTTGTCATCGACAACACAAATTTATAGATTGTGGGCACTGCTTATATCCCTGGCTATAATTATTGTCCACAGTTTGTTCTTACTGCTCAATATGATGTTTTTAACTCAGTTTATCGTGATTGAAACTCTCTTTCTTCAAGACAGTATGCAGTGGTTTTGTTTAAAAGTTTTGATAGAATGGAATTTTACAAATTCATCTAGCACCATCTTCTCTTTTCACTATGAAAGTGTTGCAGAATGTCGTTTTCTATTTTCCTATAGCCGAGCTATGCTGCATCATGGGAATTAGTATATATGCTTTTAGCTAGTGTAGTCAGCTCATATTTATACACTTGTTCTTTCGAAAATTAAAATCATTGTTGGCCCATTTTTATTCATTTCTTATGGTTCTACTTTTAGTTTGAAATCTGATTTATGGTGCATAGCAATTTTTCTCAGATTGATAACTTTACCTTTGATCATTTTTTTTCACAGGGATTGTACTTTGTCTCACATTCAATGTCATTGCAATAACTGTTTGCTGGATAAAGGGTGGTGGTAAGTGTGTGATTTAATTTTGTTCGCAAATGTTTTATTTTTGGGCTTTTGGTGCAATGTTTTAGATGCCATTTACTTTTTGCAGGAGTCAAGATCTTTTTCCTTGCCATAATCTATGCCCTAATGGGATGCCCCCTCTCATATGTGCTATGGTACAGGCCTTTGTATCGTGCAATGAGGTGCCTGAAATATGCCTTTTTCTCACTCTTTACAGACTTTTTACCATGTTCAATATTAATGCTTCTTATCATTTTTTCTGGTACTTCCCTCAGGACTGATAGTGCATTGAAATTTGGCTGGTTTTTCATGTTCTATATGGTATGGTCAAATGTTGTGCCTAAACGATATGTGGTTATTTTATGGTAACTTGTCCATATTGATAATCCTTGAATCCATCACATTTGCAGCTTCACATTGGTTTTTGCATTGTTGCTGCAATTGCCCCTCCCATCGTCTTTCATGGGAAATCATTGACGTAAGCAATTTCATTTTTATTTAAATTTATCCTCTGGAGCAGAGCTTGATATAGCTTGGTTGATATTTCTAATGTGTCGGTGTAGATTATGATATCATATAGACTGTATTTTGCTGGTTGTCCTTTTTATCTTCCTGGTTTGTGATTTTAACACTTAGATTCATAAAAATTGAGGAACTAAACCTATGTGACATTGATTTATTTCTTCTTTTTTCTCCTACGAACTCATTCCTTAAATCTTTTTTCCTCTCTCTCTCTCTCTCTCTCTCTCTCTCTCAGTGGAATCCTTGCAGCTGTTGATGTCTTCTCTGACCATGTCCTTGTTGGGGTGAGTTTTTGTTTGTTACTCCTCATCTGTAAATCTTTTGTTGTTTCTCTAACTTTTCGGTTGTATAGTGTTTGCTTATATTGAACCTTAGGGTACTCATTTCTTTGACGTCTTAGTATGTTTTGCACGGACTTGATTCCAATTTTGATTCCCTGTAAATTTAGGATGGTAGGATTTTGTCCATCATGAAAGTACTTTTACTTTATCTGAAGAAGAGAGGAAGAGGGTGGGGTAGCAGAACAATTTGATTTACATGCTGATGTTTATTAGTTATGAATACTTTGAACTTCTTCTTTGGGTATGCTTAGCAATTAGCATAGAGGAGAAAGCCCTGCATACTACTGCCTGCGTAACCTTCATTGTCCATGCATTTTCTTTAGGAATCAACTTCTTGTTAGTTTTGTACTTTATGACCATTATGTATCTTTTCATGTATATAAGAGTCCAAGAATTTTGTATTCTGTTGCAGATATTTTACCTTGTTGGGTTTGCATTCTTTTGCTTGGAATCACTGCTGAGCTTATGGGTACTCCAGGTTAGACTCAGATGCAACTGCATGGCATGCTCTTTATGAATTTTTAAGCACTAGAAAATTTATTACTTTAGAATAGCTAATTTTGTTGCATTAGAGAATTTCTGTTTTGCTTTAGTTGCATGATTCAATCTAATTTGACTTCTTCAACCAAAAGCTTTAGCAGAAATAGAGAGCTTGCATGAGATCTTATAGTCAAGTGTTGTTTTTTTTCTTTCATTAAGCCAGCTGCTAATAGTATGGAAAACTTGTTTCCAAGAATTAAGTTTGCAGTTTTATCTTCTTCTCGGTACGTATTCATATTGTTCCGAGGGGGAGTCTGGGGTGCTTGTGTTTGTCGTATCTGCTTTGCTTGTTGTTACCATTTGTTGATCTCTCTCTCTCTCTTTCTCTCTCTTTCTTGCAGAAAATATATACATATTTCAGGGGAAATAAGTGATGAGAGTGCAATGTCGCGGAGGTGCCTAAGTAAATAGATGTGTTTCCCTTCATTTGATTTCTTCTTTAAGATGACTGATTCAGCCATCATACTACCTACATAAGAGCTGCACTTTCTTAACATGAGGGAAATGTAATCAATTCAGGTCTTTTATGAACTTATGAATCGGAGAATTATGGATCAAACCTGGGTCACTTCTATTATACTTATATTTTGGGCTAATGCTATTTAACAGGGGCACAGGCCACAACTATCCTCGTCATATAAAAAACGAATAGTATGTAAGCGTTACTCTACCTTATCCCAAAATAAATTATCTGGTCTCTGTTTATAATGTAATTGTTGATTAGTTTTTGTCTCGAGTAAAATTCAACATGACAAAATGTCCATACCTCTCCTCTCCTCCACCTTCCCATATCCTCACACACCCCATCTCTTAGCAGGCCATTATCCTTCCGCCACGTGGCTCTCAAAATATCCGAACTTCAAGATATCACCACCACCCCTCTCCATTACTACATTTATCACAAACAAAAATTCATACTGCATAATATATTCTCTATTATACAAGAAAATTCCACATTTCATATTTCATATTTTATATTCTCCTGTGTGGTTTGCAGGCTACTGCACAAGGAGCGTGGTTTACCCAAATCGGCCAAGGTAGCGGTATGCGGGTTCCATGAATAAAAAAAAAAAAAAAAATTCATACTCCATAATATATTCTCTATTATACAAGAAAATTCCACATTTCATATTTTATATTACTACACTTATCACAAAAATTAATTTTATATTTTTTCAAGTTTTGAAAGTCCCAAACAATCCTCTTCGCTCAAAAGACACACTAAAGCAAGATAGAGAGAGTGTGTGGAGAGAGGAGAAGAACAATGGCAATCTCCACTGTGTACACAGTCCAATCCCTCAACTCAATCTCCACACCATCAAAAGCCCACTTAGGATTCAACCAGAAACCCATAATCTTCTACAGCACAACCAAGAAATCCATCACCACCAGAAGAGCCGCCGAGATATCATGCTCAGCCGAGGAAAAAACAGTGGTGATTGGCTTGGCAGCCGACTCCGGGTGCGGGAAGTCCACCTTCATGCGGCGGCTGACCTCCGTCTTCGGCGGAGCCGCTGAGCCCCCGAGGGGCGGCAACCCGGACTCCAACACGCTCATAAGTGACACCACCACCGTCATATGCTTGGATGACTACCACTCACTTGACAGAACCGGACGGAAGGAGAAGGGCGTCACCGCACTGGATCCTAGAGCTAATGACTTTGATCTCATGTACGAACAAGTCAAGGCTTTGAAAGATGGAGTTGCTGTTGATAAGCCTATTTACAATCACGTGTCTGGTCTATTGGACCCTCCTGAGCTCATCAAGCCTCCCAAGATCCTCGTCATTGAAGGCTTACACCCAATGTAAGTAGTTCCTTTTTAAATCTTTATTGTCTGAATTTGCATGAATGTTAAGAGAGAGAAGGGCTTGTTGAAAAGTGAGTTTAGATTCTGTGTGTGGTGATAGTATTTTGGGCTATCCATATGCGTAATTGTATGGTTGAGGAATTAAGGTTGTCCATGTCATCATATCTGCTGCTGACCCATGCATGCGGTGCAGTCTTTATCACCTCTTTTTTTTTTTTTCTTTTTTTGAAAAATATATTTATTAATAAAATAGTTTTACGTTAATGTAATTAAAGGTACGACCAACGTGTTAGAGACCTCTTGGACTTCAGCATTTACCTCGACATCAGCAATGAAGTCAAATTTGCATGGAAGATTCAGGTAATATTCATCTAAACAAAGCAAAGAAATTTAATCGTTAGCGTTGTGCACTGAGTTAATGAATCTTGTTTCATGCGAATACGTACAGAGGGACATGGCTGAAAGAGGGCATAGTCTCGAGAGCATCAAAGCCAGTATCGAAGCCCGAAAACCCGACTTCGATGCCTACATTGGTATATACATACTGTCTTCACAACAACACACCCTAGCACAGAGTGATGTATATGATGAAGGGATGTTGAATTTTGTTTTGGGGTTGCAGATCCACAGAAGCAATATGCAGATGCAGTTATAGAAGTGTTGCCAACTCAGCTGATCCCAGATGACAATGAGGGCAAGGTTTTGAGAGTGAGACTGATCATGAAAGAAGGGGTAAAGCATTTCACTCCAGTCCACCTCTTTGATGAGGGCTCCACCATTTCTTGGATACCATGTGGAAGGAAGCTCACCTGCTCCTACCCCGGCATCAAATTCCGCCTACGGCCCGGATACCTACTACGGCAATGAGGTATACATGCATGCCTAACTCCACCTCCAAGTGCATATTCTTGATGTGGTTTTGTTTGTGTTGCAGGTTTCTATACTGGAAATGGACGGCCAATTCGACAGACTAGACGAGCTGATCTATCTAGAGAGCCATCTAAGCAACATCTCTACAAAGTTCTATGGAGAAGTGACTCAGCAGATGTTGAAGCATGCTGATTTCCCAGGCAGCAACAATGGGACTGGTCTGTTCCAGACTATTGTAGGGTTGAAGATCAGAGACCTTTATGAGCAGATTGTGGCCAGCAGAACAGCTGCTCCTCTTGAAGCTTCCAAGGCATGAGTAATGCTTTGAATCTGCTCTACCACCTTGTTGTATCATCAGTTTAGTGTTCATAGAATGAGGTGTTGTCTATTTGTACTTAATTTCAGTTGGAACTCTGCATAGAGAAACAATTCTGCACATGTTTGAAATGGAGGAATCGTATAAACAAATTACATACATACTTTTGTACTAAAAGTATGCAATCCCACTACTTTACAATGATGAATGCCTGCATCTTTTCAACCTATTACATAATTAAATGAATGGACTGTTGTTACAAGTTTGGCTCTAAAATCCTAAGAAATCAAAAGGGACTGGAATGTGAACAGAGAGATAACTGAAGAAGATTACGCGTTCATGTTACAGTATGCTGCTGATATATATGGCTGGAATTTCAAATAAGCTCGACTAGTTACAAGGGACTTTTCAGCCAATTATTGCCAGCAAGCTTTGTCTAACAGCTGGAATGGAGCAGATGACAGATCCAAAAATGCCCGTTAAGGCATATGCTATTGCGCAGAATGGAAGAGCCTCAGGTTCCTTTGCTGATAATGCAGCTGTTCCTAGTCCATGCGCACTGAAACAAGAAATAAACAACTTTTTAGCTAAAAAAGAAAAAGAAAAAAAAGAACTTAAACTCTTGTAAGAATGGAAAGATAAGAACTAGATTCTCATGATTCTTTCCTTATATAGTTTTTTTGGATTGTATAGATGCATTTTTGAATCCAACTGACAAGAAATTATGTACTACCTTGATGCAGTTGCTATTCCACGAGCAATAGGATCGCGGAATCCTAGTTTATCAAGAACAGTCTGAGCAAAATTGGCCCCAACTAGTCCAGTTACTACAACAACAGCTGCTGTAAGAGATGTATTGGCACCTGAAATGAGAATAGTCAAGCAGTTGTCATACTTCTGCATAAAGTGCATGTCTGATCCAAATCTCATACTAGGGTGTAATAAATTGAGTTTTGAACCTTCAAAGAAGGAGACAATGCTAAGAGCAAGTGCCACGGTTATGCATCTGGGCAGAACTGATAGAGTTAATGATGGTTCCAAACCAATTAGACGCCCGATGAAAGCCGTGGAGTACAAAGAAAACACAGTGGAAAGGATGACAGAGGACAATATCTCTGCAGCATGCCTCTTCACCAGCTGTGAAAGATTGCAGTATATGAGACTGAAAACAATACCGCGGCTCGTGATTCATTCCTTGTATAGAAGCCATTTGTTTACCTTTCTTTGTTGGAACATTGAGAAGGCAAATGAGAGAATAACTGATCCAAGAAACCCCATCAAAATGTCACCGGCTCCCGGATTTGAAGCCACCTTTGTCAGATAGTACCCTACAATGTAACATGGCTAAAGTAGTGAAAGAAAATCATCAAATACAATGACTATCTAACAACAACAGAACATTTCATCATCATCATTTAATACCAAGAACAGGATTAAGTCCAGACTTTGACAGGTATCCATAAGCATATGCAGCAAGATCTGCAGACAATGAACAGCAGATAATCGGATGGAAAACCTTCTTCACGCCGGATGGTAACCTGAAGTCGCGAGTAACCAATGAGATGTTAACTGATACAAAACTTAGGTTTAAGTGTTGGAGAAACTAAACTTGAAGCTGTTACCCTGAACCAAAAATGTAGCCGATAACGGTTGAAGCCAGGAGAAAAGGCAAGCAGGTCCTGGCATTTGTTCCAAGTATAGTAGGATAGAGCAATGCGGACACAAAAGATGCTAGAAATAGAGCAGTCCAACTCCAGAGCTCAAGAGATGAAAAGGGAGAAGGCTTAGGCATAGGCTCAGCTGGTATCATTTCTGTGTTCACCAACTTCCTCACTGCTATAGCTGTGAATCCTGCTACAGATAGTGAAGCCAGCCACCCTCCAGCTGCAGATGAGAAAACACACATTACACCCATTGAAAAGCACAATCTGCCTTGTGTGAATCAAGGCTAGTTGGATTTCATTATATATACCAATAATGTAGATGATTTTAAGTCCGGAAGCAGCGGGGATGTCTTTGACGGAGAGAGGCAGCACCACCAAAGAGGGGACGTAGAACAAGGGGAGCCAGCGCTGGATGAAGAGCAGCGCCGGCTGGAAGAAGTTGAGCAATCCAGTTGCGGCGGAAGGGACGGTTGAATCAAGGGCTATCAAGATTGTGAATATGCAAAACATCCCAAACAAAGCACTCGGGAATTTAATGGCGGCGGCAACGAATGCCTTCTTCAGCAACTTATCGACTGCCAGAATGATTCCCAAAGATACTACCAAATGCGATAGTTTCAGAACCTAAAACCGGAATCACATCTCGTTCATTAATTAGAGCAGACATTATGAAATCAGGCATAATTACACGTCTCATTTTGTTATATTTACCGTGCTCTGAAGACTCGCAGAGGCCAATCCATCTTCCGATGCTGCAGATTTCACCAAAACCGTCCTCTTTGTATGCGGTTTCAGAGAATCAAGAAGCAAGAACTTCGAGTCGGGTCCGAGAAGAGGGGCTGGTCGCGAGAAGCTGGCATTCCTGCTGCTCTTTGTTGCCTCATAACGGGAAGATACTGGGAATCTTGATGAGAATTTGGTGTGTTTCTTGGATGGTGTGAGAGGAGAAGGGTGGCGATTGGGAAGAAGCAAAGGAGTGAAAAATGGGGAAATGGCGGAAGTTGGAGGCATGGTAGTACAGGGGAAGTGGAGAGGAAGAGAGTGTGGAAGTGGAAGAGGGCGACATTGAGATTGTTGTTGAGTGAAATTTATGTGGACATGAGAAGAGGCTGTGTCAAGTTATCGATTTATTACAGCTTGGAATGTCTTTCTTCACTTACGGTTTTGTTAGTTGCTCGAGTCTCTCTTAGTTGTGGGGCCCAACTTATATTATTATATATATTCGAACTTAAATTCATTGATTAAAGCAAATTAATTAAACATAGTACGAAATTGAGATCCAATATCAAATAAAGATTCAAGAACACAGTCATGAAAAGGTAAATGTCTCCAAAATATATTTTTCTTTTCCAATTTGTTGTTTTTCCAAACCAATATATTTAATTTATATAGATACCTCACCAAATTATATTACCGAAGGCTGTCAAAGTGCAAACAAAATCTTATGTCTCATTTTCTAGTGTCCACCATCATTTTTAAATGTAAGCATATAACTGTTTATAATTTAAATTTTAAAGTTATCGTAAACACTTGAATGCTTACAATTAAAATATAAGTAGGGCACAAATAGGAAGAAAGTAGGGTAGAGATCTGAATTGGTCAAAGTATCAATCTCATTTTTTGAGTAAGTCGGTCAGCCCATAATGAATCAGCTTGGCAAAATCTTAGAAATTTTACACACTTATAACAGAGATGGATAATAAAAAAAAATGCGTTCGGGTAAAAATGTATGGAAACTCCCATCAAATTTAATTGGAATTTTTTCTTGTTTGCTAGTGTATAACGTCTCAAATATACTTAAAATGTTCGTGATTGTGGGGTATTTGAAATAGTTGAAATTTATTGATACGTGTTAAAAGCAGCTGAAAACATTTAATTGACAAATTACAGGTCTTTAGAAAGAAGGTAAAAGCTGCTAAAAATGAGAAAAATAGTGTTTGAAAATATTGTTGATAATTGTAGCTTATATTCACTTTTTAAATAAAATGTATATTTACCCCTAGTTTTGTTTATAATAAATAAACAAAATTGAGAAGTTGTTGTATTACATTATAATTTCTCAATATTATAAAATATTAAACTAATCTACATATTATATAAACTTCTAGTATATCATATTAGCATAAATATATTGTGCTATTATATAATCCCTCCGTCCAATTTAACTTGTTTTTATTTCCTTTTTGGGTTGTTCCACTCAACTTGTCTTCAATTCAAAAAGGAAAACTTTTCTGATGTAGAACTTACATCTTTACTACTAAATTACTTCATTTAAATTGTAGGACTCAGACCTTTACTATTAAATCACTTTATTTAAATTGTAGGGCTCACACCTTTACTACTAAAATCCACCTCACCTTAGTAACCGCGCCGGAAAGTTTGAAGCCAAGTTAAATGAGATGGATGGAATATTAAATATTACTCCCTCCGTCCCAACGAGATGGTCTTGTTTTCCTTTTTAGTTTCTCACTTATATATTCTTATTCCAAAAAAATCAACCTTTTTACACAAAACTAACTAGTCTTTTTATGGGACCCACCATTTCACTCACATCTAACAACTCTTCTGAATATACGTGCAACCGACAACATGTAGTGTAGTTGATATTCTCACTTCTATGTAAGTGGTCGATTTAGAGTTGGTCTAGTGTTGGATTTCCGTTAAGGTCGATTTAAATTAATATTTTTTTCTTGCTACATGTAACCACCTCATTGGGACGAATGGGAGTACTTATTTGCATGAATTCACACTAATGATGTTTTTTTTATAATCTTATTATTACGTAGCTAAAAAGGTAATTATCATAAATTGAAAAAAAAATCGAGATTATCATGGTTAAATTTGAAGAATTTATAAATAATGAATAAAAAATTATTATAATTAAATTGGTAATAAACTTATTACTAAATAATTATAATTACATTGGTAACTAACAAGGAATATTATATTTGGGGCTAATGATTTTTTGAGTTAAAGAAATATTTTGAGGAAAGACTTGTCTAATAAATATGGGAGTACTTATTTGCATGAATTCACACTAATGATGTTTTTTTATAATCTTATTATTACGTAGCTAAAAAGGTAATTATCATAAATTGAAAAAAAAATCGAGATTCTCATGGTTAAATTTGAAGAATTTATAAATAATGAATAAAAAATAATTATAATTAAATTGGTAATAAACTTATTACTAAATAGTTATAATTACATTGGTAACTAACAAGGAATATTATATTTGGGGCTAATGATTTTTTGAGTTTAAGAAATTTTTTGAGGAAAGACTTGTCGAATAAATTAGATAAATTGAAAGTTTCAGCTGAAAGTTGGGTTATGTTGGTCCCGAGAGCACGTTCAGGTGACGAGGGGGGGGGGGTGAATACACCTGAAAACCGATTTTCTCAACTTAAACACGAGCAAGTCCTTCTCGGGGATGATGTCGCATCGAACAAGTTCAACGGACCATATAAAGCCGTTACAAATCGTGTTGGCAAAGTGACCGTGCTCTACTCGAGACTCGCTAGGCGGCCGAGAGTCGAATTCGGGAACTTGCGAGATAGAGTTCGGTGGTGCGGAATAGTGTAGGCCCAATTCGATTGAGTTAGGAAAACATTTTTATTAAAACAGTTTCGATTGATTAGTGCGATGCAGTTAAGTTTGCTTTGAAACTCAGTTGAATGATTTAAAGAAGGTTTTCAATATGAACGAAGATAAATCAATGCAACGATTAAGAGCGAGAACACAAGACACGAGAGATTTTTAAAGTGGTTCGGACACAAAAATCCTACGTCCATCGTCCCGAAAGATCGGGAAGCTATTTATTATACTCGAGATAGTCTCGGTCGGTTTTGTCTGTTTGGACAAACACCGGTCTTGAGATTTATCCTGAGCAAGTCTCGGTTACACGGTTATCAAGGCGAGTGTTTGAAAAACTCTCCAAGCTGTGAAGGAGTCCTTTACAATAAGGATTAGTTCAAAGGTGAACTCCTTCGTCTAAGCTATGGATATATTCTATTGAGCTTAGGTTAGAGGGATAGAGAACAAGGAAGTGGCTTCTAGAACGACGAACAGCTGAATATAGCTTTGGGTTCGTGTAACGTCGTTTGGATACTAGAGGCTGTATGAAACAGTTAAGCTTGGTTCCCTAAGAGCTGGAATGTAGTCTTTCGCCGGAGATAGATTCTTTGAACTTCTTGCGGAAGACTTAGGCTTTTTGAATTAGCTCGTTTGAATACTCTGTATGTTCTCTCGTGTTCTTCCCGTGAGCTTCAAATTTTGATTTATCCCTCTATTTATAGAGAAGAGATTAGGATAGATCCGTTGGAGACGACGATCCTTTGTCTCTCTCTTTTGGGTAGCTAACGGCTCTTTTGAAGTTTGGTGGCAGTGTCCTTTCCCTCATTTTCTGGAAAGTTGTTGACTTGCGGCTTTAGTAGATATAGGATACGTGGTCGCTTGTCATTGGTCGAGGTTCGAGAAAGTGGTTGAAACGAGAATAGACTTCAAGGAGATCCGAAGGCGACTTCTCTCTTCCTCGTATTGACTCTCGCTGAAAAGTGACTTCAAAGATTCGACGGTCGGAGGGGTCACGGCCGTTCTTGAGTCGATCTCTGATTCAGTAGCATGCTCCTACTGAGTAGGCTCTACTGAAGATCAGCTCTAAGTACACTGAACTACTCCTGGTAAGTTCAGTTCCACCGACTTCTTTCGGATATCTTTGCTCCTGCGAGTCCAAGTATTCGAGTCTTCTACTTCTCGTCTTTGAGGCGGATAATCTACTGAGTGCCTGAACCAGAGCAGAGGGTCTGCTGAGTCAGAGACAAAACAACTTACAACGTAATGGTTCACCAATCAGAATAAGGTTTTGGGATCTTCAAATCTTCACAAATTCATTTAGAGCACAAGTGCTACTTCGTATTGTATGGGCATAGAAGGCCGAATCATTTCCCATTGTTTATCGACAACTGCTTGAGGATAGAATCATCACCCAACATTTTCCCCCTATTTGATGATGCCAAAACCTAATAACTATCAACCTAACACTATGACTTATCAGAAATAGAGCTCCTTACAAAATTACAAGTAGAATCAGTGGAGTTGTTTTTTAAGTCCTAGACTACTGAGGGGTTCAGGGCAGAAAGTCAAAATAAATATAGAGTCTGAACAACACTTCCCCCTGTCTTAACAACATTTTCCCCTATGTTATCAAGTCTATCAGAATCTAGCTAAGCAACAACCGACAATAAATAACAGACAGTGAGTGTGTGAGTCAGTAATCACTTCAGTGATTCTGAGTGTTAAGCATAAACAAACACGGCTATTCAAACAATAAGATATTGTCAAAGCCAAACAGAGATATTATATATGTAAAGAGGTTCAAGATGCGATTACATCTCTCGCTGGACTAGGAAAAAGAAAAGATACAAAGAGAACATAGAAGCCGAAGTCATTTGAGCGCTAATCCTTGTCTTTGAAATCTTGGGATTGAGATTCGGGAAGAGGCACTCCATACATGTGATAAGTGACTTTTCTCGGCTTCGATATCTCGAGCAAAGTCCGTTGGATCTTCTTCATCAAGAAATTTGGCTTACGCGGCGTCCTTCACTTCTTTCTCTATTACTCCATAGTGATGGATTCGTCAAGTCTCTGTGGGGGTGGCGGGATTCTAAGGTGCGGAACTCGACTTCGACATTTTCTTTGTGACTTTTACGCAATCGGCGCACATGTCTAAATCGGCTCTCATTATCCATTCAGTATAAGCCACAACTTTGCGCTTCTCAGACCAGAATCTCCAGAAATAGTTCCTTTTAATGAACTCGATTTTCAGCACTTCCCACCTCTGCGTGAATTCCACTGGCATCCATTCATCTGTTCTAGGCCATCTGTGAGTCTTCAGATCTGTAGGCTTTATGAATCTCCTGTATCTGTAGGGGATGTCAGCCTTTGAGGGGATCCTCTGACTAGCTTCCTTTTCCGTTCTCAGCCTGAGGGCTTTAAGATCTGCTACATGTAATCTTTCTCTGGCTGTTTCAATTTGCCTGGCCTCTTCACCTCTATATAAGTATCTGTCTAACTGAGCCCAGACCTCTTCCATTTCTTGTTCCTGTGCCTTAGAGGCAGTGTAGGAAGGCTTGTGAGGTGGCTCTTCTTCTGAGTCAGCGGGAGTTGATGATTTTTCTTTGGAGGTGCCCTTTTGCTCCGATGATTATTGCTTCTGCTTGCTCCTTTTCCTTGTCGGCTTCGTCGGCGAGTTTAAGCGTTTTGGGAGGCATCACTTGTTCTCTTGCCTCCAGTGGAGCCTTAGATTTGCCTTTGACAGGCTTCGGTTTGGGTTTGTTGGCTGCTTCAGCTTTGGCTATCTCCCTAGCCAGCTTCTCGTCTGCGGCTATCTGAGCCTCCTCCTCCGGGGTAATGAACCTCTTGGGTCCTTTCTTCTTGGAGGGAGGGGTTGGGAGTTTCGGAACTTTCTTGCCTTTTTGGGCCGAACGGGGAGGAGGAAGAGGAGCTTCTTCCTCTTCCGAGTCCTCCTCGTCGGCATACTCGGCAACTTCCTTAATAATGTCAAGGGGAGTACGTGTTGCACGAGTAGCGACTTCTCCGGCTCCCCGAGCCACTTGGGCCGATCTCGGTTGATCTTTGCAGTTGAGACACCCCCAGGCCTCGCCCGGTTTCGATGGTACGGTAGGGGCGGATGAGCGAGTTGAGGTTGCCCTCGCTGCCGACCTTGCTCTCTTCGGAGCCTTCGATGATCGGCTCCTTGGCGGCTTCCCCCTTAGTTGATTTCTCTATTACACTTTCCCTTTTCTTTGCCAAACTTTCCCCCCTTTTTGGCATCGGCAAGTAGGGTTGGGGGCGGAGCGAATACCTTCTCGTTCGAGGCTTTTGTAGGAGGCCGATAGATCGTCTAATCTTGTATGAATCTTGGTCGGTGCCTCATGCATCTCATTTCTCTCGTTGGTCGGCTGATCGTTTGTATTCTTTGTGTGAGAGATGTGTTGCGGCCTTGAACTCTTTCTCGCTGGCTCAACCTTCTCTTCAAGATCCTTCCGAATAGTTTGGATTCCGAGTTCGTTGGCTTGAGAGATGGGCGTGGACGATTCGATGTGAGCGGTTTGAGCGGCCTTGTATTGATTCATCGGTTTATCCCGGCCTTCCCGAATCGTCTTGAGTTGAGCCTCAAAATCAGCTCTACGTGCGGCTAAGGCATTCGTCGAGAATCTTTGGAGAAGTCGAGGACTTGGGATGAAGAGATGGCGGTTCCGAGTCCCTGCAGCTCGCACTCGTGCCTCGGTGGTTTGCCGCCAAGTTTTGTGGGACGGTACGGGCAAGAAGGCGATTCAGGTGCCTTGATTCTTCAGTGCCACGGCCACTTTGTTTTCAAAAGACGGCTCCTTGGGTCGGGCGCTACTTGAAAGCAGATTGGAGAAGAAGCTGAGCAGGATCAGCTGCCTTCGAAGTGTCAGCCACCGTCTGCCCAGGACCAAGGATGTTGAGTGGAGGGTCAGCAGTAGATGCAGTGACATCCTTGTCTCGTTGAGTTCCCTCATCGAGGCTTCTCGGGGCCTGAATCATGGGGTGGGTCCTGACCATCGGGGTTAGACCCATCTGAGGGCGCGGGTGCTGAGACTGGCTGTCTCTCATTCAGCAAGGCGAGCATGGCCGCCCTCAGATCCTCGAGCGTGCCGAGGTCAGATGGCTCTGAGTAGCAAATCTTCCCTCTTATCGCAGCTCTTCTTCATGGAGTTGTTCACGGGGAATGGTGTATGATCGGTCGCTTCGGCATTGTGCCATTCACGGAACTGATCGACATATGGAGTCTCACTCGCCTAGCCAATAGGACAAGATCCGAGTGGCTGGCGATCTCCGAATTACTTCAGCAATCTCCCGGGAGGCTCGGATTTGAGTGCTTTGAGGCCTCCATCCCAACAGATTCGACTCAGAGGCTGTCTCCGAGCTCTCGACTTCGATAGGAGATGCCTCGTTTCTCGGCGAGATGGGATGCTGCTTGAGGGGAGGTACGTCCAAGGGGCTCTCCGAGTCCGAACTTCTTGATGCGGACTTCGATTGGATCTCTTCAGCTTGGACCCCTTGGTCCATTGTCTCTCCATGTTCAGTGGAAATGATTTTCTCCACTGATTGAGTCTTCTCAGAAGACTCAGGCTCGTCTCTCAGCTATAGTGGTGGCCGAGTAATGGCGACCTCTTTGTTTCCACCGCAGATTTTAGTGGGCGCAACCTCGCCGACCTTTTTCAACTTTTTGGTTGGCGTCTTTGGTGTGGATTTTGGTGGGGACCTCTTCTTCTTCGGCATTGAGGTGCTGTTGAGTCCCACTCGTAGGTGCGGTGGCCCCGAGCCAATGTTGTTGAAGGCTGGCGACCTATTCTGGAATTTGAATTTCTTCACGTTGAAGTATTATTTGTCAGCAAAGGTGACCTTGTCAGATGCGCAGAAATCCTCTATCATCACTGAGAGTTTAAGTCCGTATCGGAGCTTTCCTTTGAAGCTGAGCCTATTGGACGCCTTATCAAATTTGGCTGACTGCATCATAAACTCTCTGAGGAAAAATTATGTCCAGTTGATCTTGGCTCGATCATATATGGCCATCATCAGTTGCAGTTTGGGTCTGGACACTTGGTCAAACGAGCCTGCTTGACTCGTCAGCAACTGAGTCACAATATATGCTAGTGCTCTGTACTGAGGGAGCATAGCGTTCTTGAGAAAAGCGGCTCTGAACACTGTTGGCTTCCCGCAGAACTCGGTGAGGTACTCATCCATCAAATCATCTTTGTAAGTGACGGTGCTGAATCCTGAGTTGGGGAGGTTGAAGCTTTTCTGAAGAGCTTCGCGGATGGACATCTGCTTCACTTCAATCATGGAGTGGAAGGGATCGCCTACTGTATGGACAACGAATCTCCCTCTGATATCTCCATCTACTGAATCAGAGTTCAAGTAGATCTCTGCAACTTGGCGCGGGAGGAAGAAAGTCGGCCTTCTCGTCAGAAATCCTTCCAGACCGGTTTCTCTGAGAGTATAGAATATCTCCTCCATAAAGTCCAGGTCGCACTCATCAAATTCCATGATAGGCTCTCACCAGACTCGATCCTTTTTGAGGATCTCTTGCATATTCTCTGGGGCCATAACAACATTTCCTGTCATTTTTGTAATTTGCATACATAGCATAGGTCAGTATCGATTAACATATAAGAGAAATAAAAACCATACGATACTTTATAATCATTGAAGAATTACCAAACTGAATATTTTGAAAAGAATTTGGATAGAAGGTAATAAGTATCTCAGAAAATCTCGGGTATTTAAGAAATTGGTAGATATGAAATGGCGGTGTCAAAGATTTGAACGCATATATATATCTATCTTAGAGAAGATAAGCGAGTTAAAGATCAATGGTTCGGTTTGAACGCGCTTTTTAGATGGACGGCTAGGATTAAGTTTTATAAAATAGGCAATGATCAAATTAGCCGCCTAAGTCAAAAGCCGGTTGAAAATAGCCTAAGTAGTAACTTGATACGACATGCATTTAATGCGTCGCGAGTTCAAAGCATGCTTGTACATAGAATGTCGTGTATTAAATATGATCCGTTAAAATTAAATGACATTTCCTAAGGCATTGACTACGATGCTTGGATCCGATCATAAATGCAAGTAATTAATATATAGGCTGCGAGTAGAGATACACAAACTGTCACCCTGAACATCGTAGTCAGCGATACCTCGTGTAGATGGTTGCTTTGAGTCTCTACTTACCGATTTTACTCGATGCGAGAGTGAACATTCCCCCTTCTTGAATGCTCCTCTCCTCGAATCCTCTTCTTGGCCGGAGTCGGTAGGGTCCAGCAGACCTAGCTCTACCGAAAGTTCTCGAATACGGCTTCGGCTAGAGGCTTGGTCAATATATCAGCCCTTTGATGATCAGTATGGATCTTTTCCATCCTGATATCCTTCTTTTCGACATGGTCACGAATGAAGTGGTGTCTGATGTCCACGTGCTTGCATCTCGTATGAAGTACAGGATTCTGAGTGATTGCAATAGCACTGGTACTGTCGCAGAAGATCGACACTTCATTCTGAATGACGTCGTAGTCGCGTAGCTACTGTCTCAGCCAAAGGATTTGGGCGCAGCAACTTCCGGCAGCCATATATTCAGCTTCAGTAGTTGACGTCGCTACTGAATCCTATTTCTTTGAGAACCATGAGATCAGCTTACTGCCGAGGAACTGACACGTTCCAGAAGTTGACTTTCGGTCGATTCTACATCCTACATAGTCAGCATCAGAATAACCAGTTAGTTCTATATTATCATCAGATGGATACCATAAACCCATGTCAGGTGTTCCTCTGAGATAGCGGAGAATCTTCTTTGCTGAGTCCATGTGACTCTGCTTTGGATTCGCCTGAAATCGAGCGCAGACACCTACAACATAAGTTATGTCAGGACGAGTAGCTGTTAAGTATAATAGAGAACCAATTATAGCATGAAATTCAGTTTGGCCTACTGATACACCCTCTTTATCAAGATCGATCTTCATATTCGTGTTCATCGGGATCTTGATTGGTTTGCCGGATGTGCAACCGAATCTTTTGATGAGGTCTCGAGTGTATTTGCCTTGATTGATGAACGTTCCCTTCTCAGATTGTTTGACTTGAAAGTCGAGGAAATAGTTCATCTCTCCCATCATTGATATCTCGAACTTATCCTTCATCATTTTCTCAAATCATTGACACATGATGACATTCTTCGAGCCGAAGATGATGTCATCTACGTAGATCTGCACAAGTAATAGGTTGTCTTCCAGTCGAATGCTGAATAATGTGCGGTCTACTGTGCCCTTCTGAAAACCTTTCTGAAGAAGAAACTCAGTTAGGGTATCGTACCAAGCCCTAGGTGCTTGTTTTAACCCATCTGAGCCTTTCCCGAGTCTATAAACCTGATGTCCCTGCTGAAAGCCGGGAGGCTGTTCCATATAGACTTCTTCTTTCAGCACGCCATTCAGGAAAGCAGACTTCACATCCATTTGATATACTCTGAATCTTTGATGTGTTGCGTAGGCTAGGAATAGTCTGATTGCCTCCACCAATCTTGCAACTGGAGCGAAAGTTTCATCGAAATCTATCCCTTCGGCTTGACAGTAGCCTTTCGCCACGAGTCTTGCTTTGTTCCTTACTATGACGTTGTTTTCATCAGGCTTGTTTTTGAAGACCCATTTAGTTCCGATCACATGTTGATGTCGGGGTCTGTCAACAAGCTCCCAAACTTCGTTTCTCGTGAACTAATTCAGCTCCTCCTGCATGGCTATGATCCAGTCACCATCTTTCAGTGCGTCCTCAACTGACTGAGGTTCTTCAGTAGACAAGAAGCAGGAGTATAAGGCGCTTTCTCCCTGATAGAATCTGGATCTTGTCTTTACGCTTGCTGAAGGATCTCCTGTAATTAAGTCAGAAGTGTGAGCATCCAGTCACGATCTACGATGTTTCAACTCTTCATCTGAAATTTGTTCAACACAGATAGTAGGTGAGTTAGGCATTTCAGTTGTACTATTCTAAGATTGAAGCAGTTCAGTTACAAGAGTGTGATCTACTGAGTCACCAGGTTCAGGGGCATTTAGCTCGGGAACATCATTAGTTCCCCCCCGAATTATTATTCTCGGTAGAGGTCTCGATTACCACCGGGGTTTCTTCATCGACCCGAGTTACACGGGATTGACTCGTGCGGAGAGTTAATGCGTTCGGCTATACTTCTGCTGTGGTTGAGATTCGATAGACTTGTCTTCGGTTTCCTCATCCGAATCATCATCCCAACACAATTGGATTTTTTTGACTTTATCTTTTAAGCTCGAGATCTTGTAGGCGCTTCCGATGTCCTCGGATTCGGGTTCGAGTTTCTGCTCTTGTCTTCGATAGCAAACTCATTAAAAATAATATGAGGGCTTTCTCCGCACGCAAAGGGTCCGATAGTTAAAGACTCACGAAGGTTTGCTTTGACCTAGGAGTATCCTAAGAACACTCCCTGATCCGACTTGCTATCAAAAGTCTTCAGCTGATCTTTCCCATTATTGTGAATAAAGCACGAACACCCAAAAATATAGAAATAAGATAGAGAAGGCTTCCTGCCGTTCCATAGTTCATATGGTGTATTTTTATCTTTGCTTTGTCGGTAGAGATCGATTCCCGAGTGTAACATGCGGTGTCGGTAGCTTCCGCCCGAATTTGGTTGGGAGTCCCGAGTGTGCGAGCGGGGTTCTTCTTTGCTTCTTTGAGTGTGCGATTCTTCCTCTCAGCAACCCTATTTTGTTGAGGCGTGCGCGCGGCAGACGTCTCATGCTCTATTCCTTCTGCTTTGCAAAACTCCTCCACCATGAAATTCAGGAACTCAATTCCTCTGTCAGAACGTATTTTGATAATCTTGGTGTTCTTCTCGACACTGAGCCTTTTCAGAAGCGTTGGTAACTCTGTTTTGACGTCAGACTTGTTGGCAATAAATATGACCCATGTGTAGCGTGAGTAGTCATCAATGACCACTAATGCATACTTTTTGCCTCTGACCGTCACCGGAGAGACTGGACCGAACAAATCCATATGTAGCAGCTGAAGGATTCTATCAGTGGAAGGAGATGGAACTGGCGGATTTTGATTCCTTGTTTGCTTTCCCTTCAGGCATGCTTCACACTGAGTGTCATTCTTGAATACTTCATTCGGCGATCCTCTTGCTAAAGTGTTTCTAGCTAATTTGTTGAGCGTTTTGAAGTTGAGATGGCCGAGTCTTCGTGCCCAAAGTCACCCCGTTACGTTGTCATTTTTCGCCAACAAACAAGCTTCGGGTTCAATTGAGTTCCGATCGGCTACATAGATATTCTTCTTGCGCGAACTCGATAACACCGTTTTCCCTGTAGATTTATCAATAACATCACAGAAACCAGCATAAAAAATCACTTTATTCGAGTTATCACAAAATTGACTAACAGAGAGAAGGTTATGTTGAAGTCCTTCAACATATGATACTCTTGGAACTGTTGCAGTTCCAATGCTGAGTGTTCCATAGCCTCTGGTGTAGCCTTTAGCATTGTCTCCAAACTCGATTCGGGGTCCTTCTTCAGTAGTATAATTCTTCAGCAAGTCCTTTTGGTACGTCATGTGTCTTGACACTACTACAAATTTGGCCTACGACAACACTTGAAAGACAACGTTTTTGTGTAAAAAACGTTGTCGTAGCTCCAAAAACCGCTGTCGTATCTAAAACCGTTGTCTTTTATATCAAAAGTGCGCTCATAGACAACGGTTTCTTACTACCGTTGTCATTGACCCGTTGTCATATGTCAAAAAAAGCGCTCATAGACAACGGTAGTGCCTACCGTTGTCTTTTAAGCGTTGTCGTAGTATATGGATGCGCTCATAGACAACGGTTTTTAACAGACGTTGTCGTTGACCCGTTGTCGTATGTGCAAATAGGCGTGCATAGACAACGTTTCTCGTAACCGTTGTTGTTTGACCGTTGTTGTAGTTAAAACTTCATTAATAGACAACGGTTTTATGAACCGTTGTCGTTTATACGTTGTCTTTTATGTAGATATATATATATATTAATTAATTACAAATTTCTATATTTTTAAAAATCATAATAAAAGTTATATAAAATTCTTTTATATAAAAATCTATAAATAAACATTTTAACATATAATTTCAAAATACTTTATAATATTAAATACTATTTATTTTTTACGTAGATATATATATATATATATATATATATATTAATTAGAAAATTTCTATATTTTTAAAAATTATAATAAAAATTTAATAAAATTCTTTTATATAAAAATCTATTTTGACATATAATTTAAAAATACTTTATAATATTAAAAAAATTATTTTTTAATATTAATTATAAATTGATAAATATTAAACTAATAAGTATTAATTTAATAATATTTAATAATTATAAACTATCCAATAAATATTAACTAACACAATTTTAAATAACTTATGTATAATATTAAAAATCTAAAATTCTAAACCTAATTCCCTCACCCACCATCACTCCGTCTCCATCCCTCTCCCTCTCCCTCTCCTCACGCCCTCCCTCTCCCTCTCCCTCTCCCTCTCTGATGAGTCTAATTCGTACTATACAAATTCTGTCTGTTTTGGGGCCCACCTGGCCAGTTGGACCGTATTTCTGTGCTTCTTGCAGATTTTTCGTGCTGATGTGGCGGTGATGAGTTGCTGAGGTGGCAGACTCGATTTGGGGTTTAAAAGATGGAATTTTGGACGAAATTGTAGAGAAGGAAGGTGGAGGATAAGGAAAGAGATGATATGGAAAGAATTGGATATGATTTATCTAATTAATATCTTTCCATATTGGATATAAAAACCCTACTTCTACAAGGAAAAGGAGCCGCCCTATATATAGGAGAGGAGACGAACGAAAATTACAACCTTGATCACGCATAATTCAATTTCCGTCTCCATTCATTCACGACTTCAACCACCGAACCCTAGGCGCTACTCTGCGGAATCATCATCAACCTTTTACACCATTCATCCACGCCGAAGGATCCGATCGAAGGGTTCATCAAGTTAAAAGTTTGCATTTCTTAATTTCGTTTCGAGAATTGTGGTTTGATTTGGAAGAAACAACATGTTATCACTTTCGTTTTGCATTCCCTGGATTTGAATTGTCTCCGTTTTATTTTCCCCGTAGGATAATTTGAAGTCTTTAATTTATGATCTCATAATTTTAGGGTTTAATTTCGTTCCTATTATTGTTACGATTATTTGGTATTTGTTTGATTTTCGTGCATAATTATTTTATGATTTTCGGCATGTTTTGTGTTCCGTCCCAAGAAACTGGCCGTCATGCGCCCGGTCCGGCCGATATGCGCGGCTAAGTCTTTTTAGGGGCCGGCGAGATGTAACACACACACCACCTTAATTTCGTGAGACTATGGCTTAAAATTAATCATTTGGGTTCTGAATTAATCTAGGTTTAATTAATTGGATTAATTAATTTAGGCTTGATCACCCTAGGTTAGTTTAATTCATAGCTAATTTAGTACTTCCATCGTTTCTCATGGGATTAGGCTAAATAAGTAGCAAATTGTTCTTAGGACAATTGGATTAATTTGGTAGGAGACTATTAGATGCCCACCATACGAGTAGGCTCCTAAATTGGGTTCCCTTAGTTCTTAAAGGCGATTAGGTGTTAAATCTATTGATTGCCCACCAACGTAGGTTGCATCTAATTTAGAGAAGTAGTCGTTTCAATGCCCACCATGGCGATTACCGGATTAATTAAGGGGGAATAGGGGATATGTCAGTTTAATTACGGTATCCTACAACTAATTGATTTAAGTGGATTAATTAATTATTAGTGTCTATGATCGATTGTGTGTGTGTGTGAATCATCTTGCTGGACCCGCTTTTATTTGCATTAGATAAATTTCTTGTTTATTTCTTGTTTAATTTTTCGTTGTCTTAGGATTAGTTATTCCCAAAATTTGCGTGGTTGCTAACCAAAATCTTGATTGATAGGTTTTATAAGTTTAAAACTCTCCGTTCCCTGTGTTCGATACCTGTTTGCTATACTGATTTAAGTTCTAGCAATTTTGCAGGATTTATTTGGTGAAAACAGCGATCACCAAATTGGCGCCGTTGCCGGGGAACGGTGTTATATTTAAGCTTATTTTTCCTACTGATCTTTTGTGCTTTTAAAGTGTTGCATGAGCGAGTCTTCCCGCCCTTTTCTACACTTTGATCCAAAACTTGAAAAGACTGCGAAAAGGAATAGGAAGGCAACAAAGCCGAAGCAACCGGTCTTTGTCACGAACGGAAACAGGTCGGCCCGACCCGAGGCAGCAGGGAAGAACCAGTGAGTCGAGTCCGAAATCGGTCCGGCGAGGCGCATGGACCCGTTTTACGAAGACAAGCAATTCGAATACGAAGAAGAAATCATGGTCGAAGATCAAACAGCCCAATCCGAGGATGAACTCGGGTTCGAGGAACTTGGGAGAGGACTCGCTCGGACCAATCCACATAACTACCATGGAGCAAATAGATGTGAAGTTGAATTTGGTCGCGGCATGTCCAAAATTTTACGGGAAGGCTGAACGAGAATCCCTTTGCTTTTCCGGGAGGGATTCAATCAGGTGCCGTGATCTGCACAGTCAAGGTCATTTGGATGCTTTCAAGCTTAAAGCATTCCCTTTTACTCTACAAGACGGAGCTCGTGCATGGTTTTCCCGGATTGAGACCTAGATCAATCACTACTTGGGCTCGAGATGCGTCAAACATTCCCGGACAAGTACTTTCCACAATCGAAGACAAATGTACTCAAGAAAGAGATATCCGGAATCAATCAAGAGCTTGATGAGTCCTTTGGTGCCCTCTTGGGAGAGATTTGGGAAGCTAGTTGATAGCTTGCCCGAACCATGGATTTTCTGAAGTAGATCTACTGCAAATTTTCTACCAATGAATGATAGATGAATCTAAAACCATGGTGAACGTTGGACTGAAAGGTAGCTTTGCTAACAGCTACTATACTGATGCAAAGGCAATCATCGAAGGACTTGCCGAATCCACATCGCAGTATAAAGGACCGAGAATGCAGAGGAAATCCGTTAACCTTTCAAGCGGAGACTTCCTAGATGATCTAGATATGAAGGTTGGCATGAAGATGGAGGAGAAGTTCAGCCAACTTGAAGATAAATTGGACAGGTTATTTAAGGAGAGGAATCCTCCTTCCTCCTCCTCATCATCTGCCCGATCAATGGCAGATCATACATGTGGAGCATGCGGACAAAGAGGACATACATCTCTACAGTGTCAAGGTGAAGATGTTAATGCAGCAGGTAATTGGAATAATCAAAATAAGGCGCATCCGAACCTAAGGTGGAGACAAGATGATCAAGTACCACAACCGCAAAGGAATCCTCCACAACAGTCATTCCAACAGCCTACTTATCAGCACCAACAATATCAACCACCGCAGCAACAAGGGTTCCAACAACCCTACAGACCTCCACATCAAAGGCAATTCCCGCAGCAATTTCAGCAGCAGACTGGCCAGACGGACCAGAGCAGCCCGTTGGAGAAAATGATGGCTGAAATGATTACTTCTCATAAGAGTACCATTGCCTATCAACAACAGATGCAAGAGGAGATTAATCAGACCAAGAGGGATAATCAAAGCACCGTCGAGAATTTATCCAAGCAGATTTCCAAGTTGAATTCTTCAATTCAAGAGATGAAGGCAAGTCAAGGGCAATTACCGTCACAAGTCCAGCCCAATCCGAATGCTAGGGCTAATGTAAGTTAAATTAGTAGGTACGGTAAAAAGGAGAATGAGTTCCAGCATGTAATTGATGGAGAGCAAGGTGCCCGGACACACAAGCACGTGGAATTTCCACAAAGTCAAGTACAACAACTCATCCACCGCTATGAGAATTTGTACCGGACACCTACCCTTGGTACAGAGCAATCCTACAAAGCTTCACATCAAATGACCTTAAAACCGAAAATGTCAGTCATGCCTCTATCGGGAGAAGCCGACTTAGGATCCTCTATGCTTGAAGAATTGATGTGCGAGATGATTGCTTCTCAAAAAGATGCCATTGCATATCAGAAGCAGATGCAGAAGGAAATAACTTCAAATCATGATGAGATCCAAACCGTGAAGAGAGAGGTGCAACAATTGAAGTGGGAGCAACAAAATATTTTGGACAATCTGACCAAGCAAATGTCTATGATTTCCACTTCGCTAGATGAAATGAAGGAAAATCAAAGGCAATTACCTTCTCAGACTCAGCCAAATTCATCTGCCTATAGTTGCAATCACATCATGTTGAGGAGTGGAAAAGAGTTGTCCGAACCAATACCGAAAGCGAGTCCCCAAAAGATTAGATCTACGACGAAACGAGCCGTAGCCGACTGCACCGAGCATTCGACGGAGCAGAGAGGTCGAACCGCCCGCATGCACCCGGCAACGATTGCGAAATCCGGGCGATGGAGAGCCGATCGAGCGAGAAAGGTCGAGGCGCCCGCAGCGGACTCGCGAGTTGCGTAATCTTGCGATGAAGTTCCGCCCAGCGAGAAAGGCCGATCTGTCCGGCATGACCACTAAAACTGCTATACCTCCACCGTTTCTCGAGGCATTGGAGAGAAAACGGACCTGAACAAGGAATACATGGATTATGTGAAGTTGTTCGAGAAGCTGGAAATCAACATACCTTTCCTCGAAGCCGTGAAGATTCCCCAATTTGGGAAATTTGTCAAAGACTTCATAGCGGGTAAGATCCAACGATCGAGAAGGTATTGATGGATACGTCGGTGTCGACAATCATCCGAGAAGATGCTCCCCGCCAAGTGCGTAGACCCAGTGCGTTTACTTTACCTTGTCTTATGGGAAATGTGATGGTTAAGCATGCTATGTGTGACTTAGGAGCATCAATCAATGTTATGCCGTTGTGCGTGTATAATCAATTAACTAGAGTTGAGTTGGTGTCTACACGAGTGATTATACAACTTGCCGATAGATCATGCATTGCACCCATAGGCTTACTAGAAAATATCCTTGTCGAAATTAACAATTTTGTCTATCCCGCCGATTTCTATGTTATAGATACCAATGATAGGCAAGTTGAGGGTACTAGCGGGTGTTACGTTGGGTAGACCATTTTTGAAGACTATTAGGGCGGTGATTGATGTTGATGAAGTTTCCATAAGTGTTAAGTATCATAATGAAATTTATTTTCATCATATTGATAATGCACTTAAGAAACCTAATGATCATGAGAATGAAGATGCCCTTTCTCTTGCGTTTTTGAGAGCCTTTGTCCAAGAATATCTTGAGACGCACTTGTTGCGGGATAAGATGGAACTCGCTCCCACATATGGATTTGCTAATTTGGATGCCAAAGACATGAGGGATAAAGAGATCTCGTGATGATTCCATGTGGTATAAAGACCGGTGGGAAGCGATTGCATAGGGTGATCAAGGTAGTGGATGTGACTCCACTATGCATACCTCCACCCGAGTTGACCCTTTGAGAGGAGGTCTAGCCAAAGACTTTAAAGAAAGGCGCTACCGGGAGGCAACCCGAGTTGACTATCGTTTATTTTCCTTTGATTTTATTATTTGGTCTTTGTTTTGTGTTGTTTTTCCAGATCTAGGCTACGAAGGACGTTGTGGACTTAAGTGTAAGGAGGAAGATTCGTCGCCGGTTTGATGAACTAGAGCGGATCGTCTCGCCCCGTCTATTCGGGGGGGGCGATAGGTGATGTCGTTTCCCCATCATTTTTATTTTTTTGAGTCTTTGAGTCTGTGTTTTATTTTTTTCGTGTTTTATGTGTTTTTATCTTGTTTGTTGTGTCTACACTTGATCTTAGTAGGGATCAAGTGTAAGGAGGGTTTGTTCATTTTTGTTTTGTGTTTTTGTCATGTTTCTCCGTCCTTTTTTTCTTTTTTTCTTTTCTTGCGTGAGGGCACACAAGGGTTTAAGTGTAAGGAGGGGGGTCTTTACGTCGTTTCACTTTGTGTCGTCCTTTCTTTTGTGTCGTCGAAGCATGCCAAAATTTGAAGTTTTTGATGCACTCTTGTTCTTTGTTTAAGCATGTTTGATTTGTGTTTTATGTTTCAATATGCAAGCATTAGTTGTTGTGAAGAGTAGGACTTGGTGCATATTTGTATGTAATTTGGGATGAGAAATAATAAGTAAATTGTGGATCGAATTTTACACACACTCCGTATATTAGACTTGAGCCTTTTAAGTAGGACACTTCCTACTAATTTCTTTGAGAGTGTTTGTCCATGAAATTGCAATAAAGGTGAGTCACTTGTGATACGTGATAGGAGGCACTAGGGATTAAACCATTTGGCCGCGACAATACTTTCCTACCTTACATTATCCCCTAGTGAACCCAATTGAGCCTTGACCGATTCTTTGATTTAGTCGAAAAATTTTAGTCAATGCCTTTTTAGCTTTCTCTTGTCCAATGTCATTGCATGTTTTACAAGCTTTCTTGAGATTGATCTTATTATATATGTGAGGATATCGAGATTTAGTCCTCTGCACCTTTCTCGGTTGATATATGCTACGAGAATGGTATTTGGCGAGAATCGTTGAAAAACTGCACTTTAAATAGCAGAAATTACGGCTGCCTGACCAGACAGACGAGTATGTACCCAGTTTGTTAAAAAAAAAAAAAAAAAAAAAAAACCACGAAAAAAAAAATATTGAAAACGTGGTAAATTCAGATTATAAGAAGGGTACTTGTGTTTAAATTGGTAGCATTTAATGTGTAATTCTTTAGTGGTGGGTGATATTATCTATTCTTGATTATCTCATGTTAGGCGAGTATGACATGCATGACATTTAATACATTTTGTGGAGCTTAGAACCTTTAGGACCCTTACCAACAAAAAATTGTCTATGTCCTAAGCCCCATTACAACCAAAAAAGAAAGACCTCCTTGATGTTGCAGTTGTGACAATCTTTTATCGTGATAGAGTGGACTATTTTTTTTGAGTGGTTTGACCGGACCTAGATTAGAGAGTGTTGAGTGAACCGTGAGGATGATCCACTTTTGCTTATGTTTTTGACCAAGTTGATATTTGTGTGCCTTGTCTTAAATTTGCAACTCTACTTGTTTGATGAGATTCATATTTGCATGGTTTGACATGTTTGGCTAGTTCTTTGAGTGTGGAGATTACGGATATGATTGGTATTGCTTCTTGTTTTTGTTTTTGTCTTTGTTTCGAGTCTCTGTCTTTTCCTTGTCTTTTCCTTCTCTTTTCTTGTCTTATTTTCATCTTTTATATTTTTATTTTGAGTCTTGAGTCTTGGGGATTGGTCGAATTTGAATAGTACATATTCTTTTGTGTTTCTTATACTTGAGGGCAAGTATAGTTCAAGTGTAAGGAGGTTTGATGAGTCTAATTCGTACTATACAAATTACATGCGTTTTGGGGCCCACCGGCCGGTTGGACCGTATTTACGTGCTTCTTGCGATTTTTCGTGCGATGTGGCGGTGATGAGTTGCTGAGGTGGCAGACTCGATTTGGGGTTTAAAAGATGGAATTTTGGACGAAATTGTAGAGAAGGAAGGTGGAGGATAAGGAAAGAGATGATATGGAAAGAATTGGATATGATTTATCTAATTAATATCTTTCCATATTGGATATAAAAACCCTACTTCTACAAGGAAAAGGAGCCGCCCTATATATAGGAGAGGAGACGAACGAAAATTACAACCTTGATCACGCATAATTCAATTTCCGTCTCCATTCATTCACGACTTCAACCACCGAACCCTAGCTGCTACTCTGCCGGAATCATCATCAACCTTTTACACCATTCATCCACGCCGAAGGATCCGATCGAAGGGTTCATCAAGTTAAAAGTTTGCATTTCTTAATTTCGTTTCGAGAATTGTGGTTTGATTTGGAAGAAACAACATGTTATCACTTTCGTTTTGCATTCCCGGATTTGAATTGTCTCCGTTTTATTTTCCTGTAGGATAATTTGAAGTCTTTAATTTATGATCTCATAATTTTAGGGTTTAATTTCGTTCCTATTATTGTTATGATTATTTGGTATTTGTTTGATTTTCGTGCATAATTATTTTATGATTTTCGGCATGTTTTGTGTTACGTCCCGATAACCGGTGCTGTCGGCCGGTCCGGCCGATATGCGCGGCTAAGTCTTTTTTTAGGGGCCGGCGAGATGTAACACACACACCACCTTAATTTCGTGAGACTATGGCTTAAAATTAATCATTTGGGTTCGAATTAATCTAGGTTTAATTAATTGGATTAATTAATTTAGGCTTGATCACCCTAGGTTAGTTTAATTCATAGCTAATTTAGTACTTCCATCGTTTCTCATGGGATTAGGCTAAATAAGTAGCAAATTGTTCTTAGGACAATTGGATTAATTTGGTAGGAGACTATTAGATGCCCACCATACGAGTAGGCTCCTAAATTGGGTTCCCTTAGTTCTTAAAGGCGATTAGGTGTTAAATCTATTGATTGCCCACCAACGTAGGTTGCATCTAATTTAGAGAAGTAGTCGTTTCAATGCCCACCATGGCGATTACCGATTAATTAAGGGGGAATAGGGGATATGTCGGTTTAATTACGGTATCCTACAACTAATTGATTTAAGTGGATTAATTAATTATTAGTGTCTATGATCGATTGTGTGTGTGTGTGAATCATCTTGCTGGACCCGCTTTTATTTGCATTAGATAAATTTCTTGTTTATTTCTTGTTTAATTTTTCGTTGTCTTAGGATTAGTTATTCCCAAAATTTGCGTGGTTGCTAACCAAAATCTTGATTGATAGGTTTTATAAGTTTAAAACTCTCCGTTCCCTGTGTTCGATACCTGTTTGCTATACTGATTTAAGTTCTAGCAATTTTGCAGGATTTATTTGGTGAAAACAGCGATTCTCCCTCTCCCTCTCTCCCACTCTCCGTCTCCCTCTCCCTCACCCTCACTCTCCCTCCCTCTGCCTCACGCCTCACTCTCCCTGAATGAGCCTTTGTCGATCTTATCCCACACCATCGAATGCTCCACATTTGGATTCACCTTATCCCAATGCAATGGCTTGAGTTTCACCTTTTCGTTTGATGAGGTTTCTCCGGTTGAAGACAACCGCTTATTCGGCGGCGGTTGAGGTGGTGGAGTAGGATTCTTGTTTGATGGAATAGGCGGCGGAGGTGGTGGTGGTGCAGCCATTGGAGGTGGCGGTTTATAGATGTTGTTTGTAGATGTTGCAGCCATTGAAGTTTATAGATGTTTGTCATTATATTTTGTAGAGTTTTGAGATTTGATTGATTCTTATTTCTTCTGTTCCACTAAAATCATTGATACTGGATAAGGAGCCGGTGCATAGAGTGGTGAGTCTTTTGCTCGGAGCTGAGGCTGCAGCAGACGAGAGTCCGATTAGTGTTATGGCTCGGCTACGTCTGCTCTAAAAATAATTGATGCGTTCGATATCCCTAAATTTCGATACGATCACAGTAACAAACCGGCGCCCGATCCGCCCGAATTGTTAAACATATTTTCCGGATCTGTCCGGGAGATAATCACGAGAGAGAGATCAATTGTGAAGGAAAGTATGATTACGTGAGAAGGAGAGAGTTGATTGAGAAAGTAATTGAGAGAAAAAGAGAATTGATTGAGAGAGAGAAGAGTATCGAGAGAGTTGATAGAATTGAGAGAGAAGAATAAGAGAAAATTAACTTTCGATACCAACTCAATAAACGATGAGCGGATATATATAAGTATCCGACTAAGACCTAATTTAATTAAACCACTAGCAACTTAACCAAATATAACTAAAGGAATTAATAAGGAAACTAATACGAAAAATAGATACTAATACGATAATACGTGGTCAATCATCAAGACGTCCACGCGCGTCTCATCTCCCGATCTCGCCATCTATCCACTTCTTCCATCTAAATACTTCTCCTCTTCCTCGATTGTACGGGGTGTGACAATACTCCCCTCTTTAAAGAGTCTTGTCCCCAAGACTCGGATCTTTGACGAGGGAAGCAAGCAGTCGTACAATAAAGGGGCGTTGTCTCCCTTCAATTTCTTGCGAGGTGGGCGAGCCTTGTCAACACAGATAGGGTTCCCACCAACCACGAATGATGCTTGTGCAGACTCCTCTGTTTTGAACACAATATAAGCATTGACACTATTTCCATTCTCATTGATTTGCTTCTTGATTACAGCGCCCTTCCTCGGAATTTTCCCATCGACAATAGGGACGGATCGAAACCTAACAGACTCAACTTCACCAAACTGACCAAACTCCTCAGTTTTCTCAGCTTCCGATGGCGGAGCATCCTCTTCTCGCGGGGGGGTTTCCTCCGCTTCTGGCTCTTTCTCTGCCATAGCTTCTTCGGTTGTTTAAGTCTCGGCCTTCATCTCTTCAGCTGCCACGTCCTCCGTCTTGACTTCAACGACTGCTGGCTCTTCCACTGCAGCGGCTTCTTCTACGACTTGTTTCTCAGGCTCGGCTTCAACGGCGGCTAGCTCCTCCGCTTGAGCTGATTCTTCGACAACTTCTTTCTCCTTGGAGAGATTTATTTTCAATCACGATGGCTGTCGGAGAGCTTGAAATGATCCCGACCAAATCTGGAATCTCGACAGCAGTAGGTGTTGCATCCACTTCAAAATCTAAGTAAACTGGTTGAATAGTTGGGAGTGGAGAGATTTCAGAATACCAGTCACCGTTTGCACGTCGGCGAGCCTCCGATCTACGAGTGCAACTATCAAACACTCTCTGCATCTCGCTGATACATAGAGCAGTGGATCGCTCGAACGCCGCCGCCATCGATTGTTCGATCGCCGTCAGCAGCTGCTCTGAAAATCCCGCTCTAATCGCCTCCTGTCGGAGTGCTTTCCCACTGTCACAGGAACGTTGCTCTGATACCACTGTAATAAACCAAGAGGTCTATTAGCTTGGAAACTGAGTTGATATCGGAACTGTAATGGTTGGAATTGAAACTGTTCGGAACTAGATCTGGAATCGGAACAATAATGAACTTGATAGCGAGAGGGAGAGAAGAGATCGATAGTTGAGATGGTGGCTCAGCAATATATCCTCTATCTTGTCCCCAGAATTGATTGAGAGAGAGAAGAGTATCGAGAGAGTTGATAGAATTGAGAGAGAGAATAAGAGAAAATTAACTTTCGATACCAACTCAATAAACAGTAGCGGATATATATAAGTATCCGACTAAGACCTAATTTAATTAAACCCTAGCAACTTAACCAAATATAACTAAAGGAATTAATAAGGAAACTAATACGAAAAATAGATACTAATACGATAATACGTGGCCAATCATCAAGACGTCCACGTGCGTCTCATCTCCCGATCTCGCCATCTATCCACTCCTTCCATCTAAATACTTCTCCTCTTCCTCGATTGTACGGGGTGTGACAGATCCAATCAAGAAATTATTTCACAAGTACGACATGAGTTGTTTGTGATCATTTAAAAAACTATATCTGGTCCTGAATGGCTGATTATTTTCCTGATATCAGTTGTTTTTGTTTTATTAGAGGTCTTGAAGCAGGTATGGGACTTATCTGATGAAGACAATGACAGTATGCTTTCTTTGAGGGAATTTTGCGTTGCTCTTTATTTGATGGAGCGGTACAGGGAAGGGCGCTCTCTTCCTACAGTGCTTCCTCACTCTTTTATAGTTGATGAGATATTGTTTCCTGCCCCTGGTCAACCAACTGCTGCACATGGCACTCCCTCTTGGAGGCCTTCTCCTGGTTGATATTTTATTCAGTTAATTTACTTGGTCAAAATTGGAATTTGATTCATGTACTGATGATCAATCTACATTGTAAGGTTTTCAACAACCCCAAGCGACTAAGAATGCAAGATCTTTCCTGTTCCCCATCCTGATAAGCATGTTCAACAAAAAGCTAAAGTACCAGAGCTGGAGAATCATCTTCTAGACCAGCTTAGCTCAGAGGAGCAAGATGCATTGAACAAAAAGTTTGAGGATGCAAAGGATGCAGAGAAAAAGGTGAGTTTTATTTGATTTGATGACACACAATTCTCTTTTTCCAGTAGTTGACTTTAGTTTTGGCTACTGATATTGAATCCCGCCGTGACTCTTGTGCTTAATCTTGGCAGTTTTGCATACCCTTCCTTCCCATCCCTTAATCTTGGCAGTTCTTATGAAGCTTTGGAATATGTATTTGCTTTGGTTATAGTGAAGCTTTGGAATATGTGTTTTTATCTTTCATAACTAATACCTTCATTTTGTTTGAATTGTTTGTTAGTTTTTATTTTTCATTGTAGTACAAAAAGACATATACGCTCACATTTGCAGGGGATATGACAAGAAAGACGAAGGCTGCAAAGTCGTGTATGATTTGGGCTCAAGTACTGGGGTCCGAATGCAACCAACTTCTTGGTAAAATTTTCAATCGCTCTCGAAGAATGGGTAGTTTGTTCTGTAATGAACTAGTTTTGTTATAGTTTGTACGTATTTGAGATTTTAGTCGTAGAACAATGAATTATTATTACAGTACGGAATTTCTTGATAAGTATTTCATGGAAATATTACAGGATTTTATTAGTTTTATTGATGGTAGTAAATTCTAAATTGTACATTTGACAACACTTAAAATAACGGAACGACAACAGTTACAAACCGTTGTAAAAAATACCTACTACAAAAGCTGAAAAAAGTGAAAGACAACGATAGGAAACCGTTGTTGAATATACATATGACAACGGAATAAAAACGATACGACAATGGTTTAAAATCGTTGTCTAAAACGCATACGACAACGTGTAGAAAAATGAAACGACAACGGCTTTAAACCGTTGTCGAAAGATCAAACGACAACGGACGCAATACCAAAAAGACAATGGTTTAACCGTTGTCTATCAGTGTTTTTGTTGTAGTGTGAGCATCCGCTGTCCACATACCAAGGGTCCTTGTGCACCTGCAAAACAGAATTATATTTAGGTACCCTTTATTTTTTATTTTGGGTCCTTAGATGTTAATTTTGGTAACCCATATCTGTCTTACGACCTTGGTGGTCTCAGACAGTTTCTTTCCACTTGTGTCAACATATTTGACCACTGGACTGGTCACTGCTGACTTCTGAGGCTTTTCAGGTTCAGGAGTTCTGATCTTCTGAGTGGATGGACTGCTGACCTTTGCCTTTTGCACGGCTTTCTTCTTCTTTTTCTGACTTTTGGATCCTCTCCTAACTATTGGATCATAGTAATATGACCCATGCCGGAACTGGATGTGTCGGTGAGGAGGTCCATCTTGATCGGCCCACTTTGCTTTCTTTGGTTACCCCTTGGTAGCCCAGGGTGATCTGATGCTGATCTTCTTGTCAGATTGCTGATGAGTAGGATGAGGTGCCTTCATCTTTTGTTTGTTTTTGGCTAGGGGGTTCAGTATGTCTGCATTGATGGTCTCCCCTCGAACAAACCTATCAGCTAGCCGGTTTTCTGAGCGTACGGGGGCAGATGAGGAGGCTCCCTGGCTGAATCCAAGTCCCTCCTTCCAATGCTTGGGCTTGTTGCTTGCTAGCATAGCCTCCAGTTTCTTTTCAGTGCCCATGTATCGCTCTGCCATCAGGTTCCTCCAGACATCATCACTTTTCTTCAGCGTTTCATGCTCGGTCTGAAGTCCTGACAACTCTTGCTTCAGTAGACTCAGTTCAGTATCTTTCTGAGTTAAGTCTTTGGTCAAAACTGAAATCTGATCTTCTTGATGCTGAGACTTAGCCATCAGAGAGTTTATCTCTTCCACGAGTCTCAACACAAGTCCTTCTGACTCAGTAACAACTTGACTTTCCTGAGAAAGTCTCTGATTCTCCACTTTCAGGGTATCCAATTCCTGAAGAGTCTTACTAAGCTGCAAACTCATCTGAATCTGCTCGTCGAGTAGTTCTTCATATGCGATCGCAACGTCCAGATTCTCGTCTGCACCTGAAAGAGTGTCGTGTGTGCAGTGTGAGGAGGAATTAAATGGTTCATGAGAGTTTACCTCATCCTCTTCTCCTGCCATGAGACACTTTTCAGCGTCTTCTTCAGCTTCAAGCTCTACGGCCATGAAAGCTGCTTCATCGTCAGATGAATCCATGAAGGAGTCGACTTCATCTGAGTCGTCTGAGAGTTCACCAGCAATGTATGCTTGTCTCTTCTTGATGAACTTCTCCCTTCTGGCTTTGCGTGCTGCTCGTTCAGCGGTACTGAGCTCAGGACAGTCATACTGATAGTGTCCTGGCTTATTGCAGTTATAGCATGTGGTGACTCTTTCTTCCTTGCTTTCACTTGTCTTTCGACTGTCTTTGAGTCATCCTTTTTCTCGCATTCGAAGTATACGAGTCGGGAGTGCGCTTAGGCGTGTATTCGGACTTACCACTTGGATTCTCACGAGGGCTTTAGTCACTTTTCTGCGCCTCTCCTTCTCCTTCGATACTTTATGGCAAGCGGAGCGTACTTCTTGGCTAGATTTCCTTCTTGTATATCGGTGAGTGAAGGTTCGGCCTTGCTAGATGCTTTGGAGAGTATTGTCTTGTGATGCTTTGAAGGCATGGTCGATTTTAGTGTTAGCTTCGGCTCATTGCTTCTTTTGAGGTAAGCGAACTCGAATTCCTCTGCTTTAAGTTCGAAAAGATATGGTGTTGGGTGATGATTACTGTCCTCGGCATAGTCTCATTTAGTGGGAAATGATTCTATCTTCTATCTTGAACCATGCTCGCGGCCTAGTGCTCGATTGTTGAGAAGATTTGAAGATCCCAAAACCCTATCGATTGGTGAACCATTCCGTTGTAATCGTTATTTGTCTCCGAGGTTTCAAACTCGGTAGACACTCTGCTCTAATCTAGGCGCTCGCAGATTATCGCCTTAACACCGAGTAGAAGACTCGGTGATCTTGGACTCGGTAGGAGCAAGATATCTTGAAAGAGTCGGTGGAGCTGGACTCGGCGGAGCGATTCGCTTGAACTCAGAGCTGATCTTCAGTAGACTTTCCCCAACTATCTACCTACTGAATACGGGATCAGACTCAGCATCGGTAGACAGTCAGAACTGTCAAATATTTTTGAAAGACAATAAGCATTATCATATACGAGGAAGAGAGAAGTCAGCTTCAGTTTACCTTGAAGTCTGTGCTGTCTCAACCGCTCTATCCACCTCGACGAATGACAAAGACACACGTGTCTTCTCACCTGCTAAAGCTGCAGTCAACCATTTACCTAAAAAGGTGGGAAAGTACACTGTTACCTACTTTAAAAGAGCCGTTTGCTACCAAAAGAGAGAGAAAAATGAAGATCGTCTCCAACGGATCTCTCCCAATCTCTTCTCTATAAATAGAGGGATCATTCAAGAATTGAAGCTCACCGGCCGAAATCAAGAGAACAAGCGAGAGCTCGAAAAAGCCTCTCAAGAACACACAGAGCATTAAAACGAGCCTAACCAAAAAGCCTAAGTCTTCCGCAAGAATCTAAAGATCTATCTCCGTGAAAGACTACCTTTTAGCTCGTAAGGGAACCAAGCCGAACCGACAACCAAGCATCTAGTATCCAAGCGACGTGACACGAACTTATAACTACACTCAGTGTTCGTCGCTCTAGAAGCTACACTCTCGTTCCCTATCCCTCTAACCCTAAGCTCAACCGAAACTATATATAGCTTAGATGAAGGAGTTCATATTTGAACCCAATCCTTATTGTAAAAGGACTCCTTCACTTTGTTGGAGAAGTTTGTCAAACACTTTAGTTTGATACATTTGTAAACCTGGGACTTGCTCGAGTATAATCCCCAAGCCACGGCTTTGTCACGTGCACAAGGCGACCGAGACTAACTCGGTATAATAAATAGCCTCCCGAACTTTCGGGACGAGTGGACGTAGGATCGATTGATATCCGAACTACTTTAAAACTCTTTGTGTCGTGTACTTACGTTCTCTTCTTGTTGCATTGATTTTACTATTCATGCGAAAATCTTCTTAAAATCATTCAACCTGTCTCGGCATCTTGAAGCCCGACCACTTGCTGAACTGAGACTTGCATAAAACGTTTTTCCATTCAGCTGATTAGGGCCTACACATTTCCGCACACTGAATTTCTACTGTTCACACTGAATTCGACTCCGTCAGTTAACCAGATCTCAGTAGAGTCGGACTTTTTAGCCTAACACGATTCGGAAACGGTTATTTGGTCTGTTGAATTATTTGATGCGACATTATCTCGAATAGGACTTCATGTTCAAAGTTGAGAAAATTGGATTCGGTGTATTCACCCCTCCCCCCCCCCCTCTACACCTGAACTCACTCTCGGGACCAACATATGGTCAGGAGTAACAATATCTAAATCAGAATGACGCAATAAAGTAGCAAAGGGAGTCCAATGACTGTCTGGTAGTGCCCTAAAAATTTTGAGATTCATCTCTCGGTTGGAGAATGTCTTTCCCGGCCCGTTGATAGAGTTCATCGATCTGTAAATCGGCGTTGAGATCTTCAATGGTGTCACCGGGCATGAGGACAATCTCTCCGGCTTTTTTGGAGTTCCGAAGCAAGTTTATTTGCTTTGATCTTCCGAGTCCCCCGACTCGGTAGCGCTAGAGCATCCCGAGTTCCTTCGCGGACTTGCAGTCCTGAACTCTCCCGAGATAGGAATCATTCAGGGTGGTCAGTATGGCGTTTCTGGCGACGCGGTCTAAGTTGTGAGGCTTCTTCTCCTCTGGGGTGAAAAGACTTCTGTCCTTGGGAATCTTCTTCCCGGTCACCATTCCACCTCCATCTGCTGGATCCTGAGCTACAACGCTATCGATCATGGGAACGATAGGTCCATCCTCTAGAACCTCTGTCATGCTGTCGTGGAGAGAGGTCAGATGAGCTTCCATTCTGACCCGCCATACACCATAGTTCTCTACCAAGAACATGGGAACCATCCTTATCCCTGACATATCAGACATGATGAATAATGATATGAATGAAGAATGATATGCAGTGAAAAGTTTTCCGGATCCGTTCAAGTAGACTAGTTTCAGAATAACAAGAGTCTTATAGAACTCCTGCTCTGATACCAATTGTTGGTCCCGAGAGCACGTTCAGATGTAGAGGGGGGGTGAATACACCTGAAAACTGATTTTCTCAACTTAAACACGAACAGTCCTTTTCAGGATGATGTCGTACTGAACAAGTTCAGCAGACCAGATAAGCTGTTCTGAATCGTGTTGGCAGAGTGACTGACTCTACTGAGACCTACTAGCTGTCTGAGAGTCAGAATTCAGTATCTTGCAGATAGAGTTCAGTGGTGCATAATAGTGTAGGCCCAATTCAGTTGAGTTAGGAAAACTTTTTTATTAAAACAGTTTCAGTTGATTAGTGCAGTCTCTTAAGTTTGCTAAAATGCAGTTGAATGATTTAAAGAAGGTTTTCAATATGAACAGTAAATCAATGCAAGAGTTAAGAGCAGAACACAAGACACAGAGATTTTTAAAGTGGTTCGGACACAAAAATCCTACGTCCACTGTCCCGAAAGATCAGGAAGCTATTTATTATACTGAGATAGTCTCGGTCGGTTTGTCTGTTGGACAAACACTGGTCTTGAGATTTATCTTGAGCAAGTCTCAGTTTACACGGTTATCAAACTGAGTGTTTGAAAAACTCTCCAACTGTGAAGAAGTCCTTTATAATAAGGATTAGTTCAAAGGTGAACTCCTTCGTCTAAGTTATGGATATATTCTACTGAGCTTAGGTTAGAGGGATAGAGAACAAGGAAGTGGCTTCTAGAACGACGAACAACTGAATATAGCTTTGGGTTCGTGTAACGTCGTTTGGATACTAGAGGCTGTATGAAACAGTTAAGCTTGGTTCCCTAAGAGCTGGAATGTAGTCTTTCGCCGGAGATAGATTATTTGAACTTCTTGCGGAAGACTTAGGCTTTTTGAATTAGCTCGTTTGAATGCTCTGTATGTTCTCTCGTGTTCTTCCCGTGAGCTTCAAATTTCGATTTATCCCTCTATTTATAGAGAAGAGATTAGGATAGATTCGTTGGAGACGACGCTCCTTTGTCTCTCTCTTTTGGGTAGCTAACGGCTCTTTTGAAGTTTGGTGGCAGTGTCCTTTCCCTCCTTTTCTGGAAAGTTGTTGACTTGCAGCTTTAGTAGATATAGGATACGTGGGCGCTTGTCATTGGTCGAGGTTCGAAAAGTGGTTGAGACATAACGGACTTCAAGGAGATCCGAAGGCGACTTCTCTCTTCCTCGTATTGACTCTGCTGAAAAGTGACTTCAAAGATTCTGACAGTCAGAGGACTGTCTGGCCGTTGCGGAGTCTGATCTCCGGGTTCGATAGCATGCTCCTACTGAGTAGGCTCTACTGAAGATCAGCTCTAAGTACAGTGAACTATTCTCGGTGAGTTCGATTACACGACTTCTTTTAGTATCTTGCTCCCGCCGAGTCCATGTGCTGAGTCTTCTACTTCGTGCCGAGGCGGATAATCTGCGAGTGCCCGAACCGGAGCAGAGGGTCTGCTGAGTCTGAAATCTCAGAGACAAAACAACTTACAACGTAATGGTTCACCAATCAGAATAGGGTTTTGGGATCTTCAAATCTTCACAAATTCATTCGGAGCATAAAGTTACTTGTCGTATGATGGCATAGAAGTCTGAATCATTTCCCACTGTTTATCGACACTGCTGAGGATAGAATCATCACCCAACAGGTTATAAAAACTTAAACAACTTCTTTATCTTGACACTATTTGGTGTAGAAAATTTCAATTGAAACCTGGTAATCAATCAGACCAACCACTATGAGAGAGAAAGAGGGGTGAATGCAATGAAGTATACATAGTGAAAGAATTTGAAAGAGGATTGACTACCTCAGTGAGTTTCCACTCGATGATGTGCAATTTGTTGAGTTCCTCCTCGTTCTGTTTGATTCCTCTCTGGCATTCAGAATCTCCTCAATCTGCCCATTCTCCATTTTCGACTTCTCCAACTTTCGTGCATTTCTGCCAATTGTTTCTTCAAAGAAGAAAACCTCCATCAGCCACGGAAAATGTTAGACGAATAGTTGTTTGTGCATAGAGTGAGTGACATTATATAACAATGGGATATTTCAAATCCATGTGTCTACAGTGCAATATTTTGCCGCCTAATTTCACCTGTCACAAGAGAATGATAACAACAGTGTTTATTCATTGTGAAAAAAAAATGATTACATATTTGAAAGAAGTTACCTTAAAGAAACAAAGAACGAAAATAAATTAGCCTACAATTAAACCTACTCCCTCAATTCCATTACACTTGTCTAGTATTCCTTTTCGGATTTCTCATCTCAATTATCCACTTTCTGATAAGAAAAGTAATTAGGGTTGTTGATTTAATTTTTTTGAAGTCAATTGCACTTGTAACAATTTATCACCCCTTCTCTCTCTTGAATTAAAAGACAGAAAAAAATCTCCCCCGAAACCCTAGACTCCCCTCATTTCATCAATCTCTTTCTCTCTCTTTCTGCGAGAGTGACGCCTTCTCTCTATCTTTACTCGTTCTCCAATTTCGATTAGTCGCACCACCATACCTCCTCCGTAGTCGCCAATTTGTTCGGGCAATAAGGTTGCAAGAGATGTCGTCCTCGACTCCTTCGATTGGTCGCCCAACAACACCGGGATGACACCACCTTATCTTTGCTGGAAACTAAGCTCCGAACCCCCTGATAGAATACGAGAAGAAATTATATATTTCCTCCGTGTATGTTGTCGCAACTTTGATTATCGCTCCCGTTTCAGACCTTTTGGTCTGTGTCCCGTGCCTTTCTCTCCTCCGTGTGGACAGAAACTGAGAGAAAAAGATTAAAATCGCACACAGAAAACTAACACCAAAAATTAATTGTGTTTATGTTTTTCTAAATAATTATATACAGAAAATATGTGTGTGGGCTTTTATTATTAAAAGTATAATAACAATTAATAATTATGCGGACTATTAGTAATTATATTGTTAATGGGCTTCAATTAATAATAATAATCAACCCATAATATAATTAACAGTCACTGTGTCACTTACTTATCAATTAATTAGCCCAGCTAATTAATTCCAAATACTCCCTCCGTCCCATAGAAAGTGTCTCCTTTCTATGGGGCACGGAGTTTTAGGAGAGTTGTTAATTGTGGATTTGGAGTGGGACCACACTTGTTAATTACTTCTCTCTCTAGACCTTATCATTGCTTTATTTTTTTCCCTCTTTCTTCTTGTCCATTACTCGTATTTATGTTCGAATTACTAATAAATGTTTGGTGTCAAAATACAATCTATAAATTAAAATATCATGTACAATACAGATCAGCAAAATAGCATAGTAAGAGAACTGCTAATACACGTCTATTAAGTGAAATGATCAAAATGTTGATGATTGAATTAGCCGTCAAATCAACAGAACAATGAAAATTAAGAGGGAAATGCTAATACAGTTTTAAGTGAAATGCTTATACAGTTTTGAATTTCCCACCATAACCTAGCCAACAGATAGCTCTTGTTTTTGAAAACTCTCCCACACCATAGCAAACTTCAGAAAATGGGGAAATTGGGTAGAAAGGACTTGACAACTTCAGAGAGAAATGGCATTTTTCAGTTTTTGCTTGTAGACAGCAAGCATGGCAAACCTCGGCAAGGGAAGATGACTGAAGCTGCAAGAAAATGGGGCGTTACACGGAGGACTATCTCGAGGATTTGGGCCGCTGCAAAAAAACAAAAGGAAGATGGACGAGTAATTCACCTTCAATCATGCAAAAGGTTAGCTAAACATAAAAAAGAGTTCAAATAGACTCTAGTTTAATAGAGAGTCTACCAATATGCAAGCGAGGAACCATTAGAAAATTAGCTAATGGGGTTGCATGTAGCAAGAGCACGGTGTGGAGATGGTTGAGTGAAGGCCTAATCAAAGCTCACACAAACGCAATAAAACCATCACTTACTTGCCCCAATAAGTTCTTAAGGTTGCGCTTCTCGCTAGAGACACTTGAGTTTGATAGAATACTACAACGACTACGGTTCAAGAACATGCATAACACGGTACACATAGATGAGAAGTGGTTTTACATGACAAGAGGTTCACACAGAACATATCTAACACCCACGTAAGCCGAGCCGCACGAGATCTTGCAAAAGCAAGAAGTTCATCACAAAAGTGATGTTCATGTGCGCAGATTTCGGAACCTATATTTGGAGAAGATGGTTACGTGCTTTTCGATGGGAAGATTGGCATATTTCCATTCCACGAAACTGTTCCGGCCCAAAAAAAAAACAAGTAGGAACGGACCAAATTGGTACTCTAGAGACCAAATCCATAAATTCTATCACAAAAGAGGTGATAAAGGCATGTTTGATTCATAAGGTTTGGACTGTTTTCATAATGCGGATTACGGTTTTTCAAAGCATTTTATAGTTTAACAGATTACTAAAACAATGCGGATTATAGTTTTCAAACATTATGCAAAAGTTTACGATTTTCAAACAGATTACGATTTTCAATGCGGATTACGGTGCGAGATTACGGTTCTGATTTTCACAATGCGATTACATTTTACGGTTTACATAATTTAAACAGTTTTCAAAATGCGACATTACGGTTTACGGTTTACGGGTTCCAAACAGTTTTGAGAATGCGATTACAGATTTCCTTCTTGTCTTATTACGGATTATCCCGCCCATAATGGAAAAATGGCCGGCCAATGCGAGATAGACTTATATTTATACAACAAGACAATGCACGTCCACACATTAAGGATTCAGACCCTGAATTCAGAGCAGCAGCTTCACAAAATGGTTTTGACATAAGACTAGTGCATCAACCACCCAACTCACCTGACACAAATGTGAATGACCTTGGGTGGTTTAGAGCAATACAAAGCATCCGGATACGGTATGAATGCTTTATAAAGTTGATGATTTGGTTAATGCGATGCCGCAAAAGCTTTCAAGATTTGTCACCAATTACACTCAACAAAGTATTTTTATCATTACAAGGCTGCATGATGGAAATTATGAGGGTAAAGGGCCGAAACAACTACAGGATTCCTCATTACAATAAAGATGGTTTAATTAGACAAAATACTCTTCCACAAAATCTGGAAGTGCCCATTCAATTGGTAAGGGAATGCTTTGCCTACATGCTAGAAAACGGGATTATTGAAGAGGTTGAAGAGCTGCAGAATAGGTTGTGTTTGTGAGATGGAAGGGGAATGCTTTGTCTGTACATATATGTTCCTACTTTATAATTATAACTAAGGTAGCTTTAGTAAGACGTACCCTTACTCCACTTATAAACACATTACAGTGTACATAAGTGGAGTAAGATGTCTTTGTTATAAGTAGTCTTTTGCTAGTAACAATAACAAAGTTTTGTAGCAATAATGTTCTGAACAGGGAATCATCAAGCAATAACTAGTTCAACCAATATCCACCAAGCAGAACATAGCTAGACAGTACAGCAAGCAGAATCATCTTAGGCAGATACATCTCAAGCAGCAAGCAGAATCATCTTACGCTATACACTACAACAAGCTAAATAGCAAGCAACAACCACAATAAACATAGCTAGACAGTACAGCAAGCAGTACAACAACCACAATAAACCAACCACAATCATCTTAGGCAGATACATATCAATTAATCAATCTCTTTCTGCCCCGAATAATGGGCTCATCTTAGGCATATTTTTAAATGAGTACGAGCATATAATGAAGTAACAAAGAGAGGAAATATCTGACCCGAATATAACCACGAGGTATCAAAATACGCATCATTTTATCAATCTCTTTCTGCCCTGGAGTCATAGCTAGGTACCGAACACAACAATCATCCTCGGACTCCCAAATCGGAGCTGGTGGAATGTCATAGCTGTATCCCGTCAAGTTACCCGAGAAGGGTAATGGAAGTAGGTGATACATCTCCTCTTCGTCCTCACCCTCGACAACATTTCCGCTCAGATCTGGCCGCCGATTCAGCAAGGGGGAGCCGTGCGTAGTATCTGGTTCAGAACATATACTCGACGGTGTAAGGGACGGCGTGTCTTCTGTTGCTGACGGCAGGGAACCAGGTTTCATCACCGCGGAGAGGTCGGGCCCTAGTTCTCCATCGCTCGAGACTAAGATCTCCTTCTTCACATCTAGTAATGATGCAGAGGTAGGACGAAGGAGAGATTTAGTCTCGGAATTAAAGAAATCTGAGGCGGTGAGAGAGGTCCACGGTTCGGATTTCATTGTTGCGAGAAGTGAGAGAGATCTACGTTTTTCTGGACGAAGGGGGCGACACAAACTAGGGTTTGTGAGAAGAGAGAAAGTGTTGAGATGAGAGAGAGAATGCCGATAAAGATAGAGATAGAGATAGGGTGATTAGTAGGGTAATTAACTTTAGTTAGATAGGAGATTAAAGTGTAAATTATTTCTATTTTCGGAAAGAAGACACTTTCTATGGGACGGCCCGAAAAGGAAAAGGAGACACTTTCTTTGGGACGGAGGGAGTAAATAATTCACAACTTCTTAAATAATATATAAAATACATTAACCTATTAATAATCACACAAGAGTGCAGTCAATAACTGGACAACTTACTTGGGCCATACCAGGGATCAATACAAGAAATAAACCAATGTCTCAAATTAATTAATCTTCTATGCTCAGTCCAGAGCAAAATTAATTAATAAACACGGATTCATTACACTATAAAATCCATGCTCACTTATCCCTTTATCCCAATTTGAGCAAGAGCTTCTATTTTAAACTTAATTGATCCTCGTATCTAAGATAGAAATATTCGTTAATTAATTAACCCCACTGACAACTTAAATTAATTAACATCTTCTTATATTCTTGAGTAGTATCACTCGACATTATTAACACACCTGAACTTAATCAACCGGTCGGGTTTAGTGTGTTAAAGTTCCTCAAGGGATATTGTCAACCCATTTGATAGGGATACGACTGCTAGGTACAAACAATCAGCCTAAGCCACAAATAACTACTAACATCCAAGATACGTAGATGCGGTCACGGTAGCGGTTCACCATAGTAGTCAAAGTGATAGCTAGCTAAATGCACTCAGCTGAAGTCCTACAAAACTTAAGATCTGCTAAGTCACTAATATCTTGGTTCTCCACTAAGGTCAGTTAGGATAACCCATCTCATTGTGATCCATCAATACACCACCTTAAGTGTACCAGTATAGACAAGTAGTCAAGACAAACCACTTCTTATCTAAACTACAGCTTATAACCGACAACTTATCCCTAAGTTGTCTCAGTTGTGATAATTGTTTATATCTTGTCAGTTCAACCAATTGTGTAGTCTTCTATGGTACCCGACACACTACACAATCTGATTCTTATACAATATAAAATAGTGAAAAAGAAAAATAAATTGTATACAAGCATAAAATATGCTTCCAGTATACAAAATTCCAACCCCCCCCCCCCCCATGTTCGGCTTTGTCACTGCCCTCTCCTACCTATGTTTGTAGTTTGGGAGACCTCCTCTCAAATACTAGATCCTTTGTCGTTTTGTCTCTCCGAGATGAAATCTATCTTGTCTGCGTGGCTTCCATGATTTGAACCCCCCCACCCCACCAAATGTGCGCCTCTCCAGCCGCTCTCTCCAACATTCATAGTTGTGTTCGAGAGTGAGATGGATCTAGCTCCAAGCGTGGCAGGTGACGGTGGCAACGACCAGATCTGGTCGGATGGGGGGCGACCTGAGTGATCTGAGTGGAATGTTGGTTGGCGCAAGCGAGGGTTATGTCTGGCCAAGAGACTTATGGGTTATCGCCGGTCTAAGCGATTTGGTGATTACCCTAGGCTATGGTCCTATATATTGCACAAAGGGAATTGAAGTTGAAGCTGAAGTGATGCTTCATATCCTTGTTCGAAAGCTCTTCAAATGGGTGAGACCTTTCCCTAATCTTCCTAACTTTTCTTGTGCTAGGGCATTTGTTGTGCATGTTGGTCTTCGGTGTGTCAAAGCCACCTTTAATTGTTGTAGCCCTAAAGTCAGGGTCAGTATCTTTGATGTGGAGGTTTGGCATTATCGTGTTGAATGAACATCATTTTAGGAACAAAGGCCTATCATTTAGCTTTTATTGCAGGCAAAATATGTAATAGGAGATAAAAAAAATGCAGCTATTAATGCACTTTAATAAACTTATAATATAGTCTTTTGACTTTAATAAGCTTATAGGTCATGTATTGCAACTTTAATAACCTTATAGTACATTGCTTTTCTTTAATAACAAATAGGACACCCATTGCTAAGCTTCCACATTTAAGCTTTCTGGGCGAACTTAATTGCTCTGGGATCTAGGACAATATAAGGTTCGTTCTACATTTTTCCTCAAATTTCCAACAACCCACTATTATTCATTTGATGTGTTATGCTTTTTTTGTACCACTTCATTAGTCCCTTTTTTTTAGCATGAAAATTAAGAAAGTTTTCTTTTGTGTGTAAAGTAAAATAAAGTTGTAGGGTCCACTAGATATATATGTAAGAGCTTAAAAAATGAAATGAGATCAATGGAGTTGGATAGAGAAAGTACTAGTTTTCGATTATCTAATGTGAATAATCCATTTTTTGTCATTCGAGAGAGTCTGTTTACACGAAAAGATCGGTCACACCCTCCTCCATAATCAAATCTTTTAAAATTTTACCTATACTATTTCAAAGAATTAATGTTTCATCCCCTCAAAATTTTAGGTTTTGCACCTTAAAATTAGTTACACACCCCCTGAATAATAAATCTTGGGTCCATCTTTACTCACACGTCCTTTTTTCGATCACATAAATGTTGTGTTTCTTATGTTGTATTACATATAACATCTTAAATTCTTCAATAGTACAAATAAATCACTAGTAAATTAGTCGACATAAATGGTGTGTGAAGGGCACACTTTGCTAGAAGATCAAAGCACACGTTTTAAAGTTATAGGATCAAAAGCTTATGCAGTCCAAGGGCGGAACCTAGATTACGCGCGAGGGGGTTTGGAATTTGAATTTCAGTAGAGAAGAGGGAGAAGTGTAGAATTTCGGAAAGGGTGTAATACAAAATTTTGAAAAAAAAACATATAAGAATCGAATTCCAACCAATTTTGAGGGAGAGAATGATGCGCACAGTAACACCCCAAAAATATTTAGGATGCTAACGCAAAAAATACTAATTTTGTTAATACAAAAAGTTTGTTTCCAAACAACTTAAAATTAATGTATGGAATAATGAAAAAATTAGTTTATTTAAAAAAAAAATGCAGAAAAGTAATCTATAATTGAAGCGTCTGAGTCATACGATCCACCATGCGTCTGAGTCATACGATCCACCATGCACTTTCCAGTTTAATTACCTAAAACAATTGTTAAATTGGAGGATGAATATACAAGTATAGTTAGTGCGGGATCATTATGCAAATGATTCACTAAGTTGTACAAATGAATTAACAAATATGGAAATTAATTTGGTTGTATACACCGGTGAGGTTAATATGAAAGATAACAAAAAAAAATCCCAAATCATCAAAGATTGCTTATGAAGGGTAATCAAATAACAAATCTTAAACCATCTTAAACGAAATTCAAAAATCATACATGTAACTCAATCATATGAAGAAAATAAACTTGAAATATGTGAATTCACCCGCCTTATCTTGAGTTGAAAAATAAGGCGTGCAAAAGGAATAATTTAGTTGCGTCGTCCTAAAAGGTCAATAGATAATGAATACTACTATAAATTAATGTTCAACCTAAAAATTGCGAATGAGATGAATCTGTAACCGTGTGACATTTGATATGGAATCATAAGCTTTCCAAATCCCTTGATAAAGTTTGCCAAGAGGGGAACCAATATTATTAAACATGAAGCTATTTACGAACAGGGGCGGATCTAGAAATGTATACTGGGGGGGCTGTAGGGTCGGAACTAAGATTTATAGATTGGGGATGCGAGATTTATTTGGGGTTCGGGGGCGAAGCCCCCGAAATTTTTTTTTTAGACAAAAGATAATGTAACAATGAGTATAAGGAAGTCAAGAGTAAGGACTCCGAACACCTAAGATACGGTCTGCTTAACTCTCGCTCCTTGATCCCTCCTCTGTCCTCTGAAGTGTCGTTAATTCACTATCCTCTGAATTATATCTCAATTCTCGTTGTATAGGATTATTGTTGTTGACTTGTTGGACCATTTAATTTAATTGTTGTTGTTGGACCATTTAATTTAGTTGTTGTTGGGCCATTGAACTAATATATTTTTAAATTCGCTTCAATATATTAAATTTTCATAAAATACGAAATATATTTTTCGTAAAATTTACACATAAAATTCGGCATCGACACGAAAAATGGGGATGTCAAAATTAAATTTTGGGATTTGGCTTGCAAATTAGAATTTGTGTTGAAATGAGTTTCAATTATAATAAATTTGCAAATCATTTAAGTTTGATGCAGGGTGAAATTTGAAATATGTAAAAAATAAATTTGGGCCGGGTAAATATAGTTTCTGGGCCGGGGTTGCACTGGGCTAGCCCAGCCCAGCCCACCCCTACATCCGCCCATGTTTACGAATTCTGAATCTTAATTAAGTTAATCAAATTAATCATCACTCATCTTTATATATTTTGTGAATGTGATTTAGTAATAAAGAAAATATTTGAATATCTCAAAACCCCTATCTTATAATGTAGTAGTTTAATTGAGTTCAGCATGTTAGAAACCCAGTAGGCTCTCAGTAGGCTAGATAGAGTTCAGTAGCTGATAGGCTCAGTAGAATATCTTTTCTCAGCCAGAGGAACTCAACACTGAAGACTTAATATGGTTGTTCAGAACCTACTGAATGTTGAAGGAATCGGTCAACCAGGTGAATATCTCAGAAGAATGTCAGTAGAGGACAACTAAGTAAAAAGTGTCAGGAAGTCAACTCAGCACCTGCTTTGGAGTTTGAACAAGCCTCACCTAACATTCAACCTCGACCAATGAGGAGTTGCCATCACTGTACTTGCACTGATACAAAGCTGCCCTCAAGACTGAAAAAGAGATAATCTCTACAGTAACGTTCATATTCAAGATGACCATTTTCCTTGTCGTGTTTGACACATGGCTAGGACTCTTTCAACGGATCTTTCCATGAGTCAAAACTCTAAATAGATATTGATCTTCAAGCAATGAAGATAACGGGAACTTAAAGCATTCATGCACTCAAGCTCTAGCGAACTTAAAGCATACATAGCGAAGAACTCTAAACTCAAAAACATACATTTTTAGTTCTTCTTTCTAGAGATCATCTAGTTCTCATTCTCTATTCTAAGCTAACCATTGTTAGATCATAAGCTTAGAAAGACTGAAGGAGTTCAGATTTGTGAAATGTTCTTATTGTAGAACTCCTTCTAATTGGAGAATATCAAACCTTGTGTTTGAACCTTGTAAAATCACTACGACTATAAGTAGAGTATATGTTCGTGAACATGTCGACTGAGACTTGCTCAGTATAATAAATACAAGACCTCCTGCTTTGTTCAAGACAGTAGACGTAGGATCTTGGGTATCTGAACCAATTTAAAAATTATTTGTGCATTTCTTGTTTTATTGGTTTACTTGTTCATTATCAAAAACTGATTTCCAAACGCATAACTCAAATTTTCAGTAAAATCTGAATATAGGCACAAGCACGACTTGAATAGATTTGATAAAAACATGACGATAAAATTCGGACATACACTTCCACACACGTTCGTATACTGAGTTTACTGTAGACTAACTGAAGTCAGTAGACGGGATTGAGTAGATCGAATCACTTTGCTCACGCGATCAAAAAGTTAAATTGGTCAGGTGAGTCATTCAGCTAACATACTCAGGAAAATACTGACTTTCGCGTTTGAGTTAAAACTTAGTCTTATGTGTATTCAACAGAATCAACACCCCTTCCCCCTTCCCTACACCTGAATACTCGTCTCTAAACCAACAATGTTATTATGCTTATATATATTGAAATCTAGAAAATTAATCTATATATTTTATAAGCTAATTTTTTGTGAGATGTATTAGTTTTTTTTATTTTCTTATATATAATTATACATGTAGAATATTAATAAGTGTGAATATTAGCTCAAACGGTATAAGTGCATGTAACGAGTCCGGGTCCTTTTGTCATCCTAACTCTATCCCGTATGTATATGTTCATTAATTTCTAATTATAATATTATTAATGTATACTTTTCACTTAAAATTTACGTTTCATTTAAATTTAATCTATTTAATACTCCCTCCGTCCCAATTTAAATGTCCCCTTGCCTTTTTGCACGGGGATTAAGGAGAGTTGGTGGATGCGAGTAGAGATTTAAAAAGGTGTGGATCCTACAAAAAATTTGTGTGTTAAAATTTGCCAAAAAGGGAAAGTGGACATTTAAATTGGGACACCCACAAATGGTATAAGGAACATTTAAATTGAGACGGAGGGAGTATAATAGATTATATCATTAATTGGTTTCATTAAAACGGCCGTTTCGATTAATGGGAAAATAAAGTTGAAAAGGTGATTTATTACCTTGTACTATCCACGCGCGCATGGCTACACGCGCCGATCAGAGGCAAGCGTGCTATTACAAGCCACGCGCTCGTGTGCATAAATGAATACAATAAAAAAGCCAGTTTCTTTACGAAGAAGTTACTCACATTTAAACGCATGACTTTCGATCACATACTTAAAACATTAATATGATTCATGGATTGAATATGATTTGTTAATCGCAACCATACTTTGGTCGATGAGCAAAATCCAAACTTGAATTGGAAGGGCAAATCTTTGATTTTAATTTTTGTATTAGGTTTTTCGAATTACTGAAACACGTCATGTTTCGCTCGCACTCGCACTTTCTTCAATCGTCCATTTCCGGCATCAGCAATTAGCAGCCTTTAAATTCCAACTCCAATCCCCTACTTTCTTCACTTTCGGCCACAAATTTTCGCAAATTCGAAACTCTTAATCTAATATCGAATTTACTCCGGTCTTATCCCCAATTGTCAGCTTGTGCCTTTGGCTCTTGTCCTCTGAATTTCAGGGGACACAAGTACTCATTTTGAGGTTGGACAAATCACACGTCAAATGGGTTGGGGAGGGATTATATTCGAGTTGGGTATGGGACTACTAGTTCTGCTTTCCCTCGAACTCGTCGAAAATACTAGTTATAAATAGGCCAAGAGAACCAAAATATGGTTATCTGAAATTCAATATTTTGGGGCTTCATTTCTGTTGTTTCTACTCTCTCTCTCCTTCTCCGCCTGTGTATGTATGGCTGCGTTAGTGAAAGCACACGTCGAGTTGAAGGTCTCTGTAAAAGAAGAAGGTAATGGGATCCAAGAAACATCAAAATATAGAAAGTTGACACACTCCAATCCTTGTTGGTATTCTCCTGAAACAGGAATATACTCCAGCAGACACCCCTCTATCAACTTGCCTTGTGACCCTTTTCTTGATGTTGTTTCCTTCATCTTCTCACATAAACACAATGGTGTGCATGCACTCGTTGATTCCGCATCCGGGCTATCCATTCCTTATTCCAACCTCTTATCTTTGGTGAAATCCATGGCTGCCGGTCTTCACCATTTGGGAGTGAAGCAAGGTGATGTAATCTTGATTTTGCTGCCGAATTCTGTTTCTTTCCCTCTAATTTTCTTGGGTGCTCTGCGTGTGGGTGCAATTGTGACACCCATGAATCCTTTGAGTAGTTTGTTAGAGATAAAAAGGCAGGTTCTTGATAGTAATGCAACTTTAGCATTTGCTGTTACTGGTAGGGTTGATGAATTAGTTAATGCATTGAGGGAATGCCGTGTGATTGGGGTGCCGGAAGTTTTAGATTTTAGTGATGGTTGTTCTGTTTTCAGTAAGCTTGTTTCTACTGATCCCATAATGGCTCCAAGGCCTAAAATTATGCAGCAGGATACAGCTGCCATTTTGTACTCATCTGGCACTACTGGTAGGTCTAAGGGAGTCATGTTGACACATGGGAACTTTATAGCCATGATTGAACTTTTTGTGAGATTTGAAGCTTCTCTGTATGACTATCCCAGCACAGAGAATGTCTACTTGGCTGTTGTGCCAATGTTCCATGTATATGGACTCTCTCTATTTGTTTTGGGATTGTTATCATTGGGGAGTACTGTTGTCACCATGAAGAAGTTTGATGCTGATGAAATGGGGAGGGCTATTGATAGATATCTTGTGACTCACCTTCACGCTGTTCCACCTATACTGGTAGCATTGACAAAGAAAGCAAAGAGTGGTGATGGTGATAGTTTTCGGAGCTTGAAACAGGTTTCTTGTGGAGCAGCTCCATTGAGCGAGAAAAGCATTACTGAACTGATTGAGACACTCCCCAATGTTGACTTCATTCAGGTACTGATTCAGTTATATGAGGGTGGATTTATCTTTCTTAGTCTAGTCTCTCTATAGAACTTACAATGTAGAATAAAGGCAATAAGTTTCTGTACAGGGTTATGGCATGACAGAATCAACTGCTCTGGCAACTCGAGGCTACAATACGATTGGAGTTCCAAAGTATTCCTCCGTAGGACTTCTTTCTCCAAATGTTGAAGCTAAAGTGGTAGATTGGGTAACGGGTGCTCACTTACCTCCGGGATCCATCGGTGAGCTTTGGTTGATCACACCAGGAAACATGAAAGGTAGTTGTCATCTCTTATTTGATAGTAATATTTTATTATGTCTATTGTTGTTCTGATCTTTTTGGAAACAGGGTACTTGAATAATATTGATGAAACTGTGGCTGCACTTGACAAAGAAGGTTGGCTACATACTGGGGATATTGTATATTTTGATCAAGAAGGATATTTATACGTAATTGATCGCTTGAAAGAGGTCATCAAGTATAAAGGCTTCCAGGTTAGTATACTGTAGCCCCAGGAGTGTTTTAACACAAGCCTTTAGCTAGTTGTTCTATATATGTAACTTTGATTTTAAAAATTAATTATTGATTTAAGTGCTGGTCTACTCTGTTATATTCAGATTGCTCCTGCTGATTTGGAGGCAGTATTGATGTTACATCCGGAAGTACTTGATGCGGCTGTTACAGGGTAAGTGTGTTTTGTTTAGTGATACATTCTTGATATAGATATTTGACATGAATTTCATAGTGAGAATCTTTTTTCTAGAATGGATCTTCCAAATATGGTGTGTACTTAAAATGGAGATGAGCAAATGTGAGGAGTTGTGCTTTATGGTTGATGAAAATTTAGGGTGGGATTCTTATCTCATTCTGGTCTGAATAAAACTCATCTAAGTGGAGTAATTACACAGTTCTTTGTACTCCCTGCTAGTATTTGCATTTGAAACATGAGATATTACCATCTTGAAATATTTAATATAGTGGTTACCAGCAGTTCATCTTATGCTCTGAAACGAAAACTTATCAGGCCAGATGTTATCAACGGCGTTTTTCTATCTGTCAGATAGATTAGTGATGATGAGTGAAGTTTTTCTGTTCTTGGGACTATTAGCTTTTCTTGATTTTTCTCATCAGGTAGATCTTAATTGCCTAGAATCAAATCTTTGGGCCTGCAAGTTTTATTAGCAGATTTATCGTAATCTAGATGTTGCATTGTGGATTTCTACTCTTTGTGCAATCATTTCCTTGTCCATAGAAGAAATAGGTGGTCTGAGTGAACAACACTGCATCAGACTAGAGAGAAGTAAAGTTTTGAGTACAAAAAATAGATTAGAAATACATGCATGCTGCTACGAGTAGCTCTTTAAATTCTACAATTACTTACATTGTTGGAACTGCTCTGATGCATAGCAGTGCCAAGGATGAAGAAGCTGGAGAGATCCCTGTAGCATTTATTGTTCCCAAAGAAGGGAGTAGACTCTCTGAGGCGGCTCTGATGGACTACATGGCGAAGCAGGTCATCCTTCTTGCTGCTTCAGTAAGATGATTCTACTACATCTTCTCTTCTGCTCACAACTTACCATTGTTAACTGCAGGTTGCACCTTATAAGAAAGTGCGAAAGGTCTACTTCCGCTCGTTTATACCTAGATCACCAGCCGGAAAAATACTCCGGCGAGAGCTCAAGAACTTGTTAGTTTCCAGACTTTAGTTCTATAAGCATGAAGCAGTGTACAAGAATCAGCTGAAGAAAGCATATAGGGGAGAGTGTTTGTTTATAATGTTCTGATGAATCTACAGTTATAATAAATACATCAAGTTATTCAACCATGGCTTTGTTTATATTTCCAATAGCTTTACTATAAAACATTCACCAGACACTAAAATCATGCGTTGAACAATGAAGGAAATAAAAGCAAAGAAAAAAATACACCATTTTCTTTCTTTATTTTTATTTTTTTATGTCGAGGGTAACCCGTAGATTGCGCAATGGGTAAATCTCTCTCCTGTGCTCTAGCTAAATAATTTTAGATTTAGAAATATAAAAGGGAAAAGTTTCTTTCATTGATCTGATCTCATATACAAGTGAATGATAATAGATGCTGACGTCATCATCTCCCTAACTGCCTGTCATAACTATCTCTCTAACTGTCGTTCCTAACAGTTCTAAGCTTGAATTAATTAAATGTAATTAATTCTAAGATACTCAATATTCCCCAGACACTCTTTTCTTCTTCCCTTTCCTATAATCTGGTACTGCAAGAGGAAGTTGAGCAGTAAGATCTTGGAACCGAGCAATGGTGAGGGGCTTTGTGAGCATGTCTACTATCTGATGTTGTGAGGGAACATACCTCACATCCAACTCTTTTGGAGAACCTTGTCACGGACAAAATGCACATCTATCTCAGTGTGTTTCGTCCTTGCGTGACTGACTGAATTGGAAGCAATAGCCGTGGCACTTTGATTGTCACACCAAAGTATTGGTTGGGCGCCTAATTTGAAACCAAGTTCACTTAGGAGAGACTGAATCCAGGTTGCCTCAGAACTGCTATGATATACCACCTTTTGCTTTCTAGAGGACCATGAAATGAGGTTAGGTCGGAGAAAAATGCAATAACCACCAGTGGACTTACGATCATCACTGCAGCTGGCTCAATCTGCTTCTGTGAAGCTAGTAAGAGTAAGCTTAGGTGCTGCTGTAAACCGTAAGCCCTTTGTCATGGTACCATGTAGATATCTCAAAACCCTCTTGCAAGCTTTCTAGTGTAACTCTGTAGGAGCTTTCAAGAACTGGCTTAGTTTGTTCACAATGTAGGCAGTATCCGGTCTTGTAAGGGTAAGTTATTGTAGGCACCTGTATAGTGTAGGGTCTGAGAACAGAGGACTGTCTTTTAAATGGAGCTTCTGTCCAGATTCAAAAGGAGTAGGCACTGAGTTGCTGCCTTTGAGATTGGCTTTAGTAATTAGTTCATTGATATACTGTCCCTTGATGTAAGATGACAGAGTTTGAGCTTCTTGTCACTTGAATCCCCAAAAAGTAACCGACTTCTCCTAACGTTTTGAGTGCAAATTATTGACATAGACTGGTAATAAACTTTTGAATGAGCACAGAATCTTCCCTTGCAATACGGATGTCATCTACACAGATGAGAAGTATAAGAAGTTTACCATGGAACCTGCCAAAGAATAAAGAGTGATCTAAGCTACATCTCTGAAAACCTTGTTGCAGAAGATAATCTTTCAGTCTCTCATGCCATGCCCTTGGGACCTGTTTTAAACCATATAGAGACTTGTGTAGTTTACACACATAGTGAGGTTTCAATGGATCCTCAAATCCCTTAGGCTGATACATAAAAACAGGCTCCTCAAGTACTCCATTAAGGAACATACCACTTGTGAGCTAAAGAGAACATGAGCCGAAGGGAGACAGGTTTCACAACTGGACTGAAAGTCTCTAGGAAGTCTATGCCTGCTCTTTGTTGAAAGCCTTTAGCCACCAACCTGGCTTTAAGCCTTTCCACAGACCCATCTGCACAGGTTTTTACTTTGTATGCCCATTTATTCATAAATAGGTTGGTCAATGTTGAACAATTCATCAACAATTGAACGAAACTTCATGATATAATCATCAATGGAAGTATCCCCTTTCTTTAGGGTTTGAAGTTGATATCGAACGTTCATAGCCTTAGCTTTTCAAGTGGAATGGAAAAAGATTTCAAAGGATTTCCACAATTGAGCAGCAGTAGTACATCTTCCAATATAACCAAGCATGGAAGGTGAAATCGACTACACCATCCAGCTAAACTGGAATTGATCACGTCTAAGCCAGACATGATACAAAGGATTTGGAACTACTTCTGCACTTTGAGTGGCAGAAGGAAGAAATTGGTCTAGATGAGAAAGTTTTAGAAGGATATCCTCAAAACAATTGGCACGAGCCAACACTAGAGTTTTCTAGAGATTATAGTTACTCATCTAACTTGATCGATAGAGGATGAATACTAGGCAATACCACAGAATTTGGATCATTTGCCGTGGATTTTATCAAATACAAGAAGATTCGAGCGGAAGCGCAAACGAAAAATCAACACACACTAGTAGATCGCAGAGAACTCAATTCAAGATCGCAGTAGATCGTAAAGACGAAAAGAAACTTATCAAGATTGATTAAGATGCGCAAGATCACTGGTGATTCGCCGGAGAAGACGATCGGCGGGATGCGGATTTAAAAACCGCCATTGGAAGGATCTAGACGCTAGCTCGTTGATACCATGTTAAATTTATCTGATCTCAAATATATATACAAGTGAATGATAATAGATGCTGACGTTATCATCTCCCTAACTGCCTTCGTAACTGTTTCTCTAACTGCCGTTCCTAACAGTTTCTTTAGCTAAGCTTGAATTAATTAAATGTAATTAATTCTAATATACTCAATAAATAACCATCAACTCTGACTTTAAAATAAATATCATCAATTTAAACCATAAACCAACTGGTCATGCAATAAAGAGTCGTTAATATGGAAGGTCAGGATTCAAAACTCACAAAGACCAGTAGTAGTAGTTTTTTTTTTTTGACAAATGGAGCCGCGGCCTTACGCCCGGTACCTTGTGGGGGCGCAGGGTGAAAACCACGCTCCTTGTGCAGGCCTGCAAACCACACAGGAGGGTTCAACCACCCTTAATGTGACAGGGTGACAACGGTCTTGGTGTGAATTGAACCCAGGACCTATCGATCCCGGATCACCTACCTTAACCGCTACGCCATCCCATGGAGACTACTAGTAGTATATTTCAATTTATAGTTACAAAGCACATGAGGGACCGATTTAGAATTTTCGAGAAAAAGGGTTATAAGTTCATATTGTAACTTAAATTTTTATATTGGAAAACAAAGAAAAATCACATAAATTTGATATAAAAAGAAAGGAAAATGGTATGCGTAATAAACAGAGAGTAGATATTCAATGGAGAATGGACTATGATTGGTAAGAGTTTGGTAATACAGAATTTGCATAGAGTATTTGAAGAAAATGGATTAATAATAATCAGGGCCGGCTTTAGGGGTATAGCCGGTGAAGCCACCGCTTTAAGCTCCCGATCGAGAGCAAGGCTCCGTTGAGTACGTGTCTTGAGGGTTAAGGTCTTAAATTCTTATATATACTTTTGTTTCGCATAAAAAATATGAGTGAAATGCATAGTTTAGTGGTAGAGCACTACTTTCATGCATCATAGAGATCTTGGATTTGAACTCGAACTCAGATGACTTAATAAAAATCATAAGCATTCTTCCACTAAGACAAAGTCACTTATTATACTTTTTATGTAACAAAATATATTTTACTGTTGCGCTTTAGAACCATGAAAACTTTAAGTCGATCCTGATAATGCTGGGATTTTTCGGAATCAATTAATTCATTTACTTGGTAAAGAAATTAAGAGTATAGTGAAAAATATATATGAAAAATAAGATGTCACCTCTTGCCACCATATACAAATCCGTACTTCGACATAAAATACAGTTTGTATGCTAATCAAATATTTGGTTTGGTCTCATCACACAAAAGAACATGACATGTTCTATAATGTTTCTTAAAATTCTTGATTTTGTTAAATTGGTTATATTTTATCCGAATTGTCTTGTCTAGAAGTTTGGATAAATACAACCGTAAAAAATCATGGGCGAACTCATGAAGTAGTACTCGCTTGTCTGATCCCACACACACCATACGCTTGTTTTAGGGTACAAATACTACACTTACTTTAATTTCCTTCCATTTAACGGGTTGTAATAATTAAAGTAGCATTCAAATTTTAAATACACTCCCCGAATTTTAACGTTGCTAAATTTAAGGTAAAGTAGGTAGAGGGAGAAATAAAGAAAAGAGAAAAGGTTAATAGTATAGACTTTACCCGAAATTAGCGCATTGTTTAACCGACTTCGCACGGTGTTGTGATTATGCCCTGGTTGATGTTGGTTGTTGTTTGTGTGGAATAATTGTGAATATTGTGATACACTGTTGAAAGAATCGTCAATAGTTAGTGGATCATTATAAATTAATTAGGTGTAGGAATTCCAAATGGTCACGCAAGATCTGTAGTATGATATTTGTTAATAAAAATACAATTGTAATGACACTGCACTTATAAGATGAAAAACATGTTTGCCAACTGCACATCTGGATGAATGTTTATTCAACCACAGTTGAGGAGAAGTCATAAAAAAAGGGTAATGGTCAGTTGTTATTGCTGAACCAGTTATGGGGGCTGGTGGCGTGATACCTGATCTTCTCTATGGCAACTTTGAATCGTAATAGAACCCCTTCCTAGTTCCGTCTTGCTTAGTTGTTCTTGCTTTGTACGTTGGGCAGGCTCTCTCTTATGCATATAGCATATATGCCAATTGGTTTGTCAGAGCAATAAACTCCGATGTCATACATTCTCAGAGCAATAAACTTGGTTTGTGCTAAAATTTACTTGTTCATCAGAAAATTATATGCATAAATCGAGCTAGAGGCATTGACCCGTTTTTGTATTTGCAGGTTCTTTCTCCCATGGATTTACTTACTCTGGTCGCATTGGAAGCACTCAAGATCTACAAGTATGTCCTTAATCTTTTCAAGTGAATTAAAACTTGTATTTTCTTGAAAAAGGCTCCATCATTTTAACCACAGATATCAAAGATTTCAAACATATTCTGTTTGAAATCTTATGTTAGCTCTGGATGCCAATGTTTCTGGTTTTCTTGTTGAACTAAAAGCTGATCTCCTTGCATGCATAACCACAGATATGAAGAACAATAAATTGGTTTTCTTGGTTCGCAGGACTAATTCTATCAACTCCTCTACTCAGCATCATCCACTACCAACAGCTTATAGCTGGTGCAGCCACCATCATCGGAGCCCTCTTCCGCCTCCCATCAATGCAACGTGCTTGGTTAATAAACATATCCTAAAGTCTCAATCAGTTTCATAGCGAACTAGGTGTTTCTATCCTACAGTGCAATAAAAAGGCGAGGTATCATATCAAAGGCAATCCAGATGTAACAAAAGCAGTGTCATCTGAAAATGTAGACATCTTCGGATTCTAAGATTGGAAAAATCCAACATTGAGCAGAAAAGTCTGCATCGAAACACAAATACAAAACAAGAAAAACGAGTCAAAGGATAAACGACACTTGTATAGAGAGGGAAAGCGAGAGGCGGAGTGATAAATAGGAGTTTATGGATCAAATTTGGAGAAGTGTGGTGTAGTGAGGTTGTGGTTGTGGTGATGGAGCTGAGGAGATGATCGAAGCGCTGCCAAGGAGCGGACCCTCAGGCACCATCTCTGCACCCTCTCTATGCTCTTCCAGTAATGGGGATATGTAGAGTGAGGAGTGTTATTTGCCGTAGTCTGGGGTGCAATTTGTAATATGCAAAAGTTTGTTGAAATTACAAGCTGCTAATATAGTCGGAAACAAACACGTGAATCGGAAAAACGAAAACACAAAAGAATGTTAAAACAAATCTTCGTCGAGTCGAGGAGCCCTCTCTCCGCAAGACGAAATACGCCCCGGTAGTGCTCCCGGTGTTGGTGTATCGTCCCCAAAAATGAAACGACGACGTCTCGAGCATTACACCACCGCAAGATCTTCGAGCTCCAGCGAACTGGACTTTCCGGCGAGGACAGACTGCTGAACTTGAGCTAAGATGAGCTAAGAATGCAGAGCTAAGATGCTTTGTTGTTTGCAGGTATGTTTTTGGAATGAAATGCAGCTTCCTATTTATAGGCTGCTTCCCCCAGGTGAAAGGGTGTTGGAGCCATTAATGCAGGCAGACGTGGGTAGTGTGGAGAGTTGTTGAACATTCTCTTCCAGAGACTTCCAAAAAGATACACTCTGGTGCAGCAGGAGCACTGCACCACGGATAGTAATCAAGTGTGGCCGGTTCACTACACCAACGACTGGGCCAGCCCACCTAGCCCAACTGCCTAGCCCACGGACCAAGATCCAAGATTCAAGTCCAAGTCCAAGTCCACGGACCGGGGCCGGAACCAGAGCCGGAGCCGGGGCCGCGCCGCGTGTGAGGCGGTAGGCGAAAAGGCTCGCGCGCATGAGCATGTGTAGCCTAAGCCCACCACATGTCACTTAGTTATCTCCTACAATGTGGTAGAGACTTAAATACCATATTAAAGTTTGTACATTAATCAATGTGAGACATTGATTAATGTAATAACTTTCCAAAACCCGAATAAGGTAAGTTTCTCCACTTTAGGTAACATATTAGTTTTGTCCCCCAAAACTTCGAGCCACTATTTCTCACTCACCGAAAATCAGAATCGAGAAATTAAGCACACTACAATTATCTACTCGAAACGTAGATCGACGTCATATATCTCAATTCATAAATCGGATATATATCGAGACTCGAAAATGCGATCAAAATGGGCTGAATTTTCCCAAATCAAATTAGCATTAAATGCTAATGCCATTTCCATAATAACTAACTAATTCATATATATATATATATATATATATATATATATATATAAATATATATATTAATCCTTTTCGATTTTCCAACAAAGTTTACATAACAATCACTTGAAGACTGGCTTGAATTCCCTCCCTCCCATTGTTTTGTCTTTTTTTGACACTAGATGAACTTACACCTTTATTACTCATATAATTATCATATAAATTATCATATAAATTGTAGAATATATATCTTTATTACTAAATTTCCTACAAAAAGAAAAGTTTTTTTGAATTCCCTACAAAAAGAAAAGTTTTTTTTTTAATACTCATTTAATTATCATATAAATTGTAGAATATATATCTTTATTACTAAATTTCACATTTTAAATTATACAACTCGTATATTTATTACTAACACTTTATTTAAATTGTAGGACTTACACCTTTACTATTAAAACATATCTCACCTTAATAACCGCACCGGAAGTTTGAAGTCAAGATCAATGGAACGGATGGAGTATTAGAGTATTATGGTTGTGTTTTTTTATACTAAAAGTACTTTTTATTTTCTATAAGTTGCATTCAAACACAAAATAAGTATTTATGTGTTCATGCTTAAGCACTTACTAAAGCTATTTCTCAAACTATTATAATAATTATTATATCATATATTTTTTTTGTTATAAATAGCACGTATCATTTGCAAAACTATTATAATTATGATACATATAAACATAACATATAAAAGTGAAAATTAGGAATATCAATGCAGTTAAATCGAACTAAACTAAAATATTTTGATCAACTTTAACTATAATTCCAACCTAAAAAAGACAAAATAAAAATTCACAATCAATAATTATTATTTATTTTTTCAATATATAAAAATTAACTTTTTCAATAAAAATGTTCAAATATTTTCATTTCGGTTAAACTGTAAAAATTAAAAAACTAAGATCGAAAGCCAAACATAAGTTTTTGGCTCTATTTGATCCAATCAAAAAAACTTTGGTCTGATTCAATCTGTTAATTAGACCGACTGTCAGGTTTAGTACAAATTACGGGGTATAAATTTTTTCCTTGTTAAGCTTATAGCAAGGCATCTACTTAAATCCATCTAACATTAGTTAGCTTAATGCATTTTGTATTTTCATGTGTGATTGTCGCTCTATTATTCATTGTACACCTCGTATAATGGAGCGGATCTTCCTCTATTTGTTTGTTCAAAATATAGTGAATTTCCGTGTAAAATCATAAAGCACATTTTACATGCGCTGCAATATAGTTGTTAAAATAAATTATAACAATTTGATTTTCCTTTTTATTAATAGGGAGATTATAATATAGTTGTTAAAATAAATTATAATATTTGATTTTTCATAAACAAATTAATTAGTCTCCGTTGAAGTAGACCTAGGTAAGGTCGAATATGATATTGTCTTAATACTTTGATTAAATCCACGTATTTAAATTCATTGACCCATTAATCCAACTCTTGTTCAATTACATATTTCAAAAACTCCCTAATCTTCGGTGAGTATGAATTGCAATTAGAACCGGACTCGCTGAACCCTCCTTGACCCACCCCTTAGTGGGGCAAAAGCATGGGGTGGGTTCCGAACCTCCCCACAAAGGATCCGTAATTTATTTTTTGAATTAGTAAATTATTATTTATACATTTAAAATTTACACCATTTCTCTCTCATTTTTCTTATTTCATTTGCCACTCTTTTTGTTACCACCGCTCTACGTCACTAAAACATAAAGCCTAAAATATTCAAGTTACTCTTTATAAGATTTGATCATATCCGTTGTTCTTTATAAGAAACTTTGTATTACATGAATATTAGACTGGCCATCACTAGTTTCTAGTCCCAAAAACTTGGACTTGTGCGGGTCTAGGTCCATATGTCTAGTGCACTGGAAGAATATGATCTTATGATACCTGACACTGATCCGTAAAATTGTCATTCTTATTGTAAAAATTACAATATCACATTCGTATACCCTTGCGTGTACCACACTATAAGAGTATTGACATGTATAATTTTTCATTAAAATAAGTGGGCCATGTCAATATCCTTGTGGTGTGGTACACACAAACTTTTGTGATTCCCTAATGAGAATTCTTGTGTAAACCTAATTACACGTGTAAATAACGAATATTGCTTTTCCATTGGTTTATCAAAAGAGCCTTATCCGTTTTAAGGTTTGTGCAATTAATTTATCATTCTAAACAAAATATCAAGGGTACATATACATCAGACAGAAAAAACAAACAACGTAAAAGCTGACTTTATCACATGACTGATAATTATACCTAATCGAAATTTCAAACCAAACCTTTCTCACCCAATTCCAGCAATTTCCGAAAAATGAAATTAGGAAAGAAAAGTTGGATCGACGCGTAGCATGAAAATTATCAGGAAGACAAAATCTATCTCATCTTTCCCGTTTTCACAATCGAGTTACTTTAGAAATTCTTGGTATTGTAATTTCAAGAATTAAAGGCGAAAAGACTCTTTAATCAGTAATCAAATGATGTGGACCTGTAATAATCTAGGACTGGATAAATAAGTCATATATATTCAAGCCCTTAATCGTCGCCATATATAAGGAGCGGTTACTGTTCTAGAGATATAAATATAAGTAAGAATTATCAGCACATGAGGAGAGAGAGAGAGAGAGGGTAGAGTACGAAGGGAGGAATGTGGGAGCTGTTCAAGTGTATCTGAGACAGAAAGGACAGTGGAAAGAAAAGGAGGCTTCTTTCTTCCCAGAAAACCCTACCTTGTGGAGCCACTAAGACTCAATCCAATCTCTTTCCTTCTTTAATGAGAATTATGTTCCAGATCTATAGACAGTAATATTTTCTGTTAGTTTTTGTGGGTTTCCGAGTTAGAGGATAGGTTAAGCAGATAGGGTTCAACAAGTAATGAAATTGGAAGGCTATTTTGCAAGAATAATCAAGTCTTTGATTCTGTGGTGTATTTTCATTGTTGTTGTGTTTGGTTGGTAAGTAGAAAGTGCTATTCTTGCTTCATATCAGCTGTTGATGAATGCAGAAATATGTTGGTCTTGAGGTCGTAATGTTTAAACCGTTGTTTAGGCACATTATGCGATTAGAATTGTCTCTTCTTGTTAAGGTATTAGATAATTGAACATTTTGGCTGTTGGTGAACTCACACCGCTCGATAGAATGTTGTGCATCTCTGAGAGGAAGCGGGTGTGTGGTTTATCTGGATTTTGGTAACATAGTGGGGGGGTGCTAGGTTTGCCTTTTTATGCTATTATTTGATTTAATCACCATTTGAGATTTGCGCTGGAGTGGTTGGGGGTGCCCGGAAGTGTCACTATGTCGTCCTTGAGTCGAGAACTGGTTTTCTTGATACTGCAGTTCTTGGATGAAGAGAAGTTCAAGGAGACTGTACATAAGTAAGTTTTTATACAGGGCTTTAGCCCAGGTTGTTGACATTGTTCGTTTCATATTGCTCGTGATTGATTATCCGCTTTTTGCATACTGCTATTATAAAATGAAAACAACATTTATTTGTCTTATGGAATTTAGACGTAAGTTCATTTTAATAAAATGCATAAAGTGCACATTTCAGCTCCCTTTGGACTAGTTTACAGTTCTCGTAAACAGGATAAATATAAGAAAAATGGATGCCTTTATTGACTAATGGGAAATGGAGCTGCTCCCGGGAAGTATGTCGCATAACATGTATTAATTTATGGTATTAGGTTGGAACAAGAGTCTGGTTTCTTCTTCAATATGAAGTACTTTGAAGATCAAGTTCAAGCAGGTGAATGGGATGAAGTTGAAAGCTACTTAAGTGGATTTACAAAGGTTGAGGATAACCGGTATTCAATGAAAATTTTCTTTGAGATTAGAAAGCAAAAATACCTTGAAGCTCTTGATAGGTACGGCTTCTTCCAGAATTTGTTGCTTAATAGTTTATTGCTTATCTGTAATAATCCTTGTCTGCAACTGTCTCAAAAAACTTCAGAGAAGATCGAGCAAAGGCAGTTGAAATCCTTGTGAAGGATCTCAAGGTGTTTTCCTCTTTTAATGAAGATCTTTTCAAAGAGATCACCCAGCTTTTGACTCTTGACAATTTCAGGTAAGTTGGGTTTAGCCATATATAGTTTTAACCTCGCTGAGTTCTTAATTATTTTTGTTTTATTTTCTTTATGTTGATTTGTTAACATGTTTCTAGGCAGAATGAACAGCTCTCCAAATATGGGGACACAAAGTCTGCACGAAATATTATGCTAGTTGAACTTAAAAAGCTTATAGAGGCAAATCCGTTGTTTCGCGACAAGCTTACATTGCCTGCTTTCAAGGCTTCAAGATTAAGAACACTAATTAACCAAAGGTATGAACTAGCCTGGGGGACTATTTGGTCAGCAAATCCTCTCGATAGAAGTGTTATATATGGTTGCTTGTGCTGGTAGGTTGTATTATATTAGCGCTTAAAAGATATTGTTGGTCATGCCAAGTCTATTTGCTATTTTCAGTCTTAACTGGCAGCATCAGCTTTGTAAGAATCCACGACCAAATCCAGATATTAAAACACTGTTTACTGATCATTCTTGTGCTTCAAGTAATGGCACACGAGTGCCGCCTCCTACTAATGCTCCTCTTGCTGGACCAATCCCTAAACCGGGTGTCTTTCCTCCTCTTGGGGGTCATGCTGTGAGTAGAATGGTTACACTTGGTGTCATATCGAGATACACATTCACTGGAATCTAACTTTTTGAAATTTCGTTTTGAAGCTTTTCCAGCCAGTTGTATCTCCTTCTCCAAGTGCTATTGCTGGTTGGATGTCAAGTGCTAACCCATCCATGCCTCATCCGGCTGTTGCTGCAGCCTCTCCTGGTCTTTTACAGGCTTCTAGTTCTGGTTAGTAGTTAAGAATCTCTTAATAAGTTTGTTAGGGCTAGATTTTATAAAAATGATGAGTTAATGAGATAAGCTTCACCCTTTATGATTCTCAGCTGCATTTTTGAAACATCCAAGAACTCCTCCTGGTGGTCCTGGTATGGAGTATCAGACTACTGACTCAGAACATTTGTTGAAACGTCTTCGAGCTGGACAACCTGATGAGGTGTTGGGAATTATTGCTCCATTTATTGTTTAAGTACATTTTTGATGTATGTATAAAATACAAGAATGGTTTACTGACTACCTCCATATTGTGACACATTGGATTTTAACCAGGTTTCATTTTCTGGTGCTACTCATCTGCCTAATATCTATTCACCAGATGACCTTCCCAAAATAGTTGTGCGAAGTCTCAGTCAAGGGTCAAATGTGATGAGCATGGACTTCCATCCACTACAACAGACAGTTCTTTTAGGTTAAACTTTGATTGGTCTCCTGAATCCTCAATTTCCTTTTTTTGGGGAGATATTATTCTATTGTGCTGTTGAGTTTTCTACAAGATGGCTCTAAAATGCTAATTGTAGGATAGCTTGATTTGCTGCGGCTCGAGTATGTGACTGACTGCAATCTTTATTGCAGTTGGAACAAATGTTGGTGATATTAGCATATGGGAAGTTGGTTCCCGTGAACGTTTAGCTCTTAAAACATTTAAGGTTTGGGAAATATCAGCTTGCTCAATGCCATTTCAAGTGAGTACTGTTGGATGTTTGATGTGGTTAGCACTTTTTGAAAGCTGTCATTTGTTATTTGAGCTCAACTATGCCTTCCCCCTAAGCCTAATTAGTGCCACTTGACTGATTCAGACAACTCTGGTTAAAGACGCGACCATATCTGTCAATAGATGTGCTTGGGGCCCTGATGGATCTATACTTGGTACTGAAAATTGTCATGTTAACTGATCACAATTCATTTTTGTAATTTTGTGAAAAATCTAGTACTCTAGTTGCTGATATTTATAGTATTAATTTTGCTTTTTGAGGTGTTGCTTTCTCCAAGCACATTGTTCAGATATATACATACAGTCCTGCTGGGGAGTTAAGACAACATTTAGAAGTGAGCATCTCTTAAATCATTCCCATCATTCTGATTATCTTATGTAAAATCAAGTACTAATGACTTATCAATCTTGTAGATTGATGCTCATGTTGGTGGTGTTAACGATATCGCCTTCGCCCATCCAAATAAACAGCTTTGCATTGTTACATGCGGAGATGACAAGACAATTAAGGTATAGAAATTTACTTTGATTAAGTATTGCAATGTGACTCTTTTGAGGTTTTACTTGGTAAGTTGTGTCACAGGTATGGGATGCTGTTGCTGCTCGTAGATTGTATACATTTGAAGGTCATGAAGCTCCTGTATATTCTGTTTGTCCTCATTTTAAAGAAAATATCCAGGTACATCATTATAACTATAACTTCCTTATGCCTTCCTGAAATGTCTCATTGAATCATCGAATGTAGCTTGTTGATATATAATAAGATTAAGGTAATTCGGTCCTATTTTTCTGTAGTTTATATTCTCTACAGCCATTGATGGGAAAATAAAGGCATGGCTATACGACTCCTTGGGATCACGAGTAGATTATGATGCCCCTGGACTTTGGTGCACAACCATGGCATATAGCGCTGATGGAACAAGGTGCTCAATCCCACATTTGATCTTTGCCCCAAAAAATGTGATTATGACTGACAAAGTTAGCTGTACAAAGATAGTTCTCTGTATAAATTTCTTCGTAAATGAATATTCTGCTTACTGTTTTAGATATCCTGATAGCACCTTAAGCTAAGAGTTCTCAGTGGCTTTCGTTTTTGTTAGTTCCAATTTTCGTCTTACACCCACAAAAGTTGCTAATATCTGAATAGTAGAGTAAGGGGTATATTAGGATGCAAGGAAACTTTTCTGCAAAATGTGGAGGTCTCTGTGCCATAGATCAAACCTTCCCCTGAAAAGACTCATCTTATATGAATAATGATACAATAAAATTTGATCAATGTACAAATAAATCTAAAATTTCACTTCTTTAAACATAATTAAGAGTTGATGCCATCATTCCAACTTAGAATAGGACAATGAAGTATCAGTTAGTGGTTCAAATGTTAGTTTCCTGTAAGTGCTACGAAAAGTGAACATATGATTTACTGTCAAATCAAATATGCTCCCATCAGCTCCAAATATGCACATGAATTAATTCTCATCTTTCCGTTTGTATCCTTCTCAAACAATTTGCCTAACAAAGTGCACCAACAGTAAGTGATCTCCAATTTGAATATTTGATTGTTGATTGTCAATTCAATATCTGATTGTGTTTTGTTCTTTTTATATATTTTGTAAATCAGAATACTGAAGATAGCTGATAGTGATTGCAAGGATGCTCTTTAATGCTAATCGCTTTGGCCTTGACTTGAGATGATTGTCGTTTGGCTGTATAAGACCTGCTATACTTGCATTTACACTGTTGACTGTTGTGAAATTAAGTGGAAAGTTGTGCTACCAAAGTTCAAATAATATGATATCTTATTGTTGGAATTAGCTGAAAGGTCATCAGTTAACTTATAGCTTAGTGGGCTGCAAATTGCAGCTATGCATGGCTGTCAAAATATGTAATCTCTGAAAGGCTTATTTGAAATTTAGTTTTGTGCAAGTGTAATATGATTCTATGAACAGCGTTAGTGTTCTGTTTTGATATTAATAAAAAATATGAGGGCGTAAGTACTAGCACCCCAACCAAAGAATTTCTCAACCTCTAGAAAGCAATGAGATTTATTGACCCTGAAGGAATTGAAATTCATCGTGATTTATATGAATATCTAGCTTTTATTTTTAGCCTCAGCTGGGTTAGTTTCTATGTCTCCAACTAATTAATTATTCAGCTGAAGTTTGAAAGGATGCACTCTACTTAATGACTTCTGTGAAATGGAACCGAGTCCAACAATATGATTTGTTGGTTGATATTGGAACTCCATGTTAAAATGGGTATTGAGATGAATGTTCAGAAGGCTTCCAATGCTTCCTTAGAAAACTCAATTGATGCAGTTGGAAATATTTGCACCCGTGTTTGACAATAACATACAGCTCTTAGTAGCATGGCGATACTTATAAGAGGCATACTTTGAACCGCACAGTAACAAACAGCTCTCAGTACTCAATCCTATTTATCTCCAGCTACATGTAGCGTATTTTGGTACTCCCTCCGTCCCACTCCAATTGTCCACTATTCCTTTTCGGGCTGTTGGCTGTTCCACTACAATTGTCCACTTTCCTTTTTTAGTAAAGCAATACTCTATATAAATTAGTGGGTCCCACCACTTTATTACTCCTCTATACACAACCTCCAACTTTCTTAATCTTCGTACCGAAAAGAAATTGGACAATTGGAGTGGGATGGAGGGAGTACTTCATTGGAGTTTTTTACTTTAATAACGTTTCAGAAGACTTTGACAATCTTTTAGTCATATAGGCTAAGTGAGTTGTCATTTACTATTTAATTTTCAGTAACTATGCATTGTAAATATAGACACAATTAAAATTTAAAAGCAAAAGTTTTATCTTTTTTGCAGAGATTTATGTCTCATTTTGTGCCCTTAGAATTATCCTAGGGAATTTCTCTTTTTGTTCAATTTGTTCTGTCACTTTTAATGTGACCAGTGTGTATCATTTACCTGACTGCCACTAGCTACATATATTATTGTACGTTATTTATTTACGGGGATGTTTCTTTCAGACTCTTCTCTTGTGGAACTAGCAAAGAAGGAGAATCTCACCTTGTTGAGTGGAATGAAAGTGAAGGCGCGATCAAGAGAACATACTCTGGTTTTCGAAAGCGTTCTTTAGGTGTTGTGCAGTTTGACACTACAAGGAACCGTTTCTTAGCTGCTGGTGATGAGTTTCAAATAAAATTCTGGGACATGGATAATACCAACATGCTTACTTATACAGATGGTGACGGAGGACTTCCTGTTAGTATTATATTACACGGGTTCTGTATGGTTTTATTCTTGTTACTGACTGGATACATTGACTAAACCTAATCTTTTTCCTCATGATGCTTTTCTCTTAGGCAAGCCCTAGATTAAGATTTAACAAGGAAGGCTCCTTGCTTGCTGTTACGACGAGTGACAATGGAATTAAGGTCTTGGCCAATTTTGATGGGCAGCGTTTGTTGAGAATGTTGGAGAGCAGAGCATTTGATGGTGCTCGTGGGCTTTCTGAAGCAGTGAATGCCAAAGTGACACTTCCTTTTTCTTTATTATCTATTATTTTACCCGCATTTTTTTTCTTGGACATGGTTCTAATATCTCCTATGCAACTTTATATCTACAGCCTGCTATTGCTGGTGGATTAGGTCCAATTGCTAATGTTTCTGCATCAACATCCCATGTTGTTGAAAGGAATGATCGAATTCCCCAGCCAATGTCTCTTGGCAATCTAGTAATGCCCCTTGTATATTTATTTACCAATTTTTCATTATAGTATTGATCATGGGATTATTTGCTCATTTCATCTGCATGACAGGCCACTGTAGAGAGCAGCAGGACAGCAGATGTCAAACCGAGGATTGTTGATACTACTGAGAAAATTAAAAGCTGGAAAGTCGCCGACATAGCTGATTCATCTCAATTCAAGACTCAGAAATTGCCTGACCCTCTGACAGCTAACAAAGTATGATTTCTGAGAATTTGCTTAAACCTGAAATTTCTTTGATTCTCTCGTATTCGAAAGAATGTTGATCAAATGAGGAAGTTTCTTACAAAATCTCTAAAGCCACTTGGTGCCTGTCTTAATTACTGATGTATAAATTTTTTATCTTGTTATGTATGTTGTTTTTCATCCAATAACCAGCGTAATGTTGTAGGTTGTACGGCTGCTCTATACTAATTCCGGTTTAGCTGTACTTGCGTTGGCTTCAAATGCTGTTCATAAGCTGTGGAAGTGGCAGCGCAATGACCGGAATCCCTCTGGGAAGGTCTAATTTAAGTTCCCATTTTACTTTCGAGAAGATATCGATTTCATTCATCTTTAATACGAATTCTCTTATATGTATTTTCAGTCTTCTGCCACTAGTGTGCCGCAGTTGTGGCAGCCTGCTAATGGGGCTCTCATGTCTAATGATGTGAATGATGCCAAACCAGCTGAAGACTCAGTTGCATGCATTGCCTTATCGAAAAACGATTCCTATGTGATGTCTGCTTCTGGGGGAAAGGTCTCATTGTTCAACATGATGACTTTTAAGGTTTGTAAAAATAATACGTCAATTATGACATAGTTTGTTCATTTTGTTTTTGAGTAACTAACGTTGTTCTTTCTTTTTTCAGGTCATGACGACTTTCATGCCACCACCTCCTGCAGCAACTTATCTGGCTTTTCATCCTCAGGATAACAATATAATTGCTATTGGAATGGAAGACTCAACAATTCAAATTTACAATGTTAGGGTAGATGAGGTAAAATCTCTGACCTTTAACGAAGATCTTGTATGATTTTCATTACTAGAATTGTAGCTGCTTATCGCATTCATGATAGTAATCAACTAGGGAGTATCTTAATTCCAGTTTCTTATTGTGTCAACATGGATAGTTCTTTTCATACTAAATTTCAAGTCAATTTTTTGGAAACAATTTTACAATGACGACCATTTTCCTAAGCTAATTATTTTTGGCAAGTTTAGTATTTTAACGTTTTTGAGAGTAAGAAATTTCTATACCTATGTTACATTACATCTCTTGGCATAACTAACCTTATACGAGTTTGTACTATGGACTTAGATTTATTCAGTTATCAGATTATGGAAAAGAATCGTGTCACTGTTCCTGACCTTCTGCTGATTAGCAACTAAATTTATGGGTTCGGAAAGTAACAAGATAATTGGTATGTTACAAAGTAAAATCAGTCTTAAGAGTTTGTTTTGTGCATACAGATTGGTACGTTTCAATAAACACTCTGATAAGCTTGCAGAACTTGGATGTTAGAGCCTGTGTTCATCCACCTTTGATTGTTTTTTTTAAATGTTCTCTCTTCTTTCCCGTTCCCTTTTGAGAGAGAAATAGTTTTGATCTTCTGAACTAACTCTTGGCATATTAGTTAGTTTACCCTTTTCTTATTCTTATGCACCAGGTGAAAACTAAGCTCAAGGGTCACCAGAAACAAATCTCAGGGCTTGCATTTTCACAAAGTTTGAACATTTTGGTATCATCTGGAGCTGATGCCCAGGCAAGTCTTGGCTGGATAAGCATATTATTTTCTACCTATTCGAGCATGTTTTCTACGTAAAAAAAGCTTTCACAAACTTCGTATGCAATTCCAACAATACGTTTGTTGTTCATCGTTTACTGCAGCTCTGCGTATGGAACATTGACGAATGGGAGAGAAAGAGATCACGACCTATTCAAGCGCCTCCCGGTCAACAGACCCCTTTGGTTGGAGAAACCAGAGTTCAGTTCCACAACAACCAATCTCATCTGCTTGTTGTTCATGAAAGCCAAGTAGCAGTTTACGATGCCCAACTCGAATGTCTACGCTCCGTGAGTCTCTTGCTTATTTTTTTGCTAGTTGTACGTAATTAATATAGACCAGACCAATACTTATAATGCCAATACAATCTTGCAGTGGTATCCGAGAGAGTCACTCTCTGCTCCCATCTCAAGTGCTATCTACTCATGCGATGGCTTGTTGGTATATACCGGATTTTGCGATGGCGCTGTCGGAATATTCGACGCTGACAACTTAAGCCTTCGATGTCGGATTGCACCTTCTGCTTACATATCCGCCTCGGTTTCAAGGTATGCAATTAATGCAAGACTAATGATATGATAAACATAGCTTTGTTAATATACACATGTTATTGAACAGCTTCCCGGTGGTTATCGCGGCGCATCCGTCGGATCCGAATCAGTTTGCTCTTGGCATGAGCGACGGTGCTGTTCATGTGATGGAGCCGTCGGATGGAGAGTCGAAATGGGGCGGGGGGTCTGCATCTCAAGAAAATGGGGTTGTAACTGCGATACCGTCGAGCTCCGGTTTGAATAGTCAGCCGTCGGAAACGCCGTCGAGGTGACGGATAGTTTAGGGTAATGTAAAGTCTGTTTCCACAAACGTAGTCAGATGAGAATGAGGGTCAGTTTACTTTATTGTTTAACCACATGCTTTTCTTCGGGCTCCCATATCTTGTAGTTGCTTCCTGCTTTTTCTAACTGAAAAATAATAGATTTTCATCACTACAATCTCTCCCATCTCTTGAGTAATGTGGTTTGTTGTAGGTATTTTATTGTTTTAACTTGTCACTTGTTAGTATGAGTTAATTTTTTGAATATGCAATCATAGGTTGAGATATAAGCTAGCTGCATGTACATTTAGAAAAAACTCAAATGTATAGTGTTAAAAACTCAATGTATACTCTTGCAGCATGAAACTCTAATTGCTATGTTTTAAGAATAAATTGTCTCATTCTAATAAAACTATATAAATAATAGTTTATCTTGTACTTATTATGTTTTATTTATTTATGTCATTGTGTTGAGTCTAAATTTCTTCAGAAAATGTCATATCGGGTGTACGTGTCATATTATGTTGTACATTCTCTATCAATGTGTTCTTTTTAGAGTGTTCCATTTGAAGTGACACGTTTTCAAACAAGAAAATAACTTTTCAAAAAAATTGTAAATTCTTTTATATTTTATTAATTCTCTATCATACTTATTATTTCTCTTTTACTTTATCACATAATCTCTCACTATCTAACTCATATTCTCTTTCTTACTTTATTATTTATTCATCTCTCATATTTTATTATCCACCTTATAAATTATCGTGCCAAAAAAAAAACGCTCGCTTTAAACGGAACTAAAAGAGTATATAATTATATATTGTCCCATAAAATAAAATAGAATATATATATATATATATATATATATATATATATATATATATATATATATATATAAAAGCGTATACGACAAAAGAGTTTGAATTATCATCTTCAAGTCTTAGCCTGTCGTATATGAAATCTCTAAGAACTCAGAAATGTCAAAATGTTTGGGCTGGAAACTCCCAAAGAGAGAGTGTGGACCAGAAAACATTAGAGTTCGAAAGTTTAGTAGAATAAATTAATTGTGAGAAGGAGACTTCCTGTAATATCCCGAAATTTTCAATCTGCATTTATATTTATGCATGTTATCAAGTGTTTTAGTTCTGTAAGTCATGTCTTAGAAATTAAAATGAAAAATTAAAGTATTTATCTTATTTTTCACTAAATTATTTTTGTTATGTAAATTTATTTTGGATTTTTATGTGTATATTATATCATATTATTATTAGTGGTATTATTCTCTTATATCAATTTTTCTATAATAAAACTCAAATTTACCCAAGCCTTATCTTTACTACACAAAATACCCAATTTTACTTACACTACCCTAACTTTATGAAAAAAGTTGACTGACCCAATCATTTTCAGGTGTTTTCCGGAATTCGAGATGAATTCAGTTAAGAAACAAACAAAAATAACACACAAGTACATATATAGTAACTAATCCCGCTCGAATCCCGTTCAGTCTCGCTCGGCAACAGTAAGAAGGACAAACTCCGCTCACGCTCAAATCTCGCTCGGCACTCCCGCTCGTATCCTGCTCTGTCTCGCTCGGTTGCTCAAATCCCGCTCGCGAGTCTCGGTCGAATCCTGCTTGGCAAACTCTGAAGTTAAACTCAAATCCCACTCGACATTTCTATTTCCAGTCAAATCTTGCTCGGCGAGCGGGAATTCACGAGCGAGACCGAGCAAGATTTGTACAGATCTGGAATTTAACATTCAGATATGTCACTTTCTATCATCTATCTCCCCAATTTCTTTCGCCCGTCGCCGAAATCTCGCTCAAGACCGCTCGATACGCAAGTTTGTAGTAGATTTTGACACCAAAACATGAGAATGACCAACCAGGTTAGTCTCGCTCGAATGCTATTGTCCCGCTCGAATTTTATCCGTTAATTTGGCGCGAATATTATGATTTTTTGAGCATGGTTTTGTTTGAATTTTCTGAGCATGAATTAGTCGAATTTGGAGCATGAATATTGTTTAATTTTTCGGGTGTAATTTTTGTTATAGAACATAGCATGTGATTTCGTTGTTAAATTTTTGGGCGTAAATATTGATTCTTGCATCAAATTTGTGAATTTTTGAATATGTTTGAATTTTGTTTAATTTTGTTATGAATTTGCTTGAATTTTCGGCTTGAATCAAATTTTTGGGCGTTAAATATTTCGTTGCTATGGTTCTTGCATATAATTTGAGAATTGATTTTTTGGGCTCGAATCCCGCTCGCCAAGCGGGATTCCACTTCGATCGAGAGAGATTTCCTTTCGGCCGAGCAGGATTTTCTCTCGGCCGAGCTGGATTCGAGATTTTTTTTAATATATATATATATATATATAATTTAACGTTGAAATTGTTTCGATGCAACCCTTATTTAAAAGAATTGGTATTATCAATGTGAATCCGAGAATCAACATAGAATATAACCCGAAGATTTTTTGATACGATTAAAAAAAAATTAAGAGCTATCGGGGATGATGGGTTAGTGGAGGAGTTTAGGAATAACGTTTTTGGTGAGTTAATGGATTGAAGGGTGGGTAGGAATGCGGCAAAAACTCTTCACATGTTGATGTGTCATGAGATTATGTTGATGTGTCATGAGATTCAAGCGGACGGAGATGATTCAGTTATATGGTTTTCCGTGTCCGGATCGACTATCTGATTTTCTTATTTCGATTATGCTCTTGTCACGGGTTTAATGTTTTGATCCTGCAATTCATGATCCCCGTTCCTGGACTGTTTACATCATGTTAAATGGTTGTACACCAATAACGGGCAGATAATTGCTGACAAAGTTCGAGAGTGGAGATTTGGAGTTGGATGAGTTGAGGATTTTGAAGGTGGCTAATGTTCTAGCCTTATTTTTCTTTTGCCTCCATTACAGCGACACGAGAGTGGTGGACACATGGATTTGAGTATTAGTGGACGATCTACGGGTATTTTTACCAATTTTTTCGTGGGGCTCTTACACTATTGTAGTTTTGTTCCGAGAACGCCGGAACAAATTTTGAAAAAATATAATTTCTATGGACCCGTTTGGGCACTCCAGGTGTGTATTATGATTTTTTTTTAATTTAATTATTTTAATTATTGATATTTCTCCTATACTAATCAATATAGATTTTCATTCATTGTTGATTTGGTTTTACGAGGTTATTCCATATTTAGGAGGGATATCTGCAGAAAGGTTGTCTACAACTAGATTGCCTCGTTGGAAGAATTGGTTCTTCGGTTGAGGCCAACCGCGTAACCTTAACAATTTCTGGCATCGTCAAGTAAAAATATTTAATTTAGTGTTGATTTATAATTTTTTATTAAGTTTATTATATGGGGTATATTGTATATATATATATATATATAATGTTGTTTAATAATATTTTATTTAATGTAATTGCAACATGTTATCCGAGATGGTCTCACACCATCCGATACGGAGACACCAACTCTGTATTGGCATAGTATCAATGGAGACGATCTATTTCATGTGTCATATATTCCGGCAGAGAATTCGTTATAACCTACGATCATAGGGGATCATGGGGAACGAGAGCTATACCGATTCAGACAGCAGACACAACGTCCCTCCAGTTCTAGAGGAACTGGACAGAGGCAAAGTCGTTCCACTGAAGGTGGTAAGCGGGTCCGAATGGAGGCGGGACCGAGGGAGTCGGGTCACCAGCAGTTCTTGACCGTGGAAGATGTCCGGACAGTTGTAAGGGAAGAACACCGGACCTTACAACAGAAAATAGTTCACAACATTAAAAACCTATTTCGGTTGGTGTTTGGTTGATCTAGGAGTCGAGGCTTGGCTTCTACGTCCTCTCACGCGAGCGGTAGCCATCAGAACCGTACATCGCACGACCTTGTGAGGAGTGAGTTGGTGTCGATGGGGCACCATCGTGAGCGGGATGATCGTGAGGAGATGGGGGATAACTCTCACTGGGCTGAGGACAGAGCCGACTTGGTGTACCGCCCCGAGATTATGGAGATGGGGGATAACTCCCCTGGGGCGAGGGATAGAGCCGACTCAATGTACCATCTCGAGATTATAGAGATGGATGAGTCAGATAATGAAGAGGAGCAGCCGGTTATTCCACAAATGCAGGATCGACATAGCGTCTACGAGCGTGGCTGTTATGCTTCGGAGTCGGTCCTGAGCATGTTTGACTATTATGACCCTATTTACGGAGATTGTCTGCCTCGTCAGAGCTCGTCCATTGATACGTTCCATCGTGAACCTTGAATTTATCTCCGTTCACGGACACAACAGTGAAGCGATGTGAACGGTCCTATGACAGAGCTAACTTTAGCTCTGTAACAATTGTGAACACATTATCTCGTGCCATGGCTTTTGCTTGACATTGGTCACACCACTGTTCCACCATGTGACCTATTGTCTCGATCATAGAGCATATCGGCAGACATCGTGCTGTGAGCAACCGTGAATTGATGGATTCAACTATGTTCGAGGTCAGCTGATTGTACCAGCGAACGAGAGACTTCGATCTAGCCCACTTTTTTGGTCCGACATCCATTAACTCCTCGTATGCCTCAGGATAGGCTTGACGAATCCCTTCCATCGCATGATCAAAATCATACGTCGTATATGCATAGCCGCCATATATTATTTCGTCGCTTGGAGGGTCACGGTTGTCCGGCATGAGCATAGATATCAGTTGATTCTCACCACCTTCTCGTCGGATCCATGCCGCGAAGTCGCCAAATGTGCATTCATTTAATGCACCAGGCACCTCATCGTATTCTTCGTCAGATGAACTATCCAAATTATTTTCTTCGTCACGGTCAAACACAACATGGGTATCCTCTTCGCGAACAAAGGTTTCCTGTTCGCGAACATTCTCAGCCCGATTGCTACCACCCGCTTGCTCTTGAAAATTGAACCTTGAAACGAATTATTCAACAAAATTGGGTGTACGATAAGATTGAACATTGGAGTGCACAAGAAATAAAATCGCCTCGATTTATGTACTACAAAGACGAACTAGGTCCATATCGGTCTCGAGAATGGACCTAAACGTAATACCATGACGAGAAACATAGGTGTAATAAATTTCATAATTCGACGAAAGTGAAAAGGGATTAAGATTGTATTGAATGAACTGTCGTAAAATCGGATACAAACACTGTTCCCAGGAATGCAAATAACTCTAACTTCACCGTCAACATACTCAGATAAATTGTTAAATTGCCTGTTAAAATGAACAATAATATCATACCAACTTTCCATTTTTCTTTTCTCGAGTGTGGAAGCAAAATTCTACAAAATGATTTTGTAATTGAAAATGAAATGAAAGAGGATAGAGTGTGTTCGATTTTGGACTTCAATCACGGGTATTAATAGAGAAAATTTCATGATAGGTCGATTTCCACCGTATAATTTGCTGATGAAGTGGAGCAGGACTAGGAATGGACCGACTGGGATAGGAATGGAATGAGCGGGACCTGACTTGGCCGAGCGGGACTCTGTGAGAGGGATTCTGCTCCCTTGCCAAGTCAAAAAATTAGAGGGAATTGGTAGGTCGAGCGAGATTTACCGAGCGGGATTATGCTCCCTACGATGTCAAAAAGTCGAGCAGGACTTGGCAGACCGAACAGGATTTTCCGTGCGGGATTTCTGAGCGAGCCACAAGCGGGACACGAGCGAGATTCAGAGTTATACTTCAGATACCCGATTCCAATCATTTACGCACGGAACGAAGCAAAATAATGAACTTGTAGGCTGACAAGTCTGAAAAGTTGGGACTTTTAAGTAAAAATGAGTATTTTGTGTAGCAAATATAAGAATTTGGTAAATTTGACTTTTGTAATATGGATTTGGGCATTTAAGAAATTGACTTATGATTATATTTTTTATTGTTAGAATTATGTGGCAAGAATAATATTTATTTCGAATTTCCTAAACATACTAGGATTCATGGAAAAATATAATACTTTATATTTATATTAAGTCATTAGGAGATAATTTAAAATTATGTTTTATGAATGAAATAGATATTATATTTTTGATATACATGTTTTAGGATAAAATCTAGTTGTGTTTATCCATATCCTATTTATCTATGATTGAATCTCTTATATGATAAATGATAGACTAAATTCTATCTAAATTATATAAGTATGAAAATAATTATGGATAAAATATATTTGATACCTTTTATGACTAGGATCTTTAGATAATGATTTCTAGGCCTATAAATACCCTTTAGTCGATCATAATATAGTTTCACAAGAGATTTTCAAAATTCTGCCAGCAAAACTAGAAATTATTCCGAGAATTATGCCTAGTATACTATATTATTTTTGTAGAATTTTAAAAGTATGATAAATATTTGTTAAAAATTGTTATTCGTAACCTGCCAGTTTTTGACAGCATGTCCATGAGCCTGATAGGAAAATTATTTTTCATGTTTTCTTTATGTTGTTTTCGACCATACTGGATTTTAATGGGATATAATACATGTTAGGTCATTCATGTTAAAAATATAGAATTTTTAGTATACGTTTACTATTTATATGTTAATTTGTTTCTTGATGTGCCAGATTCTTTTGTCAACAATAGGTAATATGTTAATGTTAGAGATCTATAATTTTTAGAACAAAACTTTTACGATTTCATTAATTTATTTCATGAATTGCCGAATTACTCGATGGACGAATGAATTGTCACTAGAAGTAAGATTATGAGTTTATTACTATATGAAACCATTAAAATTGCACGTTAATAAGTGGATTATGTATAATATACATTTGTTTGATTATTTTGATCTATATCTATTTATGAATTATTGAAATTGTTGATGCATGCATGACATTCCATGTAGACTCATTAAGATAAATTTTGATGTATAGGATCGACGGGCAGGACTTAAACATTGATATCTATTATTTTTTTCAAGTCAAGGTTAAGGTGGGGAAGTTAACGTTATCCTTATTATATATTATGTATGTTGGGTTATGAGCCAATAGAAGATACTTAGCAATTTATTAGGTAAAACAATATTAGGGGAAATCATAGTGTTCATGCTATAGAATTGAAGATCCCAAAACCCAACTGGTATCAGTAGTGTAGTGTCAATAGGACTAGATAATGTAATAGGCTAGACTGTTTTTTTATTTCTCTATCTTTTGTGTCTAAGTCCTGTACGGGGTAAAATGTTGGATTGATCTTCACTATGATGTTTACTTTCCAGAACCCCACGTCATCAGTGTAAGAGCTTGTATTCTTAACTCATCAGCTGATCTTCGCTCAGTAGAAGACATCTCATACAAGAACCTTCTATACAAAGCTCAGTACATTCGGAGTCATCAGCTGACTACACTCAACAGAACATCTCTATCAGCCGACTCAGACGAAGAAGACATAGACTGCATCAAGTCTGCTGCATCCGACATGAAACGACCCAGCTTTTAACTTCACTCGAAAGTCAGCAGAAGATCATACGAGGATGAGTGAGAGTCAACTCCAATGAAGACCGATGTCTGACATATCTCACCTACCACAAACCTCGACCAATGAGAAGCCGTCAATGCACTACCTGCTCTGACCAACTAAAGCTGATCTCATGCACAGTAATCAACAACTCTGTTGCAACAATTCGAATATATGGCCGTTTTCTTTGGAAGCTTGTGACACGTGGCATCATCCTCTCCAACGGGCAAATGTCTGGGTCACGACTATAAATAGAGAAACAAATTCGAGCTCCACGCACGGGATATCAAGGGATAAAACGCTCAAGCTTTCAAAACAACTCTAGCACATTCAAGATATATCCAGCGAAGAACTTTCTTAATAGAATACCTTTAGTTCTTCTCTCTAGAGTTCTTTAGATCCCTCTTCTCCAGCTAAGCTGAACGTTCATATCTATAGCTTATAATCTCGAAGGAGTTCACTTTTAGTGATTGTTCTTTTTGTAAGAACTCCTTCCTAGTTGGAGAAAATCCCCTCCCTTTCAAACTTAGGTTTGATTTGTAAAAGTCGCTAAGGATTATAACTTAGAAGGGCCTGTCCAGTGCACAGATACCTTGCTGAGGCTTGCTCAGATTAATCAACAAGACCTCCTGTTCAGCAGGACCGTGGACGTAGGATCTTGCGTATCCGAACCACGTTAAAAATTGCTTGTGTCGTTTACTGTTTTATTACTCTGCATTTAAACATTTTACAAACTCATATCTTGCATAAAACGTATTCGAAAAGTGCACTAGCCAAAACTATTTTAACTTATTAAAATCACATTTTCAACTGAGACGAATCTCCGGGCCCTACACACTTATCCGCACTAAGTCTTCGACTGAGAATCAAGCACTGACTAAAGTCAGTAGGAGAGACTCAGTAGTTAGCACACTCTGACTCGCGATCGAAGGTTACTATTTGGCACTGTTCATCAGTAGCAACCAACAGCTGAGCTGTCCTTCACATTTGAGAGAAAGAAACAGTACTCAGGTGTATTCACCCCCCCTCTACACCTTACTCTCGTCTCCGGACCAACAATTGGTATCAGAGCGTCGTTGTTCTTCTGATCATCTGTTCTGAAACTACTGGTCTTCTCGAACAGATCCTGAAAACATTTTTCACTGCAAAAGCATCTCTTCTTACATCCTTATACTCTTACCCATAATGTCTAATATGTCAGGTATTAGGATGGTGCCGATGTTCTCCATAGAGAACTATACGGTATGGCGCGTGAGAATGGATGCGCACCTTACATCGCTGCATGATAGCATGACGGACGTCCTTGAGACAGGACCCATCATTCCCATGATCGACAGCGTACAATTTGCTGCTGCGCAAGGTGTAGGAGCACAAATAGGTGCCAAAGTCGCAAAAGATAAATCTACTTTCACGCCAGAAGAGAAAAGGCTGCACAACCTCAACCGAGTTGCGCAGAATGCAATCCTAACTACGCTCAGTGATTCACACCTCGGGAGGGTGCAAGACTGCAAGACAGCAAAGGAACTTTGGGATGCCCTGGCTGTACTGAGCCAAGGAACCCCGCAGATCAAGGAAAATAAGCTCGAGCTAGAGCTACAAAAGTTCGATACATTTGCCATGGAGCCCAATGAGACCATTGACGAGCTAAGCGTCAGATTTACCAACCAGATCAATGTGATCAACGGGCTGGGGAGGACGTTCACCAACAAAGAGATGAACACGAAGATCTTGAGAGCGCTACCTCGACTGAAGTGGCTTCCTTTTGCAACTTATTTACGTCGCTCAGATCTTAATGCTCTAACTCCTGATGTTATCTTTTCAGAATTAAAGATGGAGGAATTTGAGCACAGCCTACCCCAACGATGTTCCAGCGCTCCAACTGACACACAGATAGATCATGCTTTCAAAGCAACAGTCAACAAAACTGGAACCAAACCCATTTCTTCCAGCAAGGCAGTAGCCACGACAGATGCAAAGTCCTCTGAGACATCTGCTACTGACCAGCTTGCACTTATGGCTCTCAAATATCAAAGAGAAAAGGAGAGAGTCAGAAAGCTGAAGAAATACCACAGAGATTCTCCCTCAGGTAAGAAAGAATATCGAAAAAGGGAAGAATCTAAACCGACTACTGATTGCAGGAACACAGAACCTGCTGCTAGTCCATCCAACGACTCAGCTGGAAAAGGCAGCAGATTGTCCGTGTGTTACAACTGCAAGAAGGAGGGACACTATCAGTACGATTGTCCCGAACTGTCAGCTGCTCAAAGAGCAGAACGGCAGGCCAGACGCGAGAAATTTGCCCGAAGGAGGCAGGCCTACATCACCAGAGAGATATCCGATGACTCAATCGAGGAAGATACATTCATGTATTCTTCTGAAGACGAAGTTGCATTTGTCGCCATTGAGGTCGGAGATTCAGATCCTGAATCAACTGCAGAATACTGTCTGATGGCCGGAGAAGAGGCTGAGGTAAACTCTAAACTGAATATAACCTCTTCTTCACACAACACACACGACACATGCTTGATCACAGATGAACCTCTAGACGTGGTACAAGCCTACGATGATCTACTAGAGGAGCAGATTCAGCTGAGCAGAGAGTTCAGCAGAACCATTCAGGAACTGGAACAGGTAAAGGCTGAAAATCAGATACTTTCTTCTGATTGTCAGGTCTCTACTGATTCGGAGAATCTGGTTGTGAGACTCAAGGAAGAGATTGAATCTCTTATGACTAAGTCTCAGCTTCAAGAAAAACTCAGATATCAGTTCTGACCAAGGACAATTCTGAGAAAGATACTGAAATAGCCCGACTTTGTCAGAAGCTCGCAGGAGTAGAAAAGGATTATGAATCACTTCGGAGAAGTGATGAGGTTTGGTGAGAACTGATGACTGAACAATACCTAGGAGCTAAGGAGAAGTTGGAAAGTATGCTCAGAGCTCAAAGGCCAACGGTCATGAAAGAAGGACTTGGCTATACTCATGAAGCTTCCACTTCAACATCGAAAAGCTCAGAAATGCTGGCTGATAGGTTCGTCAGAGGAAAAGATCAGGTTGCTGAATCAAAACCTCAGGCAAAGAACAAACAGAAGATGATTGCACCTCAGCCGAGCAACAAGAAGCAAATGACCAGAGGTTCTAGCCCCAGGACACCACGATCAAATTTAGGGGGAACCAAGAAGGTCAGATGGGCAGAGCAGTACAGTGAACCGCTATATGAGCATCCAACACAGTATGGTTCGTACTACTATGAGCCCAGGGTCAGGAGGAGCACACAACCTAAGAAGAAGAAAGCTCCTGAACCCAAGATTGCCAGAAAGTCAGTATCTCCAAGTCCTGTGGAGAAGAAAGCTGACAAGGTTCAGAAGAAGAAGTCTCAGACTTCTAAGGTCCCGAGACAGATCTGGGTTCCGAAATCACCCACTAACACTTAAGGACCCAAACTGAACCAAAGGGTACCTAAAACTGTTTCTGTTTTGCAGGTGCATAAGGATCCTTAGATAGTGGACAGCGGCTACTCGAGACACATGACATATCAAAAGAGCCTGCTGACCAACTATGTATAAGAAGATGGTCCCAGAATTGATTTTGGTGACAACTCTAAAGGCTATACAAGGGGATACGGAACACTGAATATTGGGACTACATCAGTTCCAAGAGTAACATATGTTGAAGGACTTCAACATAATCTCCTTTCTGTCAGTCAATTCTGTGATAATCTGAACAGAGTTATCTTTGACGCTGGTTTTTGTGATGTTGTTGACAACTCTACAGGGAAAACAGTGTTATTAGGTTCACGGAGGACTATGTTGCACGGACACTCCGAAAAAGTCCGCCGTACTGTGTCGGACACGTGTCGGACATGGACACGCTCGGACACGCGCCCGACACGTGTCGGACACGGGAAAAACATGTCCACAAAATTTAAAAAAAAAAATTTGGACACTTCCCGGACACGTGAATTTAAGTGTCCGACTCTTCCCGGACACGGCCACAGCAAAAAAAAAATTAGACTATTAACAGGTCAATAAACTGACAGTTTTGAGTTGAATGGTGATGTTGGGATTTTAGATATTGCAAATCTCACCCTTGATGAGCCGGAAGTGGAAAATAATTTGTTGGATGAAGTACCCTACACCGATTCATAAAACTTGAAAGATTAGACTTTTTATTTAGATTATTATGACTTATTATGACTTTTAAGACTAATGTTTATTGTTGTTATCTACTTATCTTAGTATTTCATATTTTTATGCTATGATTATAAATTATGAGTTATGACTTATGTGTTTTGAGTTGATCATGTGAACAATGAGTTTGATAATGAAAAGCTTGACTTAATCATTTATATATATATATATATATATATATATATATTAATAATTTAATATTATTTATATCAGCGCCCGTGTCGTGTCCTAAATTTTTCAAAAAATGCCGTATCCCGTGTCCCGTGTCCGTGTCGTACCGTGTCCCGTGTCCGTGTCCGTGCAACCTAGACGGAGGAAGAATATCTATGTTGCAAACTGGAAAACCGCAGAACCTGAGGCTTGTTTACTTGCTCAGACAAAATCTAGTGACAAGGCGGGATGGCTGTGGAATAAGAGACTCAATCACCTGAACTTCAAGACTATGAACAAGCTAGCCAAGAACTCTAAAGTCAGAGGACTGCCCAATGAATCATTTATCAAAGACAAAAACTATGAAGCATGTTTGAAGGGAAAGTAGACAAAGAACAACAGTCCACCAATTCCGTCACCTTCCACTGTTGGAATCCTTCAACTGCTACACATGGACTTATTCGGGCCAGTCTCTCTAGTGACTATAAGAGGCAAGAAGTATGCCCTCGTCGTTATTGACGATTACTCAAGATATACGTGGGTCATCTTCATAGCCAACAAATCTGATGTCATGACTGAGTTACCAAAACTGCTGAAGAAGCTCAGTGTGGAAAAGGACATCAAGATTCAGAGAATTTCGCTCAGATAGAGGAACATAATTTCTCAACTCAGTAGTAAAAGTGTACTGCGAAAAGGAGGGAATCAAGCACGAGACATTAGCAGCGCGCACCCCTCAGCAGAACGGACTTGCTGAACGTAAAAACAGAACACTTAAAGAAGCAGCAAGAACGCTCCTAGCAGACTCTGGACTACCTTCAAAGTTCTGGGCTGATGCTACTGACACCGCCTACTACACTTAGAATCGCTCACTGCTTACACAACAACACATGAAGACACCTTACGAACTATGGAAAGAGAGAATTCCTTCTATTTCTCATTTTCATATTTTTGGTTGTCCTTGCTTTATCCAAAATAATAGGAAAGATTAGTTGAAGGTCTTTGATAGCAAATCTGATCAAGGAGTATTCTTAGGATACTCTCGAGTCAGTAAAGCTTTCAGAGTCTTTAACTATCGGACTCTCTGCGTGTAGGAAAGCCCTCATGTTTTCTTTGATGAGTTTATTACTGAGGACAGGAAATCTAAGAAGACAAATACTGAAGATGTCAGCAGCAAGCTACAGGATCTCGCACTAAACGACAAATCAGAAAAGATCCAGCATTGTTGGGATGATGATTCAGACGATGAGGAAATTCAGACCCATCCCACAGGCAATGTAGCTGACCTGGTTGATTCTACTGAACATAATCAACATCAGGTAACAACGGTCGATGAGGAAGCACCAGTGGTAACTGAGACCTCTACTAAGAATATAAACTCAGGGAGAACAACTAATGTTCCTGAGCTAAATGCCCCTGAACTTGGAAACTCAGTAGATCCTAACCTTCTTACTGAACTGCTGCAGTCACAGAACAGTACTACTGAAATACCTAATACTCCTGTTGACTGTGCAGAAGTAGTCTCAGAAGAAGAAGCCAGACTCAGACGTTCATGGCTCGACGCTCATTCTTCTGATCTTATTATAGGAGATCCATCAGCAACAATCAGGAAGAGATCCAGATTAAGTCAAGGAGAAAGCTCACTCTATTCTTGTTTCTTGTCCACAGAAGAACCTCAGACAATAGAGGATGCACTCAATGATGCTGACTGGATCATTGCCATGCAAGATGAGCTGAACCAGTTCGTTCGAAACGAAGTTTGGGAGCTTGTTGACAGACCTAGACATCATCACGTGATCGGTACTAAGTGGGTCTTCAAGAACAAGCGAGATGAAAACAACTTCATTGTCAGAAACAAAGCTCGACTTGTTGCCAAGGGATACTGTCAAGCAGAAGGGATAGACTTTGATGAAACGTTCGCTCCAGTTCGCCGATTGGAAGCTATTCGTCTGTTCCTAGCCTATGCAACGCATCAGAGATTTAAAGTATATCAAATGGATGTAAAGTTAGCGTTTCTGAATGGCGTACTGAAGGAAGAACTCTATGTGGAACAACCGCCCGGCTTTCAGCAGGGACATTAGGTGTACAGACTTTGGAAAGCGCTGTATGGGTTAAAACAAGCACCCATGGCTTGGTACGATACCCTATCAGAATTTCTGCTTCAGAAAGGTTTTAAGAAGGGGACAGTAGATCGCACCTTGTTCAACATAAAGTCAGGAGATGACATCCTACTGGTGCAAATCTACGTGGACGGCAGCATTTTCGGCTGCAGAAACGTGACTATATGTCAACAATTCGAGAAAATGATGAAGGAGAAGTTCGAGATGTCTATGATGGGAGAGATTAATTACTTCCTTAGATTTCAAGTAAAGCAATCACCTGAAGGAATATTCATCAATCAAGCCAAATACACTCGAGACCTCCTAAAGAGATTCGACTGCGACTCAAGAAAGCCAGTCAAGATCCCCATGGATACAAATTTCAAAATCGATCTAGACAAAGAGGGAGCTTCTGTTAACTCTACTGATTATAGAGCTATTATTGGTTCTTTATTATATTTAACAGCAAGCAGACCTGATATAACTTATGCTGTAGGTGTATGTGCCAGATTTCAAGCGAATCCCAAGCGAAGTCATATGCACTCAGCAAAGAAGATTTTGCGATATCTGAAGGGAACACCAGACGCAGGGTTATGGTATCCTGCTGATGATAATCTCATACTGACAGGTTATTCTGATGCTGATTATGAATGATGCATGATAGATCGAAAATCAACTTCTGGAACATATCAGTTCCTAGGCAGCAAGCTGATATCATGGTTTTCAAAGAAACAGCATTCAGTGGCGACGTCCTCTACTGAAGATGAGTACATGGCTGCTGGAAGTTGCTGTGCCCAGATCCTTTGGCTTCGACAACAACTGCGAGATTATGGTATATCTCAGGATGAAGTGCCCATCTACTGCGACTCCACCAGTGCGATTGCTATAACTCAGAACCCAGTCCTCTATACGAGATGCAAGCACGTGGACATCCGACACCACTTCATCAGAGACCATGTCGAAAAGAAGGATATCAGGATGGAGAAGATCCATACTGACAAGCAAAGGGCAGACATACTGACCAAACCACTAGCTGAGAACAGATTCAGAGAATTGTCAGTTGAGCTAGGTCTACTAAATCCTACTGAATCGAGTCAGTAGAAGGAAACAGTACGATAGGTCAGAAGACTCAGTACCTTGATTCAATCAGGTGAATCAAACGGTACACAGTAAGGGGGAACGTGGTCATCAGCACATCAAATGTCCTCCTGAGTCTTAACAGTAACCAACTGATCGTAAAAGTTCAGCTGAAGAGGTTTGCGTAGTCTTATATACTTAACCTTCTCAGAAGCATGCTCGCATTTATTACATCAGTCGTTTGCACTCAGTAGTTAATGAGCATTTATTTCCCGCCATTAATTTTTAAGGTTTAAGTCAGTAGGAAACCGTTCTCATTTAAAAAGGCTTAAGACTTTAATGCTGCCTGCAACGCATTTAATGCATGTCCTCTCACCTTACCTTAACTGCGCATATCTTACGTGGGTCTAGATTAGAGGCGGCCTAAGTAATCATTCCGTTTATAACATCAAATCACAACCGTCATTAAAAAGCGAGATTTAATCCCAGCCGTTCGATCAAAACCGGTTGATATGCATAATCTTATAAAATCTCTCGTTTTTCACTGTAATCTACTTTTTCGCCATTTTTATCCTTAAGAGCTCTCTGCATTTAGTTTTCATCTTCTCTAAACTGCTCTTGCATCTCATTCAAGCTCTTTGTATACGGTAATTTTCCTTGTTCTCTGCTTAAAACTTTGCTAACTTACGCTACTTTCAAGTGCTAACAAGTTTTTTGCAGATATTCATGGCGATCGTTATGACCCCACCGAACATCAAAGAGATCATCAAGTCAAAGGTTCAGTTTGAGCCAACGATGGTCCTTCACCAGGCGGACCTTCCCTACCTCGAGCCTATCTTCTCGGCTCTAGAAGCGTTCGGCCTAGAACTTCTGGTGACGAAGCATCCCAAGGCGTATCTCCCCCGCCAAGTGGCCGAAGTATACTACAACTGGAGGTCAGTGGAAGATACGGACGACAAGGTATCCCAGTTCGGATACATGAGGGAGGTGGCCCCTAAGAAATGGGAGTCTGATCTCTCTAACATCAACATTACGGCAGCATTGAAGGCGTTGTTCGACCTTCCTGCCTACGGGATCTCCCCTGCTGGATACAAGGAAAAGGAGCTCAACTCCTATGTCCACCGGTTCTGCGGCAGAGACGACATTTCTTTTAAATCTGCCTTGCCGAAGAACCAGCTTCTGCCAGAGTACCGCGGTCTCGCCTACATCGTCACTCATATTCTGACGAGCGCCGCCGGCTCATTCGATTAGCTATCAAAGCCACGACTCCAGCTGATGATGGCAATAGTGGATGGTGTCCAGGTCAACTGGATGGAATTTTATGTGACTGAGCTCAAAGCTCAGGTACAGAAGTTTGTTGCCACACCCTCAAGAGAGAGAGAGGAGACTAATTAGTGTGGGCAAGCTTCTGTACGGGACGGAGATGTCCGTACTTATCGAGGACTCAGTATCGAATCACACATCTTTTGCTGATTCTCGATACTTCGACAGCAAGCTCATCAAATTCAAAACAAGAGCCGCTGCTGAGAAGTCGGTCGGGCGAGGACCAGCTGCACAGAAGATGTCCACTACTGATTTGCCTCCCCGTGCCGACCCACCAAAGAAAAAGAGGCTCACTAAGGCTGGAACGTCTGAAGTTCCAGCGAAGCCTGCTTCCCCTCCACCACCTCAGGAGGAGAACATACTGGACGCTGATACATGCATTGAGGGAGCCACCCTAAAAGACAAAGTTCAGCGTATCAGTTCTGAGGAGACTCAGTCGAAAGAAGCTGAACCGACTATGGAAACATCTCTTGAGTGGACGACACTTCAGTTAGCTCGTCTCCGAGCCACAGGAGAAGTGACTGCACAGATCCCAGAAATTACCGAACACATTGATCTGGTCGACATTGCGATCAGGGCGAGGACGCAGATGCTACTGAGGTTCCTGGGTTGGGATATCCTCGAAGAGCTGATCATGAATCAGACAGCACTGTCCTTGCTGACAAAAGAGCAGAGCTTACAGGCAGCAATCAGGTTTGGGGAACCCGCTGACCTAGCTTCGTTCGAGGATCTGAGAGCAGCCATGCTATATCTTCTAAGTTTAAGATCCTCCGAACAACATGTCAGCAGCCCATCGCAGCCTTCCCATCACGATGACAACGACGACAACAATCACGATGATGTGGATCAGGCACCACCCAAGGAAGCAGACCAGGGAGGATTTGCTGAGGGTAAAACTCCCAGCGAGAAGAGCAAATCACCACCTCCACCTTCTACATCAAGTGATGCCCCCGTTGCTTCGAAGCCCTGTAGGAAGCAACAACTCGCAGCATCTGAGCAGAGGCTCGGAACCAGCTCTTATCAAGTTCAACCTATCAATTCCGTGTCCTTGAAGTCTGTCAACAGAGCAATCAGGAAGCAGGGAGACAAAAATCATCTCCTCCCTAAGGATGTCCGCCTGAAGTGGCACAGTATACCAAGTCTCAGACAGAGACAGTTGACAGACTTGCCAGCGAGATGAAGAAGGTCTCCGAAGCTCCTACTCCCTCTGTGAATTTTCAGGAGATAGTTGAGACCGCACTCGCAACTCAGAAGGCGGACTTAGCCGCTCAAAGTCAGCAGCTCCTCCAAGCTCAGCATAAGATGTTTTCTGAGCAGCTGACTCAGAGCCTCGCCACAGTCCAAACAGCGATGGATGAGCGAAATAAGATGGCCACCTCCAGCGTACAGAAAGCCATACAAATTCAGGCGAAGGCCCTTAAGCTCATCCAAGCTGAGATGATCGCTTCCCTTGACGCATCACTCCTGAAGCAAAGATAGGAGACATGAGCCCAGATTCAACAGATACGTGCTGACCAAGAGACTGACTGGGAGCGCTATTGTGATGCCGTCAAGGACTTCGACACCACCACTACCTCCATCAAAACAATGATCTTCAACTTGGAGAAGGAAGTGGTTGCCATCCGCACTCGTCTCTCCCTGGCTGATGATGCCAAAAAGGGGGAAGATAAGGGTGAGGCGGAGACGGCTCAGGTGGGCGAAGGCGAAGAAGCTGAGGCAAGAACAATTGCCAAGGGGGAAGGTTCAGCTGATCCAGCTTGAACCAACTCTGTACCCCCTCCCAAAATCGTCCAACTCCCAACTGTCCAAACAACTGAAGTGCATGAGCCAGCTGGAGGATCAGGAGAAGGATCCTCGGCTCAGCACATAGAGGAGGTCGCTCAATTTGTCAACCAAGAGGATGAGCCACTGCCACCGCAAAGATCGGGGAAGGAGAAAGCTACTGAATCAACTCCTCCGCCTTCCCCGATGCCCAAATTCAAAACTAAAGTGGAGCAAGAGGCGTATGACATGCAAATCGCTCAGAAGCTCCAAGATGAGCTCGATCAGGAGCGACAACGTGAAGAAGAGGCTCAAAAGGGCAAAAAGAAGCCAAAATAGCCAAGTGTCAGAGCGTCCAAAAGCCAGGCCAGAAAACTCTTGGATGAACAGAAAAAGAAAAAGGCTCAGGACGAGCAAGCAACTTCTGACACTGATCTTCAACCCCTGGCTCAGAGAATGAAAAATCTGACTAAGCTTACTCCTGAGCAGGAGGCAGAAGATAGAGCCACCTGGGAGGCAACACAGCAGGGACTGAATATCCGGAGAGGAGACACTAGAGCTGCGGCCCTCAGAGAAAAGAAGAGACTGGAGGATTTGACCAAGATCATAGAGATGACTGATAAGATGGCCAATGAACCAGTTATCGACGGGAAAAAGCAGATACCCAGGTCTTCCAAATACTATAGGCGAGGCGCTCCCAGAGCTACTTATCAGAAGAAAACTCCTCACCGCCACGTAGACAAATGGATATCGTGGAATCTGAACGAGGAGTGGGAGGAACTTAAGATCGAGTTCATCAAAGGATACTACGTGTGGCAATGCTATCCGTCTGAGATTCCGGCAAATCAACTCTTCGATGAATTCCTTCATCAATCAAATGCCAGACTTAGAGCGCAAATCCATCTTATCCAAGCTAAGGAGAAGCTGCCACTCGTTGCTCCTGCTTTCAGGAGAGTACCTCCTCCCATGACCACTCGCGGTGTTCTATGCACCAAGGAGATTGAAGACGAGGTCGACGCAGCAGCACGCCATCATGATCTAAGTTCTCAGCTGCCCAGCGACTTTTAGGAAATCCAAACACTCCGTGCTAGAATTTACAAATACTACGGTTTGGATCCTCCTGCTGACAAGTTTGCTGATTTCAAGAGCAAAACAATGAAGTTCAGACGTTAGCAGTAGTCCTCATATCTTGTATAGAAGTTAGGAACCGTGTAACTCATTTCACATATATATAACAGTTCCTTCTTCTGGCCAGACAATCGCTCATTGTCTTACGGCTTTGTTTGTTTTATCTTTATCACAACTTATCACTGAACTGATCTGACACACACTTACACATAACCATTCTCTGATGTGCCTATCTGTCAGCTTCTGACTTCCTTAAGTTATTTGCTCAGTTTTACTGAAGTCTTTTATGTCAGTAGTTGGGACTTATATTCTTAGAACTTATAGTGGTTTTGGCATCATCAATTAGGGGAAAATTGTTGGGTTATGAGTCAGTAGAAGATACTTAGCAATTTATTGGGTAAAACAATATTGGGGGAAATCATAGTGTTCATGCTATGGAATTGAAGATCCCAAAACCCAGCTGCTATCAGTAGTGTAGTGTCAATAGGACTAGATGATGTAATAGGCTAGACTGTTTTTGATTTCTCTATCTTTTGTGTCTAAGTCATGTACGGGGTAAAATGTTGGACTAATCTTCACTAGGAAGTTTACTTTCCAGAACCCCACGTCATCAGTGTAAGAGCTTGTATTCTTAAGTCATCAGCTGATCTTCGCTCAGTAGAAGACATCTCATCGGCTGACAGACATCAGTAGAAGAACCTTTTATACAAAGCTCAGTACCTTCGGAGTCATCAGCTGACTACACTTAGCAGAACATCTCTATCAGCCGACTCAGACGAAGAAGACAGAGACTGCATCAAGTCTACTGTATCCGACAGGAAACGACCCAGCTTTTAACCTCACTCGAAAGTCAGCAGAAGATCATACGAGGATGAGTGAGAGTCAACTCCAATGAAGTCCGATGTCTGACATATCTCACCTACCACAAACCTCGACCAATGAGAAGCCGTCAACACACTATCTGCTCTGACCAACTAAAGCTGCTCTCATGCACAATAATCAACAACTCTACTGCAACAATTTGAACATATGGCCATTTTCTTTGGAAGCTTGTGACACGTGGCATCATCCTCTCCAACGGGCAAATGCCTGGGTCACGACTATAAATAGAGAAGCAAATCCGAGCTCCACGCACGGGATATCAAGGGATAAAACGCTCAAGCTTTCAAAACAACTCTAGCACATTCAAGATATATCCAGCAAAGAACTTGCTTAATAAAATACCTTTAGTTCTTCTCTCTAGAGTTCTTTAGATCCCTCTTCTCTAGCTAAGCTCAACGTTCATATCTATAGCTTAGAATCTCGAAGGAGTTCACTTTTAGTGATTGTTCTTATTGTAAGAACTCCTTCCTAGTTGGAGAAAATCCCCTCCCCTTCAAACTTAGGTTTGATTTGTAAAACTCGCTAAGGACTATAACTTAGAAGGGTATGTCCAGTGCACAGATACCTTGCTGAGGCTTGCTTAGATTAATCAACAAGACCTCCTGTTCAGCAGGACCGTGGACATAGGATCTTGCGTATCCGAACCACGTTAAAAATTTCTTGTGTCGTTTACTGTTTTATTGCTCTGCATACAAACATTTTACAAACTCATATCTTGCATAAAATGTATTCGAAAAGTGCACTAGCCAAAACTATTTTAACTTGTGAAAATCACGTTTTCAACTTAGACGAATCTCCGGGCCCTACACACTTATCCGCACTAAGTCTTCGACTGAGAATCAAGCACTGACTAAAGTCAGTAGGAGAGACTCAGTAGTTGGCACACTCTGACCTGCAATCGAAGGTTACTATTTGGCACTGTTCATCACTAGCAACCAACAGCTCAGCTGTCCTTCGCGTTTGAGAGAAAGAAACAGTACTCAGGTGTATTCACCCCCCCCCCTCTACACCTGACTCTCGTCTCCAGACCAACAATGTACAATATTCATGTATTTATGATAGGCACGAGGGTCAAAATGAAATGGTTAAGGTCAAGAGGAGGCCCTTATGAAAAGTTACGGTCAAGAGGAGACTGTATGAAATGAAATTGATTCTTAGAGTCAAGAGGAGGCCCTATGATCAAAGTTATTTATTATGCATGTTTCATATCGATGTTTATTGACATTTTATATAGTTTGGATATACGTGTGTACCCCACTGAGTAGTCGTACTCATCCCTATCATATAACATTTTTCACGAAATGGCACGGCCGATGCGTAGAGGTGTTGGTGGTGATGGTCACACGAGAAAGGATTTATGAAACTTATTATTGCATTATACTAGTTTTATCATGAACTTTGCATTTTTCTGCAAGAACTAGTAGTCGTAGTATATTAAAATAACCTAAATTTTACGACTCTATTGAATGAAAATATTTTAAAAGAATTAAGATATGCATGTTAAGTATGAAGTAGCGTCCCTAATAAAGTTATGAAAATTGGGGTGTTACGCTACTATATCATCTCGTAAAATCTTGTGTATATTATATATCCACTTCCTATTGTTTCATTTAAATTACTTGTATCTTTTGAACTGAGACTTGCTCGTGAATTAAAATGAAGAAAGTCGAGTTGCTATTCGCCATGCACGTCCTCCACCACGACCACTGCCTTGTCGTCACCATACTCATCGCCAATCTCCCTAACAACACCTCCGTTGATCGCTACACACATAATACCTCCTTCGACCCCAACACCTCGCCGCGATTACGCCTTGTATACCTCCCCCACGATCACGAGTCCTCTCAACCTTTCTCCTCCGTCCCTCACGACTTCAACGACAAGCAGACGGATCACGTGAGAGAAGCAATCTCTAATCTAATCCAATGGTCTCATCATTTCGATGACTCCCAGCTGGGCGGCCTCGTCCTCGACATGTTCTGCAAAATTCACCCAAGTCGGCCGTGAATTCGGTCTCCACTCCTACGTTTTCTTCACGTCCAGCGCCGATTAGATTCAAACATAATCAAGAACCAACGCAGTACAATGCCGTACTTCAAGGAGCCTATTCCGTATAAAGCTCTGCCGTCGGTATTGAGGGAACGAGGTCCGTGTTGCGATTTTGATGTTGCAGTGAGGAATATTAATGTCGGAAGTGTTGCTGGAGAAGAGGATGAAGATGGCGGGTTGATGAAGGTCGTTATGAAGTCGTGTGAGATGGAGGAAGGCGCGCTTTATGATCGTGGCAGAATAAGGAGCATTGATCTTCGTTTTATCTTAGCGGCTGAGATGCATAATAATAAAAGCGTTATCGCTATTAGTTAAGTAGTCGTTTTTCCATTTCCGTAGCTAGCGTGTTTTAGTCTAGGTCGTTATGAAACGGTTATGGGGCACTGTTCTCGAATCTTCCTCTGAGCTTGCTGCCCTGCTTATATAAAGGGTAGTGACGCAGTTTTTAAAGTGATTTTTGAGATCAAATAAAGTTTCCTTTCCCATTCCTTACATTTAGTTTCAACATGGTATCAGAGCTTTGTTGCTGTTGCTTCCTTTAATGGTTCGACCTCATCGATTCAATTGGGGCACGATGGCTCGAGATAACAATGGTAATCGAACACCACAACAAAATCGAGTTGATTCAGGGGGAGATTCTCATGAAAGTGGAGAAGCGTCGCGGAACTCGTACATAGCAAAGGCGAATGATGTTTATTACCTAAATCCACATGATCGTAGTGGTTTAAAGCTGGTAAACGCGATGTTCAACGGATCAAACTATTACGCTTGGAGTCGAGCAGTGCGAAGGGCGCTAGGAGGACGCAATAAGCTAGGGTTCATTGAAGGTAAGATTCCTCAACCTTCTAATGAAGATGATTCCAACTATAATTTGTGGATCCAAGAAAAAAAAAAAAAAAAAAAAACGTTCAAAATAGTTGGATCTTATTTGGGATGAGATACATCAACTATGGATGGAACTAAAACAGAGATACGATCAAAAGAATGGACCTAAAATTTTTCAGAATTAAAAAGGAGTTAGCTGGTTTTACTCAAGGAACACAGTCTGTCATTGTATATTACTCTAATCTGAATTTGTTGTGGGATGAGATGAGACTTTTAATGCCTTCACCTATCTGCACTTGTGCAGCAGCTAGTAAAGTGACTGCTGCATATGGGAATGAGAGATTGATGCAATTTTTGCTAGGATTGAATGATGTATATGATACAACACGTACTCAAATACTTCTTTCAGATCCATTACCTGTGGTGAGTGAGGCTTACTCACAGATCTTACAAACTGAAGATCAGAAGATAGTAACCTCTAGCAATCCACAACCTTCTGAGCAAGTTATTATGAATGTTAATCAAGGTAGGGAAGTGGTTGAAGGATCTAACCGTGATGATATGGCTATGAATGTGAATTATCGTGGAGGAAATTTTAATGCTCAGAGAGAAAAAGGAAATAGCTATAAGCCTCAGATGAATAAAGAAGAGAAAAGGAAATTGAGATGCAAATACTGTGAAAGGAATGGGCATGAGAAGTCAGACTGTTTTAAACTCAATGGTGTTCCAGATTGGTTTAAGAAGGTAAAAGAAGAAAAGGACAGAAGACAGGTTAATTGTGTGGGAAGTAGTGGTGACGGTTCTGCACAGATAGTTGGAAGTAGTGCAGCAGGAGAAAATAATGGAGGGGTTGGTCAGTTGATTTCTGAAGTTGAAAGAGCATTGAGCAAGCTGAAAGGATTAGGAGTTTCTAGTTCAGTCAACTCTGTCCAATCCTATACTCCACTTGATGTGGTAGAGAAGCACTACTCTTTTAGTTTGTTTGGAGATCTGAGGACTGAAAATGTTTGGATCGTGGATTCCGGAGCTAGTAGTCATATCTGTTATAATGACCATCTTATGAGTAATGTGGAAACTCTAAAGGCTCCACAAGGGATTTATCTTCCTAATGGATCTATGCAGCTTATTCACAAGATTGGGAGAATAGTTTTGACACCAGAGATTGTTCTGGATAAGGTGCTTCTTGTACCTGAGTTTACTCATAACCTGATCTCTACTTTTCAATTGGCCAATGATTTGCAGGTGAAGTGTGTGTTTTACCCTACACATTGTCTAGTGCAACGGTTAAGAAATGAATACTTGATGAGTACGGGGAAAGCAGTTGGAAGGTTGTATGTCTTGGAGCCAATCCAGAAGCCTACTCAGGTGAATATTTTCTGTTCCTAGAACCACTAAGTTGCTTGATTGGCATATTCAACTTGGTCATGCATCTTTAAGTGCAATGAAACATATAGCTGAGTTAAAGGAGATGTGGAATGAGTCTGAGGAAAATGAACTTAGTGCCTGTGAAATTTGTCATAAGGCTAAGCAGTCTAGAAATCCCTTTCCTACTCTGCATCATAGGAGTGAAATTGTTTTTGAATTGGCGCATGCAGATGTGTGGGGGCCTTATCATGTTGATAGCATTACTAATACACCTTCTGTATTAACTCTGGTTGAGGATCATAGTAGAACTACTTGGACTTACCTAATGACATCTAAGCAACAGGTCTGCAGTATTATCAAAGATTTTATTGGGATGGTGAAAGTCCAATTTGGTTGCAGTGTGAAGAAGTTTAAAACAGATAATGGAGCTGAATTTGTTAATCAAGATGTTAGGAGACTGTTTGCAGATAGTGGGATTGTGCATATCAGAAGTTGTGTGTATAGTCCTCAACAAAATGGGACAGTAGAGAGAAAGCATAGATCCTTGCTTGAGATTGCTAGGGCACTGATGTTTCAGAGTAAATTACCTGATGAATTCTGGACTTATTCTATTTTGCAGGCAACTTGGTTGCTAAATCGGTTGCCTTCTGGTGTTCTGGGATGGAGAACCCCTTATTTTGTGTTATATCCTAAGCCCACAGATCTGTCTTTGCTCAAGCCGTTTGGGTGCTTAGTATATGCAGTGAATATGAGTCCACACCGCAAGAAATTTGATAGTAGAAGTGCAAGGTGTGTTCTGTTATGCATTTATGCGGATCATAAAGGGTATGTTTTATACAATTTGGAAACTTCTACTATTTTTACATCAAGAGATGTTAGATGTTTTCCTCACATACTTCCTTTTCATTCATCTACCTTACCTCCTCAACAGTCCCTGCTTGATAATTCTGATTCCTCTCCTTCTGTATGTATTGAAGAGTTGGATGAAGATTTTTCTCCTTCCCCAGACATTTCTGGTTCTGATCCTTCACCTAATGTTTGTGCTAATCCTGAACCTACTTCATCACCTATTTCCCTTCCTTCTTCCTCTGTTTCCCCGTCTGTTCCAGAACCTTTGGCTATCTTGCCTACAACTAAGCCTAAACGTATTGTAAAAAGGCCAGTTTGGCTAGAAGACTTTGTCAGTAATACTAGTCTCAATCCCTCTATTTTCCCTGTTTGTACTTCACTCACACCTCCTACTTATCCCTTCATAACTTCTCCCTTCCTTGCCCCTGCCTATTCTTCTTTTCTTGTTAATATAACTCATATCTCTGAGCCATCTTCTTATGCTGAGGCTAGTAAGAGTCCTTAGCAGGTTGCAGCAATGCATGCTGAACTTGATGCTTTCGAATCTAATCATACTTGGGAGCTTGTAAATGCCCCTGCAGGAAAGAATGTTATTGGGTCAAAATGGGTCTATAAGATCAAGATGAAGTCTGATGGTGGTGTTGAAAGGTTTAAGGCTCGGCTTGTAGCAAAGGGCTACAAGCAGGAGTATGGTGTTAACTATGAGGAGGTTTTTTCTCCTGTGGCAAAGCATGTAACAATCCGGATTCTTATTGCTTTGGCTGCAATGAAGGGTTGGTGTCTACACCAGATAGACATCAACAATGCGTTTTTACATGGTTCTTTAACTGATGTTATCTTTATGGCTCCTCCTCAGGGCTATAGTAAGGCTGGTTCTGGGCAGGTTTGTAGGCTGGTTAAGAGCCTTTATGGCTTGAAGCAAGCATCCCGTGAATGGAATGCTGAGTTGTGTAGGGCTTTGGTCTCTTATGGTCTGATACAATCCCCTCATGACCATTGTCTTTTTACTATGGGAAGTGGGGATACATTTGGTGGATTGCTGGTGTATATGGATGATATCTTGCTCACTGGTCCTGATTTGTCTCTCATTGCGAAGCTAAAACTTATTTGCATCAGCAATTTACTATTAAGGATCTGGGAGAAGCCAAGTATTTCCTTGGCATGGAAATTGCTCGAGGGGAGCAAGGAGTTTCTCTTAACCAGAGAAAATATGTTCTTGATTTAGTAGAAAGGGCTGGATTGCTTGGCAGTCAACATAGTTCTACTCCTTTTCCACTAGGGTTGGTCTTGAGTGGTGATGCTAGTGACCTTCTACCAGATCCAGAAAGCTATAGGCGCCTAGTGGGACAACTACTATATTTGAATCTCACTCGGCTGGATCTAAGCCATGCCACACAGCAATTAAGTCAGTATATGGCGGCTCCACGTATTCATTATATGCATGTTGCTCTTCACGTGCTTAAATATCTTAAGGGATGTCCTTCCTTGGGTCTATTTTTTGAGAGCAATGCTCCTAGCTTGTCTGTTGTTGCTTATGCGGATGCGGATTGGGGTACTTGTGCCCTTACTAGGCGATCTCTTACGGGGTTTTGTGTTTTCTTGGGTGGTTGTCTGGTTTCTTGGCGTTGCAAGAAACAGGCTACGATATCAGTTTCTACTGCTGAAGCGGAGTATCGGGCTTTAGGCTCGACTGTTCGTGAGCTCCTTCTGGGTTTCTTATCTTATGCGTGATTTTGGTTTTGCTTGTCCTCTGCCTATTCCACTCTACTATGACAATGCAGCGGCAATCCATTTAACCAAGAATCAAGTTTTTCATGAGCGCACTAAACACTTGGAGATGGATTGTCATGTGGTGCGCGATCAATTCAAGCTCGGTTTTGTCACACCAATGGCTATTCATTCTTCCCTTCAGTTGGCGGATCTTTTTACTAAAATCCTCCTTGGACCTCGGTTTCATTTTCTTCTCTTCAAGATGGGGCTTTCTGATATTCATCGCCTCCATCTTGCGGGGGGTGTTGCGATTTTGATGTTGTAGTGAGGACTATTAATGGCGGAAGTGTTGCTGGAGAAGAAGATGAAGCTGGCGGTTGATGAAGGTCGTTATGAAGTCGTGTGAGATGGACGAAGGAGCGTTTTATGATCGTGGCAGAATAAGGAGCGTTGATCTTCGTTTTATCTTAGCGGCTGAGATGAATAATAATAAAAGCGTTATCGCTATTAGTTAAGTAGTCGTTTTTCCATTTCCGTAGCTAGCGTGTTTTAGTCTAGGTCGTTATGAAACGGTTATGGGGCACTGTTCTCGAATCTTCCTCTGTGCTTGCTGCCCTGCTTATATAAAGGGTAGTGACGCAGTTTGTAAAGTGATTTTCGACATCAAATAAAATTTCCTTTCCCATTCCTTGCATTCAGTTTCAACAGTCCGGCAGCAGATGGCTTGTTTAGTTTCTTCCACAGAATACGCAAAGCCAAAGGCATTATGGTGAACACATTCTACGACCTCGAACCCACGCCATTAATTCCTTGAACTCCGTTGGTAAGACTCCCAAGGTCTATCCGGTTGGTCCCATTCTGAATCAAAGTGGTCAGACGTTTAAATCTCTGTTCTTTTCTTGTGCTTCGGAACTATGGGGAGTTTGGAAGAAACCCAAGTGAGAGAAATTGCCCTCGCTCTAGAAAATAGCGAGTGTTTGAGAAAGCCGGGGCGGTCGAATAAGAAGATTTTAACCAAGTGCTGCCGGAGGGTTTCTTGGAGAGGACTAAAGGCGTGGGGAAAGTGATGGGGGCGGGGCAGGTGGCGGTCGCATTGTGGATGGAACTCGACTCTGGAGAGTTTGTGATTCGGGGTGCCCGTTGCGGCTTTTCCGTTATGAATGCGTTTTCTTTGGTTAGGGAGTTGGGGATGGCGGAGATGATCAGTCTCGAATACGAGATGGAGTCACGGGGGGAGGAGCCGCCGAAAGTTGTGGGATGGGTCATGGGAGGATATAGCGGTGGCGATAAGGAAGGTGATGGAAGGTGGGGTGAGGGAGAAGGTGAAGGAGATGCAGAAGAAGGCGAGGGCAGCTTTGGAGGAAGGTGGATCTTCGTATAATGCTCATAATCTTTTCATTCAAGATGTTATTAGAAACCTTGCTTGCTTACTTTATAATATTTTCTCAGATTGATAACGTCATTTAACAAGTTTTTTTCAAATTATAGAAAAAACTTCATAAACATTCCATAAACTCGCAAATAATTTTTCTTTTACTTACTATTTGAAGAAGTTGAAAATGATCAATTTCGCCAAGATAAGAAAAATAAAATATTTTCAGAAATTATATATATAAATATATACATATATAGAGTCCCATTAGTAGCTTAATTTAAATTCTTTAATATTACTAGTATGACCAAAACAATTTACATCACTATATTAATAGAGTATTTTAAAAATACTTCGGTGATGCATGTTACGTGAAATTCCATCTTTTTAGTATTTTTTATTTTTTAGGGTGTTTATAATGAAGAACCCGCATCCGTAATCTTTGATGCATAAAATTATATACAACATTTTATGAAATTTAAACTTATAATCTTTGGCTACAAATGAAACACCTGAATTTTCTATATAGTTCTATGAGTACATGAGAGTTCATCAGCATGTGCACTCGATTATAAAAAAAGACATCTATCTAGAAATTAAATGAGTCTAGTTTCCTCATATCTACCTTTTTGTTTGAGTATTTGAGTATCATGATGAAATGTTTTTATTATTTTCAGAAAAATAATGTTTAGTTGAAATAACCATATAAAAACTATATCTTATATATTTTAAAAAATTAATGTAATTGCAAAAAAAAATTATTTTATATAATAATAAAACTAAAAACAAATTTATATATATTTTTAAATAAAAAAATCAAAATAATTATTCTTACTCAGTAGGATCTACAAATCATCAAATATTCATAAATTGTTAAATTATTAAAATTAAAAGAATGACTAGTATTATCAAATGTTCAGAAATTATTTTGCAAAAAGTAAGTGATTCTATTGTTTAAGTATCGCAGTTTCAAATCTTCTCCATAGATCATGCTAGGAGGAGCCCGTTATAAGAGCTCAAATAGTTGACCTTCACTTGATATTGTATATTTGTAAAAGTAATTATTTTTGAGGGATTGATTCATTGAAAAACAAGTGTTATAGTAAGAAGTGAGAACAATTTACAATAATTAGATTAATCTAATTGGACTAAGTATCTAACGATTGTAGTTTCATATAAATAGTAAAAGATACAAACTCAACGAGATACATACACTCTTTGAACAAATCCGATAAACTTTGGATCAATTATGTTTGGCAACTATTGTGTATTTGAATTAGAGGAAATCAGGAATTTAGGGTCATTCGAAAACGCTCCAAATTCCTTGAAATGCTCTCGCGACCTCTAAGCGAAGGCGCATTGCATTAATTATTTTCTCACAACTTCCGCCAGCAAAGATTCATTTTCTCAACACCCCCCCCCCCCAACTCCACACGTTACCGTAAAACTTCTTGTTGGTTTCGTTGTAGATTCAGGTGTATGGGGGTGGAAGGGGGGGGATACACCTGATACCTAACTTCGTGTTTTTTTTTCCAGATTAGAGGCTAGTAGGTCAGTCAGATAACGTATGCGGAAATATAATAGGGCATGTGTACAGTGCTTTTCAAAGAGATAGATAGTCTGAAGATGATGCGTGAACGATAATCTGATAAGTTATGAATGCAACAGTAAAAAAACTCAAATTTTTATAGCGGCTTGGATTCACAAGATCCTACGTCCACTCTTCTGCTTTCTCAGCAGGAATCCACTAGGGTTACTCGTAGACTGACGAGTGCAGATCAACACATACAAACTATCTATCAAACTATCTAACGAACAAACAGTTTCATTCTAACAATCTAGTAAGGGTAGGGTTTCAGAGCTTGTTCAACAATAAGAGTATAACAACACTCTTTACTCCAAGCTTAGAATGTAAACTTTAAACACTTGGAGTATGAACAATAAATGAAATTTCTATCAAAAGAACTTGTGAGAGGATGAAGTAACTTTGATTCTTTTGCTTGTGATATTACTTGAGCTTCTTGAAATTCCGTAGCCTCATAAAGAGAGGCCTTCTGCTATTAATAGTCAAGCTAGGGAATAGATCTGTTGAACATGATCGATTTCCCATTGGCTCCGTGCTAACAACGGTTTCATGTATTGAATACATGAGCACGTGTCGCGTTGCGCTTGGTTCTGCGGATTATGTACGAGGTACTATTCTGTCTCCCTTTAACTATGGCTGACATGGCGGCTTGAGATTGGTCAATGTTGATTCTGATGTTGTCATCTTGCTCCGTTGACCATAAACTTTGAATAGCGCGCCTAGTACCTTGTACTTTCTTTACATTTAAATCTTCAATGCGGTCTGGTGAAGACATGATCTGAGGATCGATGCAACCTGAGAAGTGCCAACTTCATAAACGTGACTCATAGGATAAAACAGGCTAACCAATCTAACGACTTAATCTAAAAGCATAAGTTCAGCCTGACTATACAGACAAGGGCTAAAACATCCTATCAATTATATCAGACTGGTTCATTAATCAATTAGGGGTTTGAGATCATTCCAAACTTATATTATTTCCTAACAATTTCCCCTTTTTGATGATGCCGAAACCATAATCTAGTCCTGAAAACCGGCTCAGGCTAAGTTCTTTAATACAAGTTGGGTTTAGAAAATTTAAAGGGTTAATAATTAAATAAAGAAGTAGAATCCTAGAGAAAGAGTTGCTATCTTCAGGACAAAGAAAAAGTTCAGCTTCATTGATATAGCGTTAAGTACAAGCTAAAACTATTTTATTACAAGGAAATCTGAAACTATACAGGCTCAGCATTGATCCTGAATTTTCTCTCAAACTCCTCATGAGTCATGTGTGTCTTCTTTAGCTCTTTCGTGATTAGCTCAAACTTCTTGTCAGATACATCTTCAGGCTTGAGCTCATATCAGTAATAGACCAATCTCCTCAGCTTGACCTTCCTATCAAGGAATAAGGCTCTGTCATTGTACTTCTTCTCACTGTAAGCTTCATGGAACTCACACTCGATCTTATCAAAGTCAACATTGAATTCCAGGTTTTTCCAAGCTATTGGTCTCTTCAAGAATCTGGGCTCTGGAGCGTGGATGTACTGATTTGCTCGAAGTCCTTGATCAATAGATATAGTTTGAATGCGTGTCTTCTGAAGAACTCCGAGAAAGTTCCAGCGGAACCCATCTGTCGCACCAGGGATACATTATATCATTCTCATACCCTATGAATCGCCCCAATTTTTTCAAAACTTAACTAGGGACGTTACTTCATGCTTAACGTGCATATTTCAATTCTTTCAAAATATTTCCATGGAAAAGAATCATTTCGAAACTTAGGGTTTTTCTTTCATAGTCAGCGGAAGTCTTAAATAAAACAAGTTCTAAAAAATATACACATTTCATGATAAAACTAGTTAATGCAATAATCAATTTCATAAATCATTCCTCGTGTGACCATCACCACCAACACCTCTACGCATCGGCCAAGCCATTTCCTGAAAAATTTTAAAATAGTGGATTGAGTACGATTACTCAGTGGGAGATGTACACATTTACCAAAATTATATATCACACCGATAAGACATGGAAAATTAGATCATGGAAATAAATACTCGGCCACACAGACCGCTTGCACTTGTAATTTGGCCACACAGACCACATGAACTTTTACTTTGGCCACACACACCACATGAACTTTTTCATAGAGGATCCGATTTCGAACCTAGGGTCCGATTTCGACCCTTGACTTTCATTGAGGATCCGATTTCGAACCTAGGGTCCGATTTCAACCCTTGCCTTTTATTTAGGATCCGATTTCGATCCCATCCTTTCAGGCTTGTCGTAATCACATGAAATATCGAGCACAACATATATAAAGATAAACGGTAACATTTCCCACCTTAACTTGACTTTGAGTGAATAACGAGGATATCAATGGATTAAGTCCTGCGCGCCAATCCTAACATGAAATAATTCAAATCTTAATATCGTGATATGCATGAAACAATTAATCGTTTTGTACATGGGATGCAAATAAGTATATCGATACTTACTTCTACTTCTCGTTTCTAAATAACTCCGAGTTCTAACGACTTATTCTAGTATTAAGCTTATAACATGACATATACAACGATACCTTATAGTTATTAGGTTGCAAACGATATCATATCTATATACTAGGTTTCCATGTTCTATTTTAACTTGTGCAGAATACCTATTTTAAACGAGTTCCACAGAACATGAATTCATTCCATAAATTCTAATTTTCTATATATAGATTCTTTAATGAGTCTAAATTATTCTAGATTTGGTTTCATATAAAAATAACAAGTCCACTAAGAGTTATAACCAAAACAATACCTACTGCATCGACATAGGCGATTTCTAACCTACTTACCTTTAACTATAAGCTTCAGGGACTAAACATACTTTAAAAATTCTAATATTTAACCAACATCTAGGGACCATACATAGGGATATCATATAAAAATGAACCTTTGTTGGATTAGGGATGACTTTTGAAAAACATAGAAGTTTCAACCAAAATCCGAATACGAAAATGCATGCTCCGACTAACTATCCGGAAATTTGTATTAAACTGCTTTCATACACATAAGTTAAAAATACGAAATAAATATTTTTACAAACCCCAACGTGTGTGGAGTATTTAGGAAAACGAATCAAGTCAAAATCAGTTTTGTGGAGTGAGATATAAATATTTTTCTAAACCCTATCCCGGATGCATGGTTTTTCGGCAGTGTAAAAGTAAATATTTATTAAAAATATAGGGACTTGTCTAAAAATCACCAAAATTTATAGATATCTAAAATACATACCTATGAAGCTTAGACTAAAATTTCACCACGATAGGATACCGGGAAGATGTGTAAATAGTTCTTGAAACAATTCGCAAGTATGTTGACAGATTTTTTGAAAAGTTTATGTGAAACTATTTTATGGACGACTAAGAGTGTATTTATAGGCTTATGATAAATTATCTAACGATCCCTAATTATAAAAGGTATCAAATTTATTTTATCCATAATTATTTTCGTCCTTATATATTTTATATAATATTTATTCTATCACTTACCATATAAGACATTCAATCCTAGATAAATTAGGATATGGATAGGCACAATTAGATTTTATCCTAAAACATGTATAATACTAATATAATATCTATTTTATTCACAAAATATACTTTTAAATTATCTCCTAATAACTTATATAATATAAATTATTATATTTTTTCATTAATCCTAGTAGGTTCAGGAAATTCAAAATAAAATTACATAACAAAAATAATTTAATGAAAAATAACATAGATGTTTTAATTTTCATTTTCATTTTTCTAAGGCGCGACTTACAGAACTAAACTCGTGATATTATGCATGAAATGCAAATGCTTTTTATTTTATTTATTTATTTATTTTTAGGTAAAATTTCGGGGTGTTACACCCTATCTTTGGTTTCTTCTCATCAACGACCGTCTTCAGGACCTTAGACTTTCTTTTCCTTTTGTCTAAAATTTGGCGGGTTTTCTTCATGCTCTCAGCCAGTTTCTCAAGTCTCTCATCATCTTTTTTCAGCCTCAAGAGATGACGTCCAATCTCATTTCTAAGTTGTTTTTCACGTCTTATCATCTCTTGATCTCTGATCAGTTCTGAAGGATGATCAAAATACCTCCAAAAGTCTCATGTTTCCTCGATTTGAGCCTCCTCTTGTTCAGCCGAGATCTTGAATCTCACTCTCCTTCTCTTCTCTTCTTCTGCCTCATCTTTTTTGTTTATGAAGCAAGATTGCTTCCAGATTATCTTCTTCAATCTTCTCTGACGAGCTTCTTCTTTTTTCTTCTTTTCAAGTTCTTCTTCTCCTTGTATCCTTGCAATCTCTTCATTGCTGATATCATCATTTAGTGCATTCGAGATTTCCTCATGATAGGCTTCTAGCTGAATTGTTGTTCTGTCAGCTTCGGCTTGAACTGTTCCTTCATATTCAGCTTGAAGCCGAGCTTACTCAATTTCTTTGAGATGGGCCTCATCATCAGCCTTCTTCAATTGTTCAACTACTTGTCTTTCTCAGAAACCTATTCCCCCTCAACAAATACTTCCATTACTTCATCATCATAGGGAGAGGGTGAGGTCGGAGTCTGTTTTTCTACCACAACTCTTTCTTCCCAATTTATGGCATTATCAATATGGGACAGCCAGGAGAGAAGCTGGGCGAACAACAATCGAAAGGTGTCCTGTTGTTTAGCTATCAGCTAGTTATAAGCTTCTATATGAGCTCTCTGAGCACCTAGCTGATCATATTGGACACGCAACATAGATTCCAGGTCAATCTTGATGGCGTAAGAGTAGTCTGAATAGATTGTTCAGCGTTCCTCTCGACCTATTCCAGAAGCGTCCTACTGTCCTGGACCAGAATATGATACTGATCGAATGAAGTAGCCAGACGCTTCTCTGCAACAGTATCGGAGATGTTGAGCATAGCGGCTGGTACTTTGTTCCATCTGTTGCAAAGGTACACTGGCAGTGGACAAATGCTTCTGAAGCTGAAGCACCTCCAAACGCATGACTCTATTGTGAGTGGAAGAGATCTAATGGCGAGTCACGTCAGAAATAGAAGATGCTGGAGTGGAGGGTGCAGGTTCTGATTCAGGTGGCTGAGACTGAGAGGGGTCAGCTCCTGCAGACTCATCAGGGTCCGAGTCATCCTTAGCAGCTGCGATAGTCTGCCTAGAATGGAGAGTCCTGATCGATTGAGCAAACACTTTGTTGGTCTGGAGACGAGAGTCAGGTGTAGAGGGGGGGGGTGAATACACCTGAGTACAAGTTCGTTTTCTTAAACGCGAAGGACAGCTGAGCTGTAGGTTGCAACTGATGAACAGTGCCAAATTGTAACCTTCTAATCGCAGGTCAGAGTGAGTCAGCTACTAAGTCTCTCCTACAGACTTTGTCAGTACTTGATTCTCAGTCGGAGACTTTTGTGCGGATAAGTGTGTAGGGCCCGGTAGATTTCGTCTCAGTTGAAAATGTGTTTTTCGTAAACCAAATTATTTTGGCTAGTGCACTTTTTGAATACGTTTTATGCAAAGTATGAATTTGCAAGATGATTTGTATGCAGTGCAATAAAACAATAAATGACACAAGCAATTTTTAACGTGGTTCAGATACGCAAGATCCTACGTCCACGGTCCTGTTGAACAGGAGGTCTTGTTGATTAATCTGAGCAAGCCTCAGCAAGGTATCTGTGCAGTGGACAGACCCTTCTAAGTTATAGTCCTTAGCGACTTTACAGTTCAAACCTAAGTTTGAAGGGCAGGGGATTTTCTCCAACTATGAAGGAGTTCTTACAATAAGACCACTCACAAAATGTGAACTCCTTCGAAGGTTCTAAGCTATAGATATGAACGATTGAGCTTAGATAGAGAAGAGGGATCTAAAGAAAGAAACTCTAGAGAGAAGAACTAAAAATATTATGCTAAGCAAGTTCTTCAATGGATCTTCTTGAAATCGCTAGAGTGTTTCGAAAGCTTGAGCGTGTAATCCCTTTGATATCCCGTGCGTGGAGCTCGGAAATGCTTCTCTATTTATAGTTGTGACCCAGACATTTGCCCGTAGGAGAGGACGATGCCATGTGTCACAAACGTCCAAGGAAAACGGCCATAAGTTCGAATTGTTGCAGCAGAGTTGTTGGTTACTGTGCATGAGAACAACTTTAGTAGGTCAGAGCAGGTAGAGCTTAGATGGGTTCTCATTGGTCGAGGTTTGTGGTAGGTGAGATTTGTCAGACATCGGTCTTCATCGGAGTTAACTCTCACTCATCCTCGTATGATCTTCTGCTGACTTTCGAATGATGTTAAAGGCCACTGTCTTCTTCATCTGAGTCTGCTGATGAGATGTCTTCTACTGAGCGGAATCAGCTGATGACTCTGAAGGTACTGAGCTTGAATACATTGTTCTTCTACTGATGTAGGTCAGCTGATGAGATGTCTTCTACTGAGCGAGGTCAGTTGATGACTTAAGAACACAAGCTCTTACACTGATGACGTGGGGTTCTGGAAGGTAACTTCCTACTGAAGATCAATCCAACATTTACCCCGTACATGACTTAGACAAAATGATAATGAACAATATAATCCATCTATCCTATTACATCATCTAGCCCCATCGACACTACACAAAGGATACAAGCCGGGTTTTGGGATCTTTAATTCCATAGCATGAAACACTATGATTTCCCCCATTACCGATAAACAGATAAGTCCTATTACAAGAACTACTGATAAAGTAATATAAAGTATCCTCTAAGTGGTTGTTAAGACAAACCACTGACTCATAACCCAACAATTTCCCCCTAATTGATGATGCTAAAACCACTATAGATTCTAAGACTTAAGTCCCAAACTACTGACCAAAAAGACTTCAGTAAAACTGAGCAAATAACGCAAGGCAGTCAGCATCTGAAGGATAGGCATATCAGAGAAATGGTTATGTGTGTGTGTGTGCGTTAGATCACTTCAGTGATCAGTTGTGATAAAGTAAATAAGCAAAGCCGTAAGACAATGAGTAGTTGTTTGGCCAGAAGAAAGGAACTGATATATATGAGAAGAGATTACACAGTCCTATCTTCTATATAGAGATAAAGAGCTACTGCTATCGCCTGAACTTCTTAGTCTTGCTCTTGAAATCAGCAGACTTGGCAGTAGGAGGATCCAAACCATATGATCTGTAGATTCTGGCACGGAGGGTCTGGATATCCTCAAGATCGCTCGGCTGCTGAGGATCAAGATCATGGTGACGTGTAGCCGCGTCGACCTCTTCTTCAATCTATTTTGTACATAAGACTCCTCGAGAGGTCATGGGGGGAGTCAGCTTCCTGTAGGCAGGGGCAACGAGTGGCAGCTTCTCCTTTGATAAAATCAGTTGAACTTGTGCTCTGAGGTTGGCGTTGGACTGATGAAGGAGCTCATCGAAGAGTTCATCAGCCGGTACCTCAGTAGGATAGCATTGACATACGTTGTATGCCTTTATGAATTCTATATTCAGCTCCTCCCATTCCTCATTCAGGTTCCAGGGGATCCACTTGTCTACATGGCGGTGTGGAGTCTTCTTCAGATAAGCAGCTCTTGGTGTGCCTCTCCTGAAGAACTTGGAAGTCCTGGGCACGTGTTTCCTCCAGTCGAGAACTAGTTCCTTGGCCATTTTATCAGTAAGCTCTATGATCTTTTCCAAGTCTTCCAGTCTCTTTTTCTCTCTGAGGGCCGCAACTCTAGTATCTCCTCTTCGGAGATTCAGCCCTTGCTGTGTAGCCTCCCAGGTGGCTCTGTCCTCTGCCTCCTGCTCAGGAGTAAGTGTTGGAAGATTTTTCATCCTCTGAGCGAGGGGCAAATTATCAGTATCAGAGCCAGCTTGCTCTTCCTGAGCTTTCTTCTTCTTCTGCTCTTCCAAGAGCTTCTTAGCTTGGCTCCTGGCCATCTTGGCCACATGCTTTCTCTACTTTTTAGCCTTCTGAGCCTCTTCCTCGAGCTGTCGCTCATAGTCCAGCTCATCTTGGAGCTTCTGAGCGATCATCTTATCAAATTCCTCCTGCTCCGCTTTAGTTTTGAATTTAGGCGTCGGGGAAGGTGGTGGAGTGGATTCAGTTGCTTTCTCCTTCCCAGGCCTTTGCGGTGGCAGAGGTTCGTCCTCTTGGTCCATGAAACGTGCGACCTCTTCAATGTGCTGAGCCGAGGATCCTTCGCCTGATCCTACGGCCGGCTCATGCACCTGAGTGGTTTGGACAGTTGGGATTTGGACTGAGGGAGGGGGTACTGAGCTGGTTCCAGCTTGAGCAGCTGCTGAACATTCCCCCTTGGCAATATCTCTTGCCTCTGCCTCTTCGCCCACCTGAGCTGTCTCCGTCTCTTCCTTATCTTCCCCCTTTTTGGCATCATCAGCCAGGGTCAGACGAGTACGGATAGCGACCACTTCCTTTTCTAAGTTGAAAAGGATGTTCTTGATGGAAGTGGTGGTGGTGTCAAACTCTCTAACCGCATCGCAATAGTGCTCCCAGTCAGTCTCTTGGTCCGTGCGGATCAGTTGAATCTGGGCTGCTGTTTCTTGTCGCTGCTTCAGTTGCGATGCGTCGAGAGAGGCAGTCATCTCTGCCTGGATGAACTTGAGGGCCGCCGCCTGATTTTCTAAGGCTTTCTGAACGCTGGAGGTGGCCATCTTGTTTCGCTCATCCATTGTCTTCTGGACAGTGGCTAGAATCTTAGTCAGCTGCTCAGAAAATGTTTTCTAGCTGAGCTTCGAGGAGCTGCTGACTTTGAGCAGCCAAGTCCGCCTTCTGAGCGGCAAGCGCGGTCTGGAAAATCTCCTGAATGTTAGGAGTTGGAGTTTCCGAGACCTTTTTCACTTCGCTGGCCAGTCTGTCAACCGTGTCCGTCTGAGACTTAGTGTATTGTGCCCACTTCAGGTGGACGTCCTTAGCCAGTAGACGATTTTTGTCTCCTTGCTTCTTAATCGCCCTGTTGACAGACTTTGAGGACACGGAACCTATGGGTTTAATCTGATATGAGTTGGTTCCGAGCCTCTGCTCAGATGCTGCGAGTTGTTGCTCTCTGCTGGGCTTCGAGGCAACGGGGGCGTCACCTGATGTAGATGGTGGAGGTGGTGACTTGCCCTGCTTGTTGGGAGTTTTACCCTCAGCAGATTCTCCCTGGTCTGCTTCCTTGGGTGGTGCATGCTTCCTTGGAAGGCTGCGATGGGCTGCTGGCATTCTTCTCGGAGGACCTCAGGCTCAGAAGATAGAGCATAGTAGATCTTAGGTCCTCGAATGATGCTAAGTCAGCGGGTTCCCCAAACCCAATGGCTGACTGCAGACTCTGTTCTTCTGCCAGTAAGGACAACAATGTCTGCTGCTTGATCAGATCTTCGAGGATGTCCCAATTTAGGAACCTCATCAGCATTTGTGTCCTTGCCCTGATCGCTATGTCGACCAGATCCTGATGTGATGAGATTTCAGGGATCTGTGCAGCGACTTCTCCTGTGGCTCGGAGACGAGTCTTCTGCAATGTCGACCATTCAGTGGAGACTTCATCAGCCGGTTCCTCAACCTCCTCCGACTGAGTCTCCTCTAAACTGATACGTTGTACCTTATCCTTGAGGGTCGCACCCTCGATTCCGGTATCAGCGTCCAGAATACTTTCCTCCTGAGGTAGTGGAGGAGAAGCAGGCTTTGCAGGAACCTCAGACGTTCCAGCCTTTGCAAGCCTCTTTCGCTTCGGCGGGTCGGCCCGTGGAGGCAAATCAGTAGTAGACCTTTTAAGCTCAGCTGGTCCACGACCGATTGACTTCTCAGCAGCAGCTCTCGTCTTGAACTTAATGAGCTTGCTGTCAAAGTATCTGGAATCAGCAAACGATGCATGATTCGAGACTGAGTCCTCTATCAGTATGGTCATCTTAGTCCCATATAGCAGTTTGCCCACACTAATTAGTCTTCTCTCTCCAGACTGTGTGGCGACAAACTTTTGTGCCTGAGCCTTCAGCTCAGTCACATAGAACTCCATCCAGTTTACCTGGACTCCATAAACAATTCCCATCATCAGCTGAAGTATGGGCTTGGATAGCTGATCGAAGGAGCCAGCGGCGCTCGTCAGGATATGGGTGACGATGTAAGCGAGGCCACGGTACTCCGGCAAAAGTTGATTCTTCGACAATGCGGACTTGAAGGAGATGTCGTCTCTCCCACAGAAACGACGGACATAAGAGTTGAGCTCCTTCTCCTTGTAGCCCACTGGAGAGATCCCGTAGGCAGGAAGATTAAATGATGCCTTCAGCGTTGCCCGGATATTGATATCGACGTGGCTGGATTCCCATTTCTGAGGGGCCACTTCCCTCATATATGCAAACTGGGACATCTCTCCATCTGTATCTTCCACCGATCGCCAGCTATAGTATACTTCTGCCACTTGGCGGGGGAGATACGATCGCGGATGCTTCGTCACTAGAAGCGCAAGGCCAAGACTCTTCAAGAGCCGAGAAAACGGGCTCTAAGTAAGAAAGGTCTGCCTGATGGAGCACCATCTTCGGTTCAAATTGAACCCTAGACTTGATGATCTCCTCAATGTGCGGTGGGGTCAAAACAATCGCCATTGATATCTGCAAAAAGCTCGTTAGCACTTGAAAATAGAGTAAGTTAGATTCGAGTTTAAGCAGATGATTAAGAAATTACCGTAGACAAAGAGCACGAGTGTAAAACAGAAACAGTTTGAAGAGAACGAAAACTGAATGCTTGAGGTTGCTCTAAGTGCGATAATGGCGAAAAAGATAGATTAGAGGAGAAGGTGAGAGTTTTTATAAGATATGAAGATCAACCGGTTTTAATCGGACAGTTGGGATGAAAACTCGCTTTTTAATGACGGCTGTGATCTGATGTTATAAACAGAATGATTATATTAGCCGCCTCTAACCTAGACCCACGTAAGATATGCGCAGATAAAGCAAGGTGAGAAGACATGCATTAAATGCGTTGCAGGCAGCATTTAAAGTCTAAGCTTTTTAAATGAAAATGGTTTCCTACTGACTTAAAACTTAAAAATTAATGGCGGGAAATAAATGCTCATTAAACTATTGAGTGCAAACGACTGATATAATAAATGCGAGCATGCTTCTGAGAATATTAAATATTTTAACTACGCAAACCTCTTCAGCTGAACTTTTACGATCAGCTGTTACCGTTATGACTCAGGAGGATCTTTGTAGTGCTGATGACAACATTCCCCCTTACTGTATACTGTCTGATTCACCCGACTGAATCAAAGTACTGAGTCATCTGACCTGTCGTACTAACTCCTCCTACTGACAAGAGTCAGTGGGATCCAGTAGACCTAGCTCAACTGATAATTCTCTGAATCTGTTCTCAGCTAGTGGTTTGGTCAGTATATCTGCCCTTTGTTTGTCAGTATGGATCTTTTCCATCCTGATATCCTTTCTCGACATGGTCTCTGATGAAGTGGTGTCGAATGTCCACGTGCTTGCGTCTCGTATGAAGAACTGGGTTCTGAGTTATAGTAATCGCACTAGTGGAGTCGCAGTAGATGGGCACTTCATCTTAAGTAATTCCATAATCTCGCAATTGTTGTCGAAGCCAAAGGATCTGGGAACAACAACTTCCAACAGCCATGTACTCAGCTTCAGTAGTGGACGTCGCTACTGAGTGTTGTTTCTTTGAAAACCATGATATCAGCTTGCTGCCTAGGAACTGACATGTTCCAGAAGTTGACTTTCGATCTATCCTGCATCCTGCATAATCAACATCAGAATAACCTGTTAGTATAAGATTATCATCAGTAGGATACCATAACCTTGCATGAGGTGTTCCCTTCAGATATCGCAGAATCTTCTTTGCTGAGTCCAGATGACTCCGCTTGGGATTCGCCTGAAATCTTGCACATACACCTACAACATAAGTTATATCAGTGCTTGCTGTTAAATATAATAAAGAACCAATAATAGCTCTATAATCAGTAGAGTTAACAGAAGCTCCCTCTTTGTCTAGATCGATTTTAAAATTTGTGTTCATGGGGATCTTGACTGGCTTGCTTGAGTCGCAGCTGAATCTTTTCAGGAGGTCTCGAGTGTATTTGGCTTGGTTGATGAATATTCCTTCAGGTGATTGCTTCACTTGAAGTCCAAGGAAATAGTTCATCTCTCCCATCATGGACATCTCGAACTTCTCCTTTATCATTTTCTCTAATTGTTGACATATAGTCACGTTTCTGCAACCGAAAATGATGTCGTCCACGTAGATTTGTACCAATAGGATGTCATCTCCTGACTTGATGTTGAACAGGGTGCGATCTACTGTCCCCTTCTGAAAACCTTTCTGAAGCAGAAAGTCTGATAGGGTATCGTACCAAGCCCTGTGTGCTTGTTTTAACCCATACAGCGCTTTCCGAAGTCTGTACACCTGATGTCCCTGCTGAAAGCCGGGCAGTTGTTCCACATAGACTTCTTCGTTCAATGCGCCGTTTAGAAACGCTGATTTTACATCCATTTGATATACTTTAAATCTTTGATGCGTTGCATAGGATAGGAACAGACGAATAGCTTCCAATCTGGCGACTGGGGCGAAAGTTTCATCAAAGTCTATTCCTTCTGCTTGACAGTATGCCTTGGCAACAAGTCGAGCTTTGTTTCTGACAATGACGTTGTTTTCATCTCGCTTGTTTTTGAAGACCCACTTGGTGCCGATCACGTGCTGATGTCTAGGTCTGCCAACAAGTTCCCAAACTTCGTTTCGAACGAACTGGTTCAGCTCTTCTTACATGGCAATGATCCAGTCAGCATCGTTAAGAGTATCCTCTATCGTCTGAGGTTCTTCAGTGGACAAGAAGCAGGAGTAGAGCGAACTTTTTCCTTGGCTTAATCTGGATCTCGTCCTTATTGTTGCTGATGGATCTCCTATGATAAGATCAGAAGAATGGGCGTCAAGCCATGAACGTCTAAGTTTGGCTTCTTCTTCTAAGATTACTTCTGCACAGTCAACAGGAGTGTTAGGCATTTCAGTAGTGCTATTCGTGGTGACAAGCAATTCGAGAAGAAGGTTAGGATCTACTGAGTTTCCAGGTTCAGGGGCATTTAGCTCAGGAACATTTATCGTTCCCCCTGAGTTTATTTTCTCAGTAGAGGTCTCAGTAACCACTGGGGCTTCCTCATCGACCGTTGTTACCTGATGTTGATTTTGTTCAGTAGAATCAACCATGTCAGCTACAGTGCTTGTGGGACGGGTCTGGATTTCCTCATCGTCTGACTCATCATCCCAACAATGCTGGATCTTTTCTGCTTTATCGTTCAGTGCGAGATCCTGTAGCTTGCTGCTGACATCTTCAGCATTTGTCTTCTTTGATTTCCTGTCCTCAGCAACAAACTCATCAAAAACAACATGAGGGCTTTCCTCCACGCAAAGAGTCCGATAGTTAAAGACTCTGAAGGCTTTACTGACTCGAGAGTATCCTAAGAATACTCCTTGATCAGATTTGCAATCAAAGACCTTCAACTGATCTTTCCCATTATTGTGAATAAAGCAAGGACAACCAAAGATATGGAAATGAGAAATAGAAGGAATTCTCCCTTTCCACAGTTCGTAAGGTGTCTTCAAGTGTTCTTTGTGTGTAAGCAGTGAGCGATTTCTGAGTGTAACAGGCGGTGTCTGTAGCATCAGCCCAGAACTTTGAGGGTAGTCCAGAGTCTGCTAGGAGCGTTCTTGCTGCTTCTTTAAGTGTTATGTTCTTACGTTTAGCAAGTCCGTTCTGCTGAGGGGTGCGAGCTGCTGATGTCTCGTGCTTGATTCCCTCTTTATCGCAGTACTCTTTGACTACTGAGTTGAAAAATTCTGTTCCTCGGTCTGAGCGAATTCTCTGTATCTTGATGTCCTTTTCCACACTAAGTTTCTTCAGCAGCTTAGGTAACTCAGTCATGATATCAGATTTGTTGGCTATGAAGATGACCCACGTATATCGAGAATAATCATCAACAACGATGAGGGCATACTTCTTGCCTCTTATAGTCAATGGAGAGACTGGACCAAACAAGTCCATGTGTAGCAGTTGAAGGATTCCATCAGTGGAAGGTGACGGAATTGGTGGATTGATGTTCTTTGTCTGCTTTCCCTTCAAGCATGCCTCACAATTTCTATCTTTGATAAACGCTTCATTGGGCAGTCCCTCGACTTTAGAGTTCTTGGCTAGCTTGTTCATAGTCTTGAAGTTCAGGTGACTGAGTCTCTTGTGCCACAACCATCCTGTTTTATCACTGGATTTTGTCTGAGCAAGTAAGCAAGCCTCGGGTTCTGCGGTTTTCCAATTTGCAACGTAGATATTTTTTCTCCGCGAACCTGATAACACTATTTTCCCTATTGCTTTGTCAACAACATCACAGAAACCAGCGTCAAAGATAACTCTATTCAGATTATCACAGAATTGACTGACAGAAAGGAGATTATGTCGAAGTCCTTCAACATATGTTACTCTTGGAACTGAAGCAGTCCCAATGTTCAGTGTTCCATATCCCCTTGTATATAGCCTTTAGAGTTGTCACCAAACTCAATTCTGGGACCATCTTCTTTTACGTAATTGGTCAGCATGCTCTTTTGATATGTCATGTGTCTCGAGCAGCCGCTGTCCACAATCCAAGGGTCCTTATGCACCTGCAAGACAGAAACATTTTTAGGTACCCTTTGGTTTAGTTTGGGTCCTTAAGTGTTAGTGGGTGATTTCGGAACCCAGATCTGTCTCGGGACCTTAGGAGTCTGAGACTTCTTCTTCTGAACCTCGTCAGCCTTCTTCTCCATAGGACTTGGAGATACTGACTTTCTGGTAGTTTTGGGTTCAGGAGCTTTCTTCTTCTGAGTCTTTGTGCTCCTCCTGACCTTGGGCTCATAGTAGTACGAACCATACTGTGCTTGATGTTCATATAGTGGTTCACTGTACTGTTTTGCCCACCTGACCTTCTTGGTTCTCCCTGAATTTGATCGTGGTGTCCTGGGGCTAGAACCTTTGGTCAGTTGTTTCTTGTTGCTCGGCTGAAGTGCAATCATCTTCTATTTGTTCTTCGCTTGAGGTGTTGATTCAGTGATCTGAGCTTTTCCTCTGGCGAACCTATCAGCCAGCATTTCTGAGCTTTTTGATGTTGAAGTCGAAGCTTCATGAGTGTAGCCAAGTCCTTCTTTCATGGCTAGTGGCCTTTGCGCTCTGAGCATGCTTTCCAACTTCTCTTTAGCTCCCAGGTACTGTTCAGTCATCAGTCCTCGCCAGACCTCATTTCTTTTCCGAAGTGATTCATAATCCTTTTCGACTTCTGCGAGTTTTTGACTGAGTCGGGCTATTTCAGTATCTTTCTCAGAATTGTCCTTGGTCAGAACTGATAGCTGAGTTTCTTGAAGCTGAGACTTAGTCATAAGAGATTCAATCTCTTCCTTGAGTCTCGCGACCAGATTCTTTGAATCAGTAGAGACCTGACAATCAGAAGAAAGTCTATGATTCTCAGCCTTTACCTGTTACAATTCCTGAATAGTTCTGCTGAACTCTTTACTCAGCTGAATCTGCTCCTCTAGTAGATCATCATATGCTTGTACCACGTCTAGAGGTTCATCTGTGACCGAGCATGTGTTGTGTGTGCTATGTGAAGAGGAGGCTATATTAAGTTTCCAATTTACCTCAGCCTCTTCTCCGACCATCAGACAATATTCAGCTGTTGATTCAAGATCTGATTCTCCAACCTCAATGGCGACAAATGCAGCTTCGTCTTCAGAAGAATACATGAACGTATCTTTCTCGATTGAGTCATCGGATATCTCTCTGGCGATGTAGGCCTGCCTTCTTCGGGCAAATTTCTCTCGTCTAGCCTGCCGTTCTGCTCGTTGAGCAGCTGAGAGTTTGGGACAGTCGTACCGATAATGTCCCTCCTTCTTGCAGTTGTAGCACACAGAGGTTTTGCTGCCTTTTCCAGTGAGTCGTTGGATGGAGTAGCAGCAGGTTCTGCGTTCCTGCAATCAGTAGATGGTTTAGATTCTTCCCTTTTTCGATAATCCTTTTTACCTGAGGGAGAATCTATGTGATATTTCTTCAGCTTCCTGACTCTTTCTTTTTCTCTTTGATATTTGAGAGCCATGAGTGCAAGCTCATCAGTGACGGGAGTCTCTAAGGACTTAGCATCTGACGCAGCTGTTGTTTTGCTAGAAGAAATAGGATTGGCTCCAGTTTTGCTGACTGTTGCTTTGTAGGCATGATCTATCTGAGTGTCAGCTGGAGCATTGGAACATCGTTGGGGTAGGCTGTGCTCAAATTCCTCCGTCTTTAATTCTGAAAATATAACATCAGGACTTAGAGCATTTAGATCCGAGCGACGTAAATAAGTAGCAAAAGGAAGCAACTTCAGTCGAGCCAACGCTCTCAAGATCTTCGTGTTTATCTCTTTGTTGGTGAACGTCCTTCCCAGCCCGTTGATCACATTGATCTGGTTAGTAAATCTGACGCTTAGCTAGTCAATGGTTTCGTTGGGCTCCATGGCAAAAGTGTCAAACTTTTGTAGCTCTAGCTCGAGCTTGTTTTCTTTGATCTGCGGGGTTCCTTGGCTCAGTACAGCCAGGGCATCCCAAAGTTCTTTTGCCGTTTTGCAGTCTTGCACCCTTTCGAGGTGTGAATCACTGAGCGTAGTCAGGATTGCATTTCGCACAACTCGATCGAGGTTGTGCAGCTTTTTCTCTTCAGGTGTGAAGGCTGATTTGTCTTTGGCAACTTTAGCACCGGTCTGTGCTCCTACGCCTCCCACAGTGGTAAACTGAACACTATCGATCATGGGAATGATAGGTCCTGTCTCTATGACGTCAGTCATGCTGTCATGCATCGATGTAAGGTGCGCCTCCATTCTCACGCGCCATACCGTATAGTTCTCCACAGAGAACATCGACACCATCCGAATATCTGACATATCAGACATTATGGGTGAGAGTATAAGGATGTATGACGAGATGCTTGTGCAGTGAAAAATGTTTTCAGGATCTGTTCGAGAAGACCAGTAGTTTCAAAACCGATGATCAGAAGAACACCGTGGCTCTGATACCAATTGTTGGTCCGGAGACGAGAGTCAGGTGTAGAGGGTGGGGGGGGGGTGAATACACCTGAGTACAAGTTCTTTTTCTCAAACGCGAAGGACAGCTGAGCTGTAGGTTGCAACTGATGAACAGCAACAAATAGTAACCTTCTAATCGCGGGTCAGAGTGAGTCAGCTACTGAGTCTCTCCTACTGACTTTTGTCAGTACTTGATTCTCAGTTGGAGACTTTTGTGCGGATAAGTGTGTAGGGCCCGGTAGATTTCGTCTCAGTTGAAAATGTGTTTTTCGTAAACCAAATTATTTTGGCTAGTGCACTTTTCGAATACGTTTTATGCAAAGTATGAATTTGTAAGATGATTTGTATGCAGTGCAATAAAACAGTAAATGATACAAGCAATTTTTAACGTGGTTCGGATACGCAAGATCCTACGTCCACGGTCCTGCTGAACAGGAGGTCTTGTTGATTAATCTGAGCAAGCCTCAGCAAGGTATCTGTGCACTGGACAGACCCTTCTAAGTTATAGTCCTTAGCGACTTTACAGTTCAAACCTAAGTTTGAAGTGGAGGGGATTTTCTCCAACTATGAAGGAGTTCTTACAATAAGAACAATCACAAAATGTGAACTCCTTCGAAGGTTCTAAGCTATAGATATGAACGATTGAGCTTAACTAGAGAAGAGGGATCTAAAGAAAGAAACTCTAGAGAGAAGAACTAAAAATATTATGCTAAGTAAGTTCTTCAATGGATCTTCTTGAAATCGCTAGAGTGTTTCGAAAGCTTGAGCGTGTAATCCCTTTGATATCCCGTGCGTGGAGCTTGGAAATGCTTCTCTATTTATAGTTGTGACCCAGACATTTGCCCGTAGGAGAGGATGATGCCATGTGTCACAAACGTCCAAGGAAAACGGCCATAAGTTCGAATTGTTGCAGCAGAGTTGTTGGTTACTGTGCATGAGAGCAACTTTAGTAGGTCAGAGCAGGTAGAGCTTAGACGGGTTCTCATTGGTCGAGGTTTGTGGTAGGTGAGATTTGTCAGACATCGGTCTTCATCGGAGTTGACTGTCACTCATCCTCGTATGATCTTCTGCTGACTTTCGAATGATGTTAAAGGCAGGGTCGTTTCCTGTCTGACACAGTAGACCTGATAAGATCACTGTCTTCTTCATCTGAGTCTGCTGATGAGATGTCTTCTACTGAGCGGAATCAGCTGATGACTCTGAAGGTACTGAGCTTGAATACATTGTTCTTCTACTGATGTAGGTCAGCTGATGAGATGTCTTCTACTGAGCGAGGTCAGTTGATGACTTAAGAACACAAGCTCTTACACTGATGACGTGGGGTTTTGGAAGGTAACTTCCTACTGAAGATCAATCCAACATTTACCCCGTACATGACTTAGACAAAATGATAATGAACAATATAATCCATCTATCCTATTACATCATCTAGCCCCATCGACACTACACAAAGGATACAAGCCGGGTTTTGGGATCTTTAATTCCATAGCATGAAACACTATGATTTCCCCCATTACCGATAAACAGATAAGTCCTATTACAAGAACTACTGATAAAGTAATATAAAGTATCCTCTAAGTGGTTGTTAAGACAAACCACTGACTCATAACCCAACAATTTCCCCCTAATTGATGATGCTAAAACCACTATAGATTCTAAGACTTAAGTCCCAAACTACTGACCAGAAAGACTTCAGTAAAACTGAGCAAATAACGCAAGGCAGTCAGCATCTGAAGGATAGGCATATCAGAGAAATGGTTATGTGTGTGTGTGTGCGTTAGATCACTTCAGTGATCAGTTGTGATAAAGTAAATAAGCAAAGCCGTAAGACAATGAGTAGTTGTTTGGCCAGAAGAAAGGAACTGATATATATGAGAAGAGATTACACAATCCTATCTTCTATACAGAGATAAAGAGCTACTGCTATCGCCTGAACTTCTTAGTCTTGCTCTTGAAATCAGCAGACTTGGCAGTAGGAGGATCCAAACCATATGATCTGTAGATTCTGGCACGGAGGGTCTGGATATCCTCAAGATCGCTCGGCTGCTGAGGATCAAGATCATGGTGACGTGCAGCCGCGTCGACCTCTTCTTCAATCTATTTTGTACATAAGACTCCTCGAGAGGTCATGGGGGGAGTCAGCTTCCTGTAGGCAGGGGCAACGAGTGGCAGCTTCTCCTTTGATAAAATCAGTTGAACTTGTGCTCTGAGGTTGGCGTTGGACTGATGAAGGAGCTCATCGAAGAGTTCATCAGCCGGTACCTCAGTAGGATAGCATTGACATACGTTGTATGCCTTTATGAATTCTATATTCAGCTCCTCCCATTCCTCATTCAGGTTCCAGGGGATCCACTTGTCTACATGGCGGTGTGGAGTCTTCTTCAGATAAGCAGCTCTTGGTGCGCCTCTCCTGAAGAACTTGGAAGTCCTGGGCACGTGTTTCCTCCAGTCGAGAACTAGTTCCTTGGCCATTTTATCAGTAAGCTCTATGATCTTTTCCAAGTCTTCCAGTCTCTTCTTCTCTCTGAGGGCCGCAACTCTAGTATCTCCTCTTCGGAGATTCAGCCCTTGCTGTGTAGCCTCCCAGGTGGCTCTGTCCTCCGCCTCCTGCTCAGGAGTAAGTGTTGGAAGATTTTTCATCCTCTGAGCGAGGGGCAGATTATCAGTATCAGAGCCAGCTTGCTCTTCCTGAGCTTTCTTCTTCTTCTGCTAAGCAAGTTCTTCACTAGATCTTCTTGAAATCGCTAGAGTGTTTCGAAAGCTTGAGCGTGTAATCCCTTTGATATCCCGTGCGTGGAGCTCGAAAATGCTTCTCTATTTATAGTTGTGACCCAAATATTTGCCCGTTGGAGAGGACGATGTCACGTGTCACAAACGTCTAAGGAAAACGGCTATAAGTTCGAATTATTGCAGCAGAGTTGTTGGTTACTGTGTATGAGAGTAGCTTTAGTGGGTCAGAGCAGGTAGAGCTTAGACGGCTTCTCATTGGTCGAGGTTGTGGTAGGTGTGATTTGTCAGACATCGGTCTTCATCGAAGTTGACTCTCACTCATCCTCCTATGATCTTCTGCTGACTTTCGAATGATGTTAAAGGCAGGGTCGTTTCCTGTCGGACACAGTAGACCTGATAAGATCTTTGTCTTCTTCGTCTGAGTCTGCTGATGAGATATATTCTACTGAGCGGAATCAGCTGATGACTCTAAAGGTACTGAGCTTGAATACATTGTTCTTCTACTGATGTAGGTCAGCTGATGAGATGCCTTCTACTGAGCGAGGTCAGCTGATGACTTAAGAACACAAGCTCTTACACTGATGACGTGGGGTTCTGGAAGGTAACTTCCTACTGATGATCAATCCAACATTTACCCCATACAGGACTTAGACAAAAATGATAATGAACAATATAATCCGTCTAGCCTATTACATCATCTAGCCCTATCGACACTACACAAAGGATACAAGCCGGGTTTTGGGATCTTCAATTCCATAGCATGAAACACTATGATTTCCCCCATTACCGATAAACAGATAAGTCCTATTACAAGAACTACTGATAAAGTAATATAAAGTTTCCTCTAAGTGGTTGTTAAGACAAACCACTGACTCATAACACAACACACTTCTTCATTGCGAAGGTCATCAGGATGATTGAAAAGCAACAAAGACTAAAGAAGATGTTCTTCCTTGATGAACCCTTCAGCACCTGAGCGTGAGTAACAATCTCCGGCACATCTTTGTTATCCTCAATTTCAGGAGCCAGCTTCAGAACCTTGGCAATCACTCCAGTTTGGACCTGTGTGAAAAGTTCCTTGCCAAGCGATTGAGTGTCGATGTCAGGTTCAGAGTCCACATCTTCTGAATCTGATGGCTCTTCCAGCATGTCTTCCACGAGACCAACATCAGTGAGATGTAAGAATTGAGGCACAATTAAGGGGGGGAAGTCAGCAGTTAGGAATGGATGAATGTCATCTAGATCTAGATCGAGTTCATCTGTTGACGTGAATGTCTGCTGAGTGGAGATGACCGACTCCTCGGAGATAGGGCGCTTTCCAGCAGCCTTATCAGATAAGAGAGGAGGAGAGCTAGGTATCTCGATGATCTCCTGCTCTGTAGATGGTTGAGGAGAGGCTTGAACTTGAGAAGTCTCTACTAGTTCAGTTGGTGGAGCAGAGGTGGAGAGAAGAATACCTTCAGGATTAAGAAATTTGGAGCTAACAATGAGTTTCTCCACCTGAGTGATTTCCAATTCGGCAGACTCAATGCTGGATGGACCTTCAGATCGTGCGGGTACCTCAGGTGGGAACTTCGTCCTGGGATGTTCCTTCTTCAGTAATCTCTAGCCCAGGCTAGTAAGCCTCGTCGAGTGATGCACGGAAATCCAGAGTGCGAACCACTGATGAAAGAGATTGAGGGAGAGTGGGTTCATTTATCTTCCTTGGTTTCTTTGTTAAGAAGGTAGTCGGATCTTTTTCTTTAGTAGAACCTTCCGTAGGACGAAGGATCGGCTCCTGCGCAATATCCTTCATAGTCCCTTCAGGTTCAACATCCGTCCTCTTACGCTTTGGCTTGACAGGTTGAGCGGCGAGCTGAGGGGCCACCTCAGACTGTTTCGATCTCTCAGCAGATCGTGTAAATGGCTTGTTCGCTTTTGGCTTATCAGCTCGAGGCTTTCAGCCTTGGGTTTCTCTGTCTGTGCTGCCTTAGGTTTTCGTTGAGCAGGCACATCAAGTCGGAGTTTGGCAACTCCTTTAGCGTTCAACATCTTATTCACATCCGTGAACTGCAGCATCTTGGCGGACTCATAGATTTGAACCGAGCTCCATTCTATGTTTGTGTATCTCATTCCTTCAGCTACTCGAATCAGAAGATAAGAGTGCTTGGTTCCCTATTGGAGATAGATGCGGTGGCCCAGACTGCCTGTGTATACAAGTGGTTTCTCGGTTTCGACTGTCTTGCAGCCTGCTGCGACAGTCTCAAGTTCTTGAAGGAAGTGAGACGCCCATTCAGCTTTTGCTCCGTCAGCAATAGCCATCATCATCTCAGACAAGCTTTAGAGAGCTGATCGTGAAAGCCTGACTTGCACATAATGCAGTGCGTCAGGATGTAGAATAGTCCTCTGTACTTCGTCTTCAGAGAATTCTTAATTACTTGGGTTTTGAAGACGACAGCTTTGTGGATTTGGTAATTAATCATCTTGTTGTTGAATTTGTTTGTTTGTATGACTATTCAGTACCAACATCCTCGCTTTTTTATGAGATTTTTGAGTTTTTGGTAACTAGGCATTCTTCTTTTGTCAAGTTTCTGCGATTCACTATTTTTCATTTTAGATTTACGATATGAGTTTTGACACACTTTGTTTTTTATGTTTTTGTTTACTAATGCATTGCTAATAGATATATTTTATATGAGTTTATAGATGGTAGTAGTGTTCTGTTTATCTTAAAGATAGAATTGTGAAAAATACAAGTGTATTCTACAAGCCATTCTTGAGGATGGAGAAGGTGAGGGTAGCTTTGGAGAAAGGTGAGGGTAGCTTTGGAGAAAGGTGGATCTTCCTATAAATTATATATAAAATGCTCATAATCTTTTCATTGAAGATGTTATTAACCAATTTTATGTTATTTTGCAATATAATCTTTAACGCACCTACTACACAGTTATAATAGTTAAACTTCTTTTTCATGAAAATAAGCAGTTGAGATTGTGTATTTATAAAAGTAGGTAATTACATCTCATTGATAAGAGTGATTTCTATAATACCCATCCATACTATTATGAATATGATTGACATAAGTGTGTAACTTTCATTTGTTTTTTTCTCAATGATTGACATAACTAGTTTCTATTTATTTTCGAGATCCACGAAGTCCTGGTCGAGTCTCAATCTAGTCTCGGTGGCTGAAATAAAGTCCCAGTCGACTATACCAAAATAATGCATCGCCAATTTATCTTCCAAGTCCCGATTGGTTCCGCTGGCTAAAATAACGTCCCGGTTGACCAGAAAATAATTGACTTTTCAAGTCCCAATCGATCCTTGTTTGGTCCCGGTGGCCGAATTAAAGTCCCGATCGAGTCAATGAGAGAAATAAATTGTCAAATCATTCATGAAGTCCCGATTGCGTCCCTATCAAGTCTCGGTCTAGTCCCTGCCGCTCTTTTAGAATCCCGGTTGACTTGATCAAGACCAATTCTTTTGGAAAAATAATTTACCAAGTATAGGTCGCCTCTATGCCAAGTCCCTGTTTGACCCCGGTCGTGGAATCAAACTCTTAGTCTACTTTATTTGACCAAATATTCGGTCAAATAATATTTCAAGTTCCGGTTATATCCCAGTTTGGTGCCGGTCGGTCCCGGTCTATAAATTGAATTAATTGAAATAGATGATATGTCTCATCACGTCAAATCAAACCAGAAGTCTCGGTCAGTACCTAGCTTTCTACCAGGACCTGGTAGAGTTTTCTGCAAAACCTTGTCGCCAATTCTTTTATTAGTAGAGTCGATTTGCCACAGATTTTTCATCAAAATTATTTTTCTTCATCTTCCTTCGATATCCTTCTAAACACTAGAGAAAAAAGGGAAGCATCCATATTATTATCAACTTTAGCGAACAATTCAACAATATGTTGGAATACGTAGGTCGTGTTGACTCAATTGTCTTAATTCTGATCAATAATATTTACATTTCAATTTTACAACTGTTTATGTACAATTTCAATTTTACGGCAGTTTATCAAAAAAGTTTTTCTATGTGGATAATTATGTAGCAAAGTAATATGCGGGTAGCAAAATAGAGATTATTTAAAAGTTTTTCTATGTGGATAGCAAAGTAATATGTGGGTAGCAAAATAGTGATTATTTGAGAATTAATTTCGAGTGAGTTGATTTGGAATAATTTTTTGGAGATTTTATTTTGGCAGTTCTCTAATTAATGACGAGTTTTGTTTGTTGATATAAAATGAGTTTATCTTTTCTCATTGAATTAGTGACTGAATGTTAATAAAATAAGTTTATTTTCTCATTTTTTTTTAATATTATAGCGCGATTATAGTAAAAAAATCTAACAAAATCCAAAAACAAACTCTTTGTTATACTCGTAATTTAGTAAATTGTTGCATCACATCACAGATTTTAATAGAAATTCACAGGGCTGCAATGTACTACGAGGGCATTAATATAGTTGGGGATAATCGGGAAAGGGAAAGAGAATCAAATACTTTGATTCCGCTCTCTCCGTATAGATACACTCAATCACAATTGAACGACAGATCCGGCGGAGATCTATAGAGAATTTCACAATTACGCGATGAGGGAACCGGTGTCGGAGAACAATAGGCCGTCGCTGCCGCCGCAGTCGTTGCTCGAGAGGGTTAAGAGTTACGGACAGGAAGATGTGTTTGCGCTTTGGGATGAGTTATCTCCCGAAGAACGAGACACTCTCGTCAAAGACATTGAGGTTACTTGTTTTTTTTCGCGTGTGGGAGAAATCTAAGTAAGAGATTTGCGATTGTTGGTGTCGGGTTCCTGTTTGATCACTTGACTTGAGTATGTATAAATTTAGTGAAATGGAAGAATTCGAGATTGGAAGTGTTTTTTGGTTATGCGGAGTTGATTGATTTGTTCCGTGGTGATGTAGATGTTTGACGTAATCGTGAATTCGAAATATTTGTTATGTAGAAATACGATTCCTGATCTTTGCCGTTAGGTTGTAATTATTTGAATGCTCGAGCGTATCTGTTTATTTTCGATCTTAGAGCTTATGTTGTAATCATTGCAGAGTTTAGATCTTCCTAGAGTTGATCGGATTATTCGGTGCTCGTTTCACTCTCAAGGTTTTTACTTAAAATCCAATTTCACATTTTGCATTGTCCAAATAAACTGTTTAAGTGTGTGTAGTCAAGGATATTTGATTGATTTGGTAGGGCTTCCAGCAACAGCAATAGAGCCAGTTTCGGAGACCAATGTTTCGACTGTAAGAAAGAGAGAGGTGGTGTAAGATGGGATTAAAGGCTATATCAGATGGAAAGTTGGGTGTGCTACTTTTATCTGGTGGTCAGGTTAGTTGATCATTTGCCATCCGTTGATTAATGATAAAGATCAACTTATTTTGTAGGAAATGTATCTTAAGACATCGGGTTGTGGAAGAAATCTATATTTGAGGACATTTTTATTGGTTGACTAGAAAAAGATGGTTGATTTGGTGACAGAGTTAGGTGGGTGAAATGTCACTTTTTATGCTAGTGCACGATGACTATGTGATGGTGAAATGGAGGAGTTTATACCAGGTAAACTAAATTAAGAAAATTGCATGCATTTTTCATTTTTTGTGTTGTAACCCTTTTTAGGATCAGTAATATTTTGAGAGTTATTAAGTTAAATTAACACTGCAGCTTTGAAATCTTCAAAGTTGTTGGAAGATATGGCTATGAGAGGGATAAAATACTTGGACTGTTACGGAGTTGATAATGCTCTGGTGAGTAATTTCTTCGAAAACTAAAAAATGCAATAAATATACTAACTGTTCTACTTTGTGGCTTTTCGAATATCCGCAGAGACATTGTTGAATAAGATTTTCTCTTAGGCATTGTTATTTGCACTTTAGCTGATGGAAGTATGTTCGTTCACCTTGGACTTTCTGAACCAAGTAGCAATTGGTCTTGAGAAAGACAGCATGTCAGTATTATCTCCACTTCTTTTTTTGCAAGCGGATGTTTTTGTCGTTGTTGGTTGATAAATCGGTTTTCTTGCTTTATCATCTTGCAGAAAAGAACATCCCCTCAATCCATGGACACACGGTTGGATTCAAGCTAGAGCAATTTATATTCGATGCATTTCCTTATGCATCTTCCACCACACTTTTATATCGTTATTTTACCCTTGAGCCAAGAATGGTATGACTGCAGTTAACTGGAAGTCTTTAAATATTATAACTCCATTTCACTAACAAAATAGCAGAATACTGTACATATTTAAAGACTTTCCACCACACTTCCAGTTAATATCGTTATTAACCCCTTGAGCCATATAAAAGGTCATTAACAAAATACTCAATTATTAACAAAATAGCAGTCATACTATTTTGTCCCAAGAAAATGAGATTGCTGATCCAGGGCCATCGAGAAGGTGACCTGCAAAATAATTTCATTATTTAAAAATACTTAAAAGTGAAACAAAAATTGGAAATTGTAATTGGGTTGAAATTTAAAAAGAAAAAAAGGCACAAATAAATGAAGACAAATAGTAAATAAAGTTTTACAATTGATTGAATATTGCAATTGAAACCATTGGATTTTTATATATATAAAATTAAAAAAATGGCAAAAGGATAAATAAAGGCTTAAATTCAATTGGAATAAGATTGATTGCAAATGAATTGCAATTAAAAAAAAGGACAAAAAGGTAAAATAAGATTTAAAATCAATTGAAATAGGATAAATTGTAACTATAATTAAATTGCAATCAATTGCAATTGAAATCATTGGATATATATATATATATATATATATATATATATATATATATATATATATATATATATATATATATATATATATATATATATATATAAGATTTGGTAATTTAACAAATTTGATAATCAATATAATCAAATATCATGATCTGAAATAAGTAAAGTCTCTCCTACTGATTAGTCTGTTTTATGTGCCATTTGGCCCATTTATAATCCTAAATTAAATCTCCCTTACATGATTATATATTTATGTATACTCCCTCCGTCCCATTTAACATGATACATTTCTTTTCAGCAGGGAGATAAATGATAAATTAAGAAAAAGAAAATAAATGAGTTTGTGAGAGAGCAAATAATAAAGTAAGAGAGAAATGATAAAGTAAGATAAATAAATGGAAAAGTAGGAGAGAGAAATAAAAAAGTACTCCTTTCATCCCGTTTGAAGCGACGCATTTTTTTTCCGGCGCGGTAATTAAGAAAGTATATGATAAAGTATGAGAGAGTAGTAGATAATAAAGTAAGAGAGAGAAGGTGTGTGAGAGTAAATAATAAATTAGGAGAGAAATTATAAAATAGGAGTGAGAAACCTTAAAGTATGAAAGAATTTGTAATTCTTTTAGAAAATTATTTTCATTTTTAGAAACGTATCGCTTCAAATGCAACACCCCGAAAAAGAAAACGACGCAGCTACCACACTGCCCCCTCCAAAATTCTTACCGTTAAACCCACCGCCACAACTCCCTTATCGCACAGGCTCCACCCAAGTTCCTCACGGAAAATCATTCAGCCTCCGTCCAAGTCCAATACCAGCAAGTCGCTCAAAGGCCCTTTCCTCTAAAGTATGTGAAGGACTCGATTTGGGGATTTCTTTAAAATTTATATTTGATATGAATTTTTCTTTAATTTGAAACTTTTGTCTGTTAAGAGCATTTCCAACCGATGTTAAAATGGTGTTTGCAGTAGAAAAAGAATCACCAACCGAACTGGATTCTCAACACCAAAATGATGTTATGCAGTTTTTCTCTCTCCTTGAACTTCAAAAATGGTGTGCTACTGTTCATAGCACCATTTCACTTTTTAACTTCTAAAAATTGCTATCAAGCCCCTCTATTTTTGTTGTTGATAAAATGAAAAACTAATATCTAATATTAATGGAAGATTGAGGAATAAAAAAAAATCAAACCAGAAGATGGAGAATGAGGAAGACGATGATGGAGTTGCCAAGTCCTATTTAAATTATTTATGAATATTGGGCCATCTATAGTTATTCATTAATGGGCCTCTATTAATTATTAATGAATGGACCATTTATTAATTACTATTATATAATAATTATTATTATTTTAGTTTTATGATTGTTTTTTGAAATTTTATTTTATCATGTTATGTAATTTTAGAAAATCATGTTATGTAATTTTATATTATTTAATGCACAAGTAATTTATTTTTATTTATTTATTTATTTTTTCAGTTACATAATAAAAAATATTTCATGTATAATTGTTTGTTGAAATTGTTGTGGGTCTAATGTATAATATTGAGAAATATATAGGTATTGTTGTAAAAATAGAAAAAATAGTATGAAATGGAATATATGAGGAATATTCTTTTTGAGGATGAATTTGATGTTGTGGGTTGGAGTGAGATTACTGTTTGATATAACAGAAACTGAAAAATGGTGTTAAAAATCGTGTTATACTATGGTTATATAACTAACGCTGTTCAAAATTCTGTTGTAAAGAAAAGTGTAGTATCATCATTATTCATGCCAGAATTTCTTCAATTCAAAATTGCAAGTGGGTAGTCTGAGCTTTTCGCTTCTCTTGCTTGATAGATCTCTGCGTCTTTCTTTTTTCTGGAGTGTGGAATGAATTATGTACATACAGTTATAGAGGTGTTGAAAGGGATTTGCTTAAATGAAGGGCATAATATATTATTTCGTGCATTTCACGATTCAATGATGCGCTAGTTGATCTATAAGCATTTACGTAAAAGGGTTGGTGAGTGTTCAATATTATTATTTGCACTTCAAAAAGTATAGATCTCGTCTATCTTCTTCTTTAAAATTGCAAATTTAGTCCACGAACTCTTAAGATAGTGATCCGCATATGACATACATAATATACTATATACTTATTTATTTGAGGTGTTTAAAAGTAAAACGGACCACGAATTAATTATTTCATAATTGAAATATTATAAATTGTGGGCTTATTATTATGCAAATACATGAATTTTAATCAGATTATCATTTGACACAATTTTCAAAACGCACGCTTAAATAAACAACGTTAAATGTACTTTGTTAAAATTTGTACATAATGAAAACTCTATAATTTAAAAACTAGAAAAAGAAAATCTGGTGTCACGTGGGACCCAGTTTCGAATAATTCTAAATTCAATTACAAGTGGCGGACACCAAATGTTGATGCACATTGTGGGCCTCGCCTCACTTCCCACAACCAACCCCATGTCTCCATTATTTGAGCCTCACATTTATATATCTCATATGTCACGGGCCTATTACAAATACAGAAATATTGCTGTCAATTGAATATACAAATATTTTTGTACTGTAGCTTTGTTTTTAATTGTGATTGATATTATTTTGTATTAAACTAATTAAATACATTATTTTTAAGGCTTACCCTTTTCTAGCTATGCACCCACACTAATGCAAACACGGAAAATTTGATGTTAGTGGAGTATTACTGCTCCCCTCCTATTCTAAAACATCATTTTATTTTATATGCTTTAAAATTCTCGACTAGCTAAGCTATAATGTGAGAATAGTTCACAAAATTGAATAATTTGTTAGCATTTAGAGTAAGAGGAACAATGATCCCCTAAATGCGCACCTGCAAATAAATACTGATTCTGTCTATACAATTCGTTTTTTGATGATGTTCCATGACAATTGAAATTATAAGAGTAGATGATTTTATAACGGCCTTATAATTAGAATAATCATGAACGCCATTAGGATACACATATTTTGGGATACTTCGCCTGCAAAGTCGGAGGACTATAACTATTCACCTTTGAAATTATTTGGATTCATAATTGGCATTAATCAACTTAAGTATGTGTAGTAATCACGACTAACCCAACTTTATTAATAAGAGAAAACCAAGAAGTAAATCTGAAGATTTTTTTTTTTAATTTTTTTTTGAGGAGGATAATCCGCAGCTACTATCAATGTACATACATCCCCACATTATTATTAACCTACTGCACTTAATATTATCTCTCTTACGTCTCCCATGCCCACATCAACCAATTAAATATTATTATTTAGATTTTACTTTAAATGGACTTCCATCTACATGTATTTTAAAAGTACCCACCACTTTATATTATAAAAAAAACGGTTGGCATATATCATTTTTTCATTTTCTTTATAATTATTAAGTGTGCCTTCCTCTTAAAAATTAATGCGTATATGTCATGCATAATAACATTGTAGAATAATGCTCGTTTGGAAGAGTTTATTAATACTCCGTCCATCCTATGGAAAGTATCTTGTTTTCCTTTTCGAGCTGTTCTATAGAAAGTATTTTTTTCTTAAAAAGGCAAATAATATGTGAACCAAAATTAATAAGCCACTATCTCATTGTCTTAATCTCCATGCCCCATAGAAAGAAGACATTTTTTATAGGACGGAGGGAATATTTTATTTCAACTTATTTTAAAACATAAATTGTTTTGGTTTATTTTTATAAGCTGGTAGTAATAGTTTATGAAAAATAGATCTTGTATCAAATTGGCTTGCAATAATTTTAAAATTATATTTTATTTTTTCTCAAATTAAGTGCTTATAAATAAATGTATCAAAAAATCAGAGCCTATTCAATTAAATACTTATAACACAATAACTTATGTCATAATCACTTATGTTATAAGCACTTATTTAAGTTGTTTTTTCTAAACGAGGCCTAAATAGGTCCCGTTTAGAAGAGCTTTTCAAATGTTTATTTTAAACAATAAGCATTCATATGTATGTTTGAAAGAACTTATAAAACAACTTATTCTGAAAAAAAAAGTTGCTCTTGATTTATTTTTTAATAAAACCCCGTTTGAAAGAGCTTATCTGCTTATTCTAAAATAAACGCCAAAAAAATAGCTAAAAAACCTGATCTCAGACTCGTTAACAATTTACAAGCCTCAAATGGAAGTAAAAAGATAAAGAGTAAAAAAAGAAACTGCTAAAATCACATCCAGAACTCTTTGGAAAGCTAAGTCAACTAAAATGTAATCTCACAAGGTGCATGAAACGTCCTTCCCCTGCAGATAGCCTCAAGGTTTTCTCCGGCGTAAGAGCACAAAGGCGAAACTTCCACGCCTAAATCATAGTCGAAAAGAAACCATTTTAGGTAATGAAACTGAGCTATAAGTTTATTTAACTAGTTATAGTTATCAAGTACCAGTTTGATATAGGGGAACTGAATGAGCCAAGAAGCCACCAGCAGCAACTACCCAACGAGCGTGCAGACGAAGGACAAGCAGCCGGGCCACTGTCTGGAGTGTCGAAGTTTGATCCGTTGGCATTTTTCACTGGGGCAGATTCTTCTTCACGCGGAACCTATACCATGATATAGTAACAACATAGGTTGATACAGATTTATCAAAAATGACAAGCATGAAGAAGAGTATGATGTGTACATCAAATAAAAGGAAACTTTTATTTGCAAAGTGAAAATGCAGTACACCAAATTACTCAATTACTAACAAAATAGCAGAATACTGTACATATTTAAAGACTTTTATAATATTTAAAGACTTTCCATTACGATATTTGGTGTACCACACCTTTATAATATTTAAAGACTTTTATTTGCAAAGTGAAAATGCAGTTAATAACGATATGAAAATAAAATGAAACTTTTTAACAAAGTGAAGTTTCGATCATGTTGTTTACATTTACAAATAAATATGAAAATGCAGTACACCAAATTTTATTAAGGCTACCAATTTCCTAAAAGAAACCATATCATGTTTAGTGAATGAGGAGTTCCATTATGAATTAACTTAATCGAGCATACCTCGAGAGATATAGATTATCGGTTACTCCAGATCATGTGAATGTAGGAGTTCTCATGTGTTGCACAATGGAACATCTCTCATGTTCAAAGAAACTTGAATACTAAAACCAAGACCGTAAAAAGTAGCCATTATAGGAGATTTATGCAGAATAATGCATCCATAAATCAATGATTTCTAATAGTCATTGACCTATTTAATTAGATATTCTGCAATTTAACGTAGAAGATGAAGGGGAAGGATGGAGGGAGAGAAGAATCTTAACATGATTTTGCAATTTACATAGGGTTTGGGATAAAGAAAAAATGAAACATATGAGCAAATAATTAAGAGCGAAAAAAATTAAAAGGGAAAGGAGGAAAAATAATATCATTAAATGGGATTGAGAATTATAAGGGCAAAATGACCGATTTTATGTAAAATTGTATTGAATTGCAAATTAATTGAAATCAATGGTTGAATATCTCTATAAAATAATAGGAAATATTTGCTAAATGTGAATAAATTGTGAGAAATTTAATTAGTTAACATGATTTGCGGCACCGATAAAGCTTTAATTTTAAATTCAATTATATTATTTTAAAAATATTAGTTTAAAGTTGGAATGCAGTGTATGATTTGAAATTAGATTAAATTAATTAAACTATATGTAATTTACAAAGACTAAAATTATAATTTAAATCGAATTGAGTAGAAATTGGATTCGAATTTGAAAAAATAGATTGAATTAGACTGAAATTTAATTGTGCGATTTGTCACACTATGAAATTTTGATTTAAATTCACTTATGTTATTTTCAAAAATATTATTTCAAAATTGAAATGCTAACACATGGTTGAGTATAAATTGGATTATTCATATATATATATGTGGTAAAAAAAAAAAAAATTGCAATTGAATATCCAATTTGATTGGGAATGTTTTAATTGGATTGAAATTGGAAATTCAATTTAAATTGAACATAAATAGAGTTGATTGAAATTGAATTATATTAATTTATATTGATTGAATTGTGTTTCTATAGATGTATGTATATGTACGTATATTTGTATTAATAAAAATAGTAATAATAGGTTTAACCCGAAATTAAATGAAAATTGCAATTGAATTCAATTGAATTGAAATTGAATTGTAATTGATTTGGAATTATACATTCTTTTTATATATATATAAGATAACTAGAACACCACTCGTGCTACGCACGAAAAAATAATATTATAACTTTGTTATAAAGTAAAATTTCTTGAATAATATATATATATATATATATATATATATATATATATATATATATACTATCATGTATATTATAGTTCAAAATACTAAATTAATATGTAAAAATAATTTAATTTGATGGTTTATATTAACTTTGAGAATCATACTAATATGATTATTCAAAAATTAAATAGAATATATACACATGATTACATATTATAATATATTTTTAAAATATTTTGTTGCTCTGATAAAAAGAATGTCACTTATCTTAGCTTATAGCCCGTCTGAAAAATTGCCTCATTAAATCCTTGACAGTTTTTTAAAATTATTTCAAAGAACTATCTATGAACAATTTCTACCATGAAGTATAAAGAAAGACAATATCTTAGCCAAGAGGTTCAACACATGTTTTAGATATAAAAATACACAAATTTTGCAAATATCTTTAAAAAAAATATATGCAAGGATATAAAATATTACTTAATAACGAAGTTATAATATTTTATCAGTTATATATATTGTTGGGTGATGATTCTATCCTCAGCACTGTAATACTTAGTGGGAAATGATTCTATCTTCCGTACTGATACGCGCTCAGTAGGCTTATGCTCTGAGTGAATCTATGAAGATTTGAAGATCCCAAAACCCTATCTTGATTGGTGAACCACTTCGTTGTAATTGTATTTGTCTTTGAGGGTTCAGACTTAGTAGACACTCTGCTCTGGTTCAGGCGTTCAGTAGATTATCAGCCTCAGCACCAGATGTAGAAGACTCAGTAGGAACTGAACTCAGCAGGAGTAGTTCACTGTACTCAGAGCTGATCTTCAGTAAAGCCATCTCAGCATATTTGCTACTGAATCGAAGATCAGACTCAACAACGGCCAGACAGTCTTCTGAACTGTCAGATCTTTTGAATGACAATCAGCATAGTCAAATACGAGGAAGAGAGAAGTCAACTTCAGTATGCCTCGAAGTTTGTTATGTCTCATCTGCTTTGTAAACCTCGACGAATGACAAGCAGACACCTGTCCTATACCTACTAAAGCTGCAAGTCAACAACCTTCCAGAAAAGGAGGGAAAGGACACTGTCACCATATTTCAAAAAGAGCCGTTAGCTACCAAAAGAGTGAGATAAGGGATCATCATCTCCAACGGATCTTTCCTAATCTCTTCTCTATAAATAGAGGGATGATTCAAGATTTGAAGCTCACGAGCCTTCAACGAGAACAAGCGGTAACGAGACCACAAGAACAGAGCATTCAAACGAGCAAAACCGAAAAGCCCTAAGTCTTCCGTAAGAACTCAAAGAACACTTCTCCGGCGAAAGACTACAATCTAGCTCTTAGGGAACCAAGCTGAACCGATATACAAAGCCTCTAGTATCCAAACGACGTTACACGAACTTAAAGCTTAACTCAGTTGTTCGTCGTTTTAGAAGCAACACTCTCGTTCCCTATCCCTCTAACCCTAAGCTCAACCGATTATATCCATAGCTTAGATGAAGGAGTTCATCCTTGAACCTGATCCTTATTGTAAAAGGACTCCTTCATAGTTGGAGAGTTAGTCAAACGCTTCAGTTTGATACCTTTGTAAACTGAGACTTGCTCAGTATAAATTTCAAGACGCGGCTTTGTCCTGTGTACAAGCTGATTGAGACTAACTCAGTATAATAAATAACCTCTTGATCTTTCGGGACAGTGGACGTAGGATCCTGTGTATCCGAACCACTTTAAAAATCTCTGTGTCTCTCGCTTGTTCTCTTATTTACTGTTGCATTGATTTTAACTGTTCATACTAAAAATTATCCTTTAAAATCATTCAACTAAGTTTCAACGATCTTAACTGCTTATTCTTCTGAACTGAAACTGTTTTGATAAAAAGTTTTCCACTCAACTGTTTTGGGCCTACACATTTCCGCACCACTGAACTCCAACTGAAGATACCGAATTCGACTCGGTCGGTTAGCGTGTCTCGCAGAAGTCGGTATCTCTTTGCCTAACACGATTCGAGCATGTATGCAGTCTGGCCGAATTCATTCAGTACGACACCATCCTGAATAGGACTGTTCGTGTTTCATGTTGAGAAATCGGTTTCAGGTGTATTCACCCCTCCTCTACACCTGAACGTGCTCTCGGGATCAACAATTGGTATAAGAGCAGGAGTTCTATAAGACTCTTGTTATCTTGAAACTAGTTTACTTGAACGGATCCGGAAAAACGTTTTCACTGCATATCATTCTACACTCATATCATTATTCATCACGACTGATATGTCAGGTATAAGGATGGTACCCATGTTCTCAGTAGAGAACTATGGTGTATGGCGGGTCAGAATGGAGGCTCATCTGACCTCCCTTCACGACAGCATGACCGAAGTACTTGAGGAAGGACCTATCGTTCCTATGATGGATAGTGTCGTAACTCGGGATCAAACAATCGGAGGAGGAATGGTGACCGGAAAGAAGATTCCCAAGGACAGAAGTCTCTTCACCCCTGAGGAGAAGAAACTTCATAACTTAGACCGAGTCGCCAGGAATGCCATACTAACCACCTTAAGTGATTCTTATCTCGGCAGGGTTCAGGAATGCAAGACAGCTAAGGAACTCTGGGATGCTCTAGCGCTACTGAGTCGGGGGACTCAGAAGATCAAAGCCAACAAACTTGCGCTGGAACTCCAAAAGCTGGAGAGTTTGTCTCTCATGCCCGGAGACACCATAGAAGATCTCAGCGTCAGATTTACGAATCTGATGAACTCCATCAACGGGCTGGGAAAGACATTCTCCAACCGAGAAATGAATCTCAAAATACTGAGGGCACTACCAGACGGTCATTGGACTCCTTTTGCTACATTATTACGACATTTTGACTTAGATATTGTTACTCCTGACCATATCTTTTCAGAACTTCAAGCAGAGGAATTCGAGTTTGACAGACCTCAACGAAAGCAGCGAGCTGAAGCTGACACCAAAATTGACCATGCCTTCAAAGCATCAGTCAGCACAGCGTCTCCTGCGTCGAGTAAGACTGAACCTTCACACAACGACATACAAGAAGGAAGTCTCGCTCAGAAGTACGCACTGCTTGCCGTAAAATATCAAAAGGAAAAGGAGCGGCGCAGAAAAGTGACTAAAGCCTATTGAGAATCGAAAGGTAAGTCTGAATACACGCCTAAACGCACTCCTGACTCCCATACTCCTGAATGCAGAAAGAGGGATGACTCAGCTCCATCAAAAGACAGCGAAAGCAAAGAAGAAAGAGTCATTGCCTGCTACAACTGCAAGAAGCCAGGACACTATCATTATGACTGTCCTGAGCTTAGTAGTGCTGAACGAGCAGCACGAAAAGCAAGGAGAGAGAAATTCGCCAAGAAGAGACCAGCATACATAGCTGGTGAACTCTCAGACGACTCAGAAGAAGTCAACTCCTTCATGGATTCATCCGATGAAGAAGTAGCTTTCATGGCCCTAGAGCTTGAAGCTGAAGAAATTGCTGAAAAGTGTCTAATGGCAGGAGAAGAGGATGCGGTAAACTCTCATGAACTATTTAACTCTCCTTCACACTGCACACACGATACTGTTTCAGGAGCAGACGAGAATCTGGAGGTCAGTACAACATATGAAGAACTTCTAGACGAACAGATTCAGATGAGTCTGCAGCTCAGTAAGACTCTTCAGGAGTTGGATACCCTGAAAGTGGAGAATCAGAGACTTTCTCAAGAGAGTCAGGTTGCTACTGATTCTGAAGGACTTGTGTTGAGACTCAAGGAGGAGATAAACTCTCTGATGGCCAAGTCTCAGAGATCAAGAATATCGAGATCTCTGTTCGACCAAGACTTAACTCAGAAAGATACTGAACTGAGTTTACTGAAGCAACAACTATCGGGACTTCGGACCGAGCACGACACACCGAAGAAAAGTGATGATGTGTGGAGGAACTCGATGACCGAGCGGTACATGGGCGCCGAAAAGAAGCTGGAGGCTATGCTAGCAAGCAACAAGCCCAAGCACCGCAAGGAAGGACTTGGTTTCGGCCAAGGTGCTTCCTCATCTCGCCCCCGTACACTCGGAAGTGCGACTTGCGATAGGTTTGTTCGAGGGGAGACAATCAATGCAAACATACTTGAACCCTCTAGCCAAGAACAAACAAAAGATGAAGGCACCTCATCCTACACATCAGCATTCCGCCAAAAGATCGGCACCAAAACACCCCGGTTCGGTCAAGGGGGGGAACCAAGCAAGCCAAAGTGGGCCGATCGAGTATGGACCTCCTCAGCGACACATCCTGCTCAGTATGGGTCATACTATTATGATCCTATAGTCAGAAAAGGATCCAAGAGTCAGAAAAGTATTCAGCAAAGACACTCAGTGTGAAGCATGTCTGAAGGGAAAGCAAACAAGGAATCAAAATCCACCTGTTCCATCTCCTTCCACTGATGGAATCCTTCAGCTGCTACATATGGATTTGTTCGGTCCGGTCTCTCCGATGACGATCGAGGCAAGAAATATGCTTTAGTGGTCATCGATGACTACTCGCGCTATACTTGGGTCGTATTCATTGCCAACAAGTCTGATGTCAAAACAGAGTTACCAAGGCTTCTGAAAAGGCTCAGTGTCGAGAAGAAAACCAAAATTGTCAAAATCCGTTCTGACAGAGGAACTGAGTTCCTTAATTCTATGATGGAGGAGTTCTGCAAAGCAGAAGGAATAGAGAATGAGACATCGGCTGCTCGCACACCTCAACAAAATGGAGTTGCTGAACGAAAGAACAGAACTCTCAAAGAAGCAGCTAGAACTCTACTCGCAGACTCAGGACTCCCAGCCAAATTCCAGGCGTAAGCCACCGATACGCGCTTGTTACACTCAGAACCGATCTCTACTGACAAAGCAACATAAGAGAACACCATATGAACTATGGAACGGCAGGATACCTTCTCTATCCTATTTCCATATTTTTGGGTGCTCGTGCTTTATCCACAATAATGGGAAAGATCAGCTGAAAACTTTTGATAGCAAGTCAGATCAGGGAGTATACTTAGGATACTCTCGGGTCAGCAAAGCTTTCAGAGTATTCAACTATCGAACCCTTTGTGTGGAGAAAAGCCCTCATGTTGTTTTTAATGAGTTTGCTACTGAAGACAGGAGCAATAACTCTAATTCTGAATCTGAGGACATCAGTAAGCAGCTACAGGATCTAAGCCTAAAAGACAAAGTCGAAAAGATCCAGCTTTGTTGGGATGATGATTCAGATGAGGAAACTAAAGACAAATCTACTGAATCTCAACCAGCAGTAAATGTAGCTGAGCCGATTGATTCTCCTGAACAAAATTAATCCCAGGTAACTCAGGTCGATGAAGAAACCCCAGAGGTAACTGAGACCACTACTAAGAATAACAACTCAGGGGGAACATCTATTAATGTTCCTGAGCTGAATGCCCCTGAACCTGGTGACTCAGTAGATCACACTCTCATTACTGAAATGCTTCAATCTCAGAATAGTACAACTGAAATGCCTAACTCGCCTACTATCTGTGTTGAACAAATTTCAGATGAAGAACTAAAACATCGTAGATCGTGGCTGGAACGCTCACACTGCTGATTATTGGAGATCCCTCAGCAAAAGTAAAGACAAGATCCAGATTCTGTCAAGGAGAAAGCGCCTTATATTCCTGCTACTTGTCTACTGACGAACCTCAGACGATTGAGGATGTACTGAAAGATGCTGACTGGATCATAGCTATGCAGGAGGAGCTGAATCAGTTCATGAGAAATGACGTTTGGGAGCTTGTTGATAGACCCCGACATCAACATGTTATTGGAACAAAATGGGTCTTCAAGAACAAGCGAGATGAAAACAACGTCATAGTAAGGAACAAAGCAAGACTCGTGGCAAAAGGCTACTGTCAAGCTGAGGGAATAGATTTCGATGAGACTTTCGCTCCAGTTGCAAGATTGGAGGCAATTAGACTATTCCTGGCCTACGCAACACATCAAAGATTCAGAGTCTATCAAATGGATGTGAAGTCTGCGTTCCTGAACGGCGTACTGAAAGAAGAAGTCTACGTGGAACAAGCGCCCGGCTTTCAGCAGGGACATCAGGTTTATAGACTCAGAAAGGCTCTGTATGGGTTAAAACAAGTACCCAGGGCTTGGTACGATACCCTATCTGCGTTTCTTCTTCAGAAAGGTTTTCAGAAAGGCACAGTAGACCGCACTCTATTCAACATTCGACTGGAAGACGATCTACTACTTGTGCAGATCTATGTAGATGACATTATATTTGGATCTAAAAATGTCATCATGTGCCAACAATTTGAAAAGATGATGAAGGACAAATTCGAGATGTCAATGATGGGAGAAATGAACTACTTCCTCGGTTTCCAAGTCAAACAATCTGAAAAAAGGGACATTTATTAATCAAGGCAAATACACTCGAGACCTCATCAAAAGATTCGGTTGCACATCCAGCAAACCTATCAAGATCCCGATGAATGCAAACATGAAAATTGATCTTGATAAGGAGGGAGTATCAGTAGACCAAACTGAATTTCGTGCTTTAATTGGTTCTTTATTATATTTAACAGCTACTCGTCCTGACATAACTTATGCTGTAGGTGTCTATGCTCGATTTTAGGCTAATCTAAAGCAGAGTCACATGGACTCAGCAAAGAAGATTCTCCGCTATCTCAGAGGAACACCTGACATGGGTTTATGGTATCCAGCTGATGATAATATAGAACTAACTGGTTACTCTGATCCTGACTATGCAGGGTGTAGAATTGACTGAAAGTCAACTTCAGGAATGTGTCAGTTCCTTGGCAGTAAGCTGATCTCATGGTTTTCAAAGAAACAACACTCAGTAGCCACGTCAACTACTGAAGCTGAATACATGGCTACCGAAAGTTGCTGCGCCCAAATCCTTTGGCTGAGACAGCAGCTACGAGACTATGACATCATTCAGAATGAAGTGCCAATCTTCTCGACGCATACCGGTGCCATTGCAATCACTCAGAACCCTGTACTTCACACAAGATGCAAGCACGTGGACATCTGACATCACTTTATTCGTGACCATGTCGAAAAGAAGGATATCAGGATGGAAAAGATCCATACTGACCATCAAAGGGCTGATATACTGACCAAGCCTCTAGCTGAATCCAGATTCAGAGAACTTTTAGTAGAGCTAGGTCTGCTGGACCCTACTGACTCCAGTCAGTAAGAGGTTTCAGGAGAGGAGCATTCAGTAAGGGGGAATGTTCACTCTCAGTACTGAGTAAATTCAGTACGTAGAGACTCAACAACCATCTACCCGAGGTATCAGCTGACTACGATGTTCAGCTGACAGGTTTGCGTATCTCTACTCAGTAGTAACTAATAGAACTGTAACATGCATTTATTGCTCAGAATCAGCATCGTATTTAATATCTCAAGGATTGTTATTTAATATTAACGACTTACATTTAATGCACGACATTCCATGCATAAGTATGCTGAACTCTGCCACGCATTTAATGCATGTCGTATCATAGTTACTACTTAGGCAAGTTACAACTGGCTTTTGACTTAGGCGGCTTTGTGATCATTACCAATCATATACTATTTAATCTTAACCGTTCATCTCATAAAACAAGTTTAAACTCGGCCATTGATCGATAACTTTTCATCTTCACGTAGATATATATTTTCGATCATATCTTAGAAACTGCCATTAGCGTACTTTACTCCGAAAAATCTGAGATCTTCCTAGCAAACCCTACTTGCATATTTCTTAAACGCTCAGTTTTTCATTGGTATGATTATTAGATCTGTCACGATAACCTTCTTTTTCAGCATCGGTATACTAACTGTTTCATCAAACTCGATACTGATAAATTCTTCTTGTGACAGATATAATGGCGAGTTCAAACGTCTCAGTAACCGCTCCCTCAAACATGAAGGAGATTCTTGAAAAAGACCGTGTCTGGTGCGAACCAGTCATGGAGTTCGGTGCGTGTGATCTGGACTACATGGAAGAGATCTTCGACGCTCTTCGGGCATCTGGACTGGAGGGATTTCTCTCCAAGAAGCCGACGTTCTTCCTTCCCAGACAAGTTGCTGAGATCTACCTAAACTCCGACTCAGTAGCTGGCGACATCATTGGGAGATTCACTGTCCATACAATCGGCGAAGCTGCTTTGCAGATAAAGCAAGATGTCGGTAAAGAAGCTCTGAGGATAAGCTTCAACCTACCGTCTGAAGGTGTCAGCACCGTTGGGTACAACGATGATATGGTGGACGACTACCTATCGATATTCTGCGAGAAGCCCACTGCGTTCAGAGCTGCCTTCAGTAAGAACGTAATGTTACCTCAGTACCGCGCTCTAGCGTACATTGTTACGCAGCTACTGACGAGCCAAGCTGGCTCATTCGATCAAGTCTCGAGGCCCAAGATACAGCTGATGATGGCAATTTATGACCAAGTCAAGATCAACTGGACTGAATTCTTTCTCCGTGAATTCATGGTCCAGGCTACGAAATTTGACAAAGCCTCCTACAGACTGAGCGCGAAAGGCAAGCTTCTGTATGGTCTGAAGTTGTCAGTAATGATTGAGGACTTCTGCGGAGATGCCCAAATCACGTATAGCGACAAGGCTTATTTTAACATGAAGAAGGTCAGGTTCCAAAACAGGGCAGCAGCCCTTTAGTAGATAGGGACAGGGCCCTCAGCCCAGCAGACGAGGCCTCAGAAGACCACGCCAACTAAGAAGCGGTCTCCTCAAGGCAAAATTCCTAAGGCACCAGCGAAGCGACTGTGGAAATCTATTCCCGTCATGCCTACTGAAACAGAGGCAGTCCCAGAGGCCACTGCTGAACAGACTCGACAACCAATGCAGCTGGTTGATGAGTCAGAGTCCTTAGAAAAGACTCAGTCAGTGGAGAGGGCCGTCTCCACTGAACAGGCAATAGAAGTGGACCAAGGGGTTCCAACTGAAGCAGTCCACAGTGGTGACCTGGAAACCCTAGACAGCCCCCTTGACGTTCCACCACTCAGCAGTCTGCCTTATGCTGAGAAACAGACATCTCCGATAGACATTGAAGATTCGGAGACGGCGTACCGAACAGAATGCATCGGAATGGAAGCTTCAGCTATCCTATCTCAAGCATTCCGGGAGATTACTGAGCATATACCGGAGATTTTTGGCCACCCTGATCTAGTGACTATTGCCAAACAGCCAGACTCCATATGCTTCTGAGGTTCCAGGAGTGGCCCAATCAGCTACGCCTCATTCTTCACGACACCTGCGAGCAACTGCATGAAGAGGAGCTGATCATAAGGCGGCAGATAGGCTACTCACAACCTGCTGACCTTGGCACTCTGGAGGACCTAAGGGCAGCAATGCTGGCCCTGCTAAATGACCGTCAGCAGGTCGCTGGCTCAGCTCCTTCAGATGGGTCTGACCTTGATGGTCAGGACCCACCCCGTGATTCAGGCATTGAGAAGCCTGATGAGGGAACTCACCAGGACAAGGATACCTCTACTCAGACTGAGCTTCCTCTCACAATCCTTACTCCTGAGAAGTCGGCGGCTGGTACTTCTGAACAACTCTTGCTTGAATCTAAGTTCGAAGTAGCGCCCAGCTCCAAAGGCCGATGATCCAAGGCAATGGCGAAGGCTCTTAGAAGCCAAGGGACACAGAACCGTGCCCTTGCCAAAGCAGTCCACAAAGTGTGGAAAGAGACTGCCCAAGCCACTAGCGCAGAGATTCAGGGGCTGAGGACCTCAGTGACATCATTAGCCGCCCCTGATATCTCCACCATTATATCTGAAGCGTTGGCTAAGCAGAGACAGATTCAGGAAGGCCAGAATCAACTATTTGACAAATTCAAGGCCACCCAAAACTTTCATACTGAATCTGTCACAACCATATCCCAGGCCCATGAGCTCAGACTCAACTCTATCCAGACGGCCTTGGAAGATAAGGTTGAGGCCAAGCTGAACGAGTTCAAGGCCGCAGCTGACCATTCTCACAAATTATACAAGGATGAACTGATTACTGAGAAGAATGAGCTGCACGAGGCGCTGACTAAAATACACTCCAGACTTAATGAGCTGTCAGCCTCGTACAAAAGCCTGAACACCAAGGTACTAGCTTCTAACCCGGTTGAAATTGCTGATGCCAAAAAGGGGGAAAAGAAGTCCCAGACAACTGTACCTAATAAATCCCAGGAGGATAAATCTAAGGGGGAAGAGAAAGCTCAAAAGTCCAAGGAGCAGGTACTGAAGTCTTCGAAGAAGACAAGGTCAGTAGAAGGAGCAAGCTCAGTTCAGACAACTGCTCCTACCGAACCGACCGGTGAGGCCCGGGGTGTCTCAGTTGGGAATCTCAAGCACGGACGGCCCAAGTGGCTCGGGATCCGGGGAACAAGCAACTCAGGCAACCCAAACTCCTCTAGACATAATCAAAGAGGTTGTTGAGTATGCTGAGGAGGAGGATTCTGAAGAGGAAGAGGCACCTCTCCCACTTCCAGTTGAAGGAAAAGGTAAGAAGATCTTAAAACTCCCCACCCCTCCCTCCAAGAAGACTAAGAGGTATATCAGTAAGGAGGAGGAGACTCAGATAGCAGCCGATGAAAGGTTGGCTAGGGAGATAGCCGAAGCTGAAGCAGCCAACAAGCCCAAAGCGAAAACTGTAAAAGGAAAGACAAAGGCTCCAGCTCGCGGCAGAAAGAAGTCAACAACGACTAGGTTGCCTCCCAGAAAGCTGATACTTCAAGATGATGATGATTGGGAGCAGCAACAACAACAGAAGGACACTGAGAAGCAGGGTACGTCCAAAGAAAAATCAAGTACCCCTGCTGACTCAGAAGATCAGTCGCCTCACAAGCCCTGCTACACAAATTCAAAAGAACAGGATGCTGAGATAGAAGCCATCTTTGCTCAGATGGATCGGTACCTGTACAGAGGAGAAGAGGCGAGACAGATTGAAGCTGCCAGAGAGAGAATCCATATGGCAGACTTAGAAGCACTCAGAGTCCGAACTGAACAAGAAGCCAGACTGAGGGTTCCTTCCAAAGCTGACATTCCATACAGGTATAGGAAGTTCAGGAAACCAACAGATCTGAAGATACATAGATGGCCAAGGACTGATGAGTGGATGCCAGCTCAGTACACTCAGAGATGGGAGTCACTGAAGATAGAGTTCATCAAGAGGAATTTTTTCTGGAGATTCTGGTCAGACAAGGCAAAGGTTGATGCCTATGTTGAATGGATGATGTGGACTGAACCTGACTTGTATGTCTACATGCAGAATGCTGTGAAAGAGAATATTGAAGTCCGAGTCCCTGAACCCGAATTCTGCCACCACCGAGAAGACTTGATGATTCTATTCACTATGGTGTGATTGAAAAAGAAGTGAAGGATGCTGCCAGAGCCAGATCTCTCGAAGACGACGAGCCAGTAGACTTTGCTGAATTTCTGAAGCTAAGGAAGTTTACCTACAGGATGTATGGACTGCCCCTTCCCGAGACTCAATCGCAAGATTTCAAGGATAGGATCGAGCAGTACAAGTGCTCCTAGATCTTAGATTCTTCTTTAACTTTCCTAGCTTAGAAAGAGATGTAATATACTAAACTTTCTCACATTATATATATATATATATACCTCTCTTTTGGCTTCGACAATATCTTATTGTCTATATAAGCCATGTTCTGTTTTATACTTAACACTCAGAATCACTGAAGTGATTACTGACTCACACACTCCCTGTGTATATTCTTTGTCAGTAACTGCTGAGATTCTGATAGACTAGTTATTGTGATATAAAGGGAAATTGCTTCCTTGTAATAAGGGAAATTCTTAAGACAGGGATATGCTTAGTCTCTATATTCTGACTCCCTGCTCTGCTCCCTTCAGTAGTTTAGAACTTGAAGAACAACTCCGCTGAACCTACTTGTAAAATTGTAAGGAGCTCTGTTTCTGAGTAGTTTAGTGTTAGTTAGCATAGATGGTGTTAGGTTTTGGCGTCATCAAATAGGGGGAAATTGTTGGGTGATGATTCTATCCTTATCACTGTAATACTTAGTGGGAAATGATTCTATCTTCCATAGTGATACGCGCTCAGTAGGCTTATGCTCTGAGTGAATCTATGAAGATTTGAAGATCCCAAAACCCTATCTTGATTGGTGAACCATTTCATTGTAATTGTATTTGTCTCTGAGGGTTCAGACTCAGTAGACACTCTGCTCTGGTTCAGGCGTTCAGTAGATTATCAGCCTCAACACCAGATGTAGAAGACTCAGTAGATACTGGACTCAGCAGGAGCAAGATATCGAATAGAGTCGTAGAACCGAACTCGAGCAGAGTAGTTCATCGTACTCGTAGCTGATCTTCAGTAAAGCCATCTCAGCATATTTGCTATTGAATCGAAGATCAGACTCAACAACGGCCAGACAATCTTCTGAACTGTCAGATCTTTTGAATGACAATCAGCATAGTCAAATACGAGGAAGAGAGAAGTCAACTTCAGTATGCCTCGAAGTTTGTTCTGTCTCAACTGCTTTGTAAACCTCGACGAATGACAAGCAGACACCTGTCCTATACTTACTAAAGCTGCAAGTCAACAACCTTTCAGAAAAGGAGGGAAAGGACACTGTCACCATATTTCAAAAAGAGCCGTTAGCTACCAAAAGAGTGAGATAAAGGGATCATCGTCTCCAACGGATCTTTCCTAATCTCTTCTCTATAAATAAAGGGATGATTCAAGATTTGAAGCTCACGAGCCTTCAACGAGAACAAGCGGTAACGAGACCACAAGAACAGAGCATTCAAACGAGCAAAACCGAAAAGCCCTAAGTCTTCCGCAAGAACTCGAAGAATACTTCTCCGGCGAAATACTACAATGTAGCTCTTAGGGAACCAAGCTGAACCGATATACAAAGCCTCTAGTATCCAAACAACGTTACACGAACTTAAAGCTTAACTCAGCTGTTCGTTGTTCTAGAAGCAACACTCTCGTTCCCTATCCCTCTAACCCTAAGCTCAACCGATTATATCTATAGCTTGGACGAAGGAGTTCATCCTTGAACCTGATCCTTATTGTAAAAGGACTCCTTCATAGTTGGAGAGTTAGTCAAACGCTTCAGTTTGATACCTTTGTAAACTGAGACTTACTCAGTATAAATTTCAAGACGCGGCTTTGTCCTGTGTACAAGCTGACTGAGACTAACTCAGTATAATAAATAGCCTCCTGATCTTTTGGGACAGTGGACGTAGGATCCTGTGTATCCGAACCACTTTAAAAATCTCTGTGTCTCTCGCTTGTTCTCTTATTTACTGTTGCATTGATTTTAACTGTTCATACTAAAAATTATCCTTTAAAATCATTCAACTAAGTTTCAGTGATCTTAACTGCTTATTCTTCTGAACTGAAACTGTTTTGATAAAAAGTTTTCCACTCAACTGTTTTGGGCCTACACATTTCCGCACCACTGAACTCCAACTGAAGATACTGAATTCTGACTCAGTCAGTTAGCAGGTCTCAGTAGAGTCAGTATCTCTTTGCCTAACACGATTCAGAACAGCTGTCTGGTTTGCTGAATTCATTCAGTACGACACCATCCTCAATAGGATTGTTCGTGTTTCAAGTTGAGAAATCGGTTTCAGGTGTATTCACCCCCCCCCCTCTACACCTGAACGTGCTCTCGGAACCAACATATATAGCTATGGACAGTTCAAACATAGATCTACGTTATACAATAGTCTTTGGAAAACTGATTGTACCAAAAAATATAAGAATCCATAAAGTCTTTATACAAACCTATAAAATAGAAAACTCAGTCTAAATTTTTGAAAAAGACAAAATTTTGAATCATTTTCTATAGAAATCAATTTAGCATATATTCTTTTTGGAGGCAATTTACCTATTTCTGAAATGAACAACTTCATCTAACTCAGCATTTAATAGCAATTTCGTAGCATATAAGACATTGGTAACTTTTCTGTCATTTAGATATTATAAAATAAATAGCAATAAACAATTAAATAAATCATTGTATAGTATGTGTAAATTCCTAAATATTTTTGTTGAGCAAACCTTTGAAAATGGTTAGTTTACAAAATTGGACAATCAAAATATTTGGATTCAAAGTTTGGTTTTTCATTAAGTTGAAAAACTTATCAACATAATCTTCCCAGAGAGTGCAAGTTAAAGATGTCCCCCTACATATGAATTGCAACATTATTAATGAGAAATTAATGAGAAATATATTGATAGATTTTTTTTAATAAAATCTAAAATTAATAATATTATAACTTTATTATACAATATTATTTTCTTAATATATATATATATATATATACATATATACATATATTATATTATGTACACTATAGTTTAGAATACTAAATTAATATGTAAAAAAAATTCAATTTGATGGTTTATATTAACTTTGAGAATTATGCTCATATGATTATTCAAAAATAAAGTAGAATATATACACATTAAAAAAATTACGACATATTTTTAAAATATCTTGTTGCTCTGATAAAAATAATGTCACTCATCTTAGCTTATAGACCGTCCGAAAAAGTGTCTCATTAAATCCTTAACAATTTTTTTTATAAGAACTATTTAAGAACAATTTCTACCATGATGTACAAAGAAAGACAATATCTTAGCCAAGAGGTTCAACTCATGTTTTAGATATAAAAATACACAAATTTTGCAAATATCTTTATATATATGCAAGGATATAAAATGTTACTTAATAACGAAGTTATAATATTTAAAGACTTCCAGTTAATATCAAGCTAGTAGGGGTTAATATCGTAATTCGTAATTGAGTAATACTGTAGTACATATTTAAAGACTTTCCACCACAAATATAATATTTAAAGACTTCCAGTTATAAATGCAGTACACCAAATTACTCTTTTTCTTGGGACAAAATGGTATGACTGCTATCTTGAAAATGCAGTACACCAAATTTGGTGTACCACACTTTTATATCGTTATTTAGTTGAATTCAGTCTAGAAGCATGAAAGTTGTTGGTCCTGAGACGTGGTTCAGGTGTAGAGGGGGGGGGGTTGAATACATCTGAATACAAATTTCTTTCTCGAACGCGAAGTCAGCTCTAGCTGAGTTTGCTATTGAACTAAGTCAGACAACCAGATATACTTCAGATCGCGTGGGAAAGAAGATCTTCTACTGAGTTTAGCTCTACTGACTTTAGTCAGTCGAACAGTCGCTCAGTATCAGAGTGTGTACCGAAGTGTAGGCCCTATCAAACGTCTCGGTTAGAAAACACTGATTTTTATGCTGATTGTTATGAAGTACGGTTTTGTATGCAGTATGAGCAGTTAAGGAAAACAGTAAATCAACACAGCGATTTTTAAAGTGGTTCGGACACACTGGGTCCTACGTCCACTGTCCTGACCAAAACAGGATACTTGTTATATTTATACTGAGGAAGTCTCAGTTGGTCTATTCACTGGACAGACACAAACCTTGAAGTTTATACTGAGCAAGTTCTCAGTGATCTGTGCCCTGGACAGATTCTCTACTTGTAGCCGTAGTGACTTTTACAGGGGTTCAAACTTGAAGAGTTTGAGTCTTCTCCAACTAAGAGGAAGTTCTTACAAATAAGAACAGTTTCACAAGGATGTGAACTTCCTCGAGGTTTCTAAGCTAAAGGTAAGTTCAACATTTATCAATCATATCCCTAAGATGCAAGTTTCCGCTAAGAAACAATTTCCCCTTAAGATGCATCTTCCCCCTAAGTACTAACAAAGTATCAGAGTAGAATAAAGCAAGCACAGTTAATCAGTAGGAAATAATTCTAAGGCAGATAAGCACATAACTCACATATATTCAAATAAGATAAGATATGTATCTGATCACTTAGGTGATCAGTCGTACTGAAAATAAAGTAAAGTCGTAAAGACAATGAGTGATTGTCAAGGCTAAAGAGTGATATGTCATATATGATGAAGAATTTACAGTACAATGACTACTATCACTAAGAAGCTAGACTAGGAGAGGAGAAGGTCAGCTGGGCTTCTTCTTGAATTGCTGCATCCGTGCCCGGAAGTCAGCAGACTTCTTCTCAGGAAGCTCAAGGCCATAACTCTTGTAGACTCTATTCCTCAAGGCCTTAATCTCCACCAAGTCTTCTTCTACATTCTTGCTCAGACCTCTACCGTATATGGCATTCTCAACCTCTTCTTCTATCTCCTTTTTGCATAGATTATCAGCATGAGTCATAGGAGGAGGAAGAGTCCGAAAAGGAGGTGCCTTTAGTGTTTGACCGGTTTGGTCAAGCAGAGTTTGGATTTCAGCAAGGAGAGCTGGATTCGCAGCAGTCAGGAAATCCTTGAAGTAAGAGTCAGCATCAGAGGTGTCTTCATTCCCGACTCTCCATATATAAAATCTCTTGGTGAAATCCGCTTTTATCTTCTCCCATTGTTGATTGAGCTTGGGCGGCACCCAGTCATCAGTCCTCTTGTAGACAATTATCTTCACCTGACTGAGGGGCTCTCTGCTCCTGAAGAAGCGGGAAGAGGTAGGAATGCTTCTGTCTTTGACCGGTAACCTTTCCCTTGCTTCTTTCTCTGTCCTTAGCCTGAGGGCCTCAAGGTCAGCTAGGCGGATCCTCTCCCTCGCCTCTCTTAGCTTCCTTGCCTCGTTTTGTCCTGTCCAAAGCCCTCTCGCACGCGTCCCAAATTTCTTTGATTTCCTGTTCTTGTTCCTTGGACGAGACCGTGGAGGGTACATGTGGTTGATCTTCTGAGTCAACAGGAGACTGAGATTTGGACTTGGAACCTGATGCGCCTTGCTGATTAGTCTTGGACTTTTGGGACTGCTGAGCTCTGGTCTGCTGAGCTCTAGCTGCTGCTGATCTAGCCGCTGCTAATCTTGGTTGCTTAGAGGTTGTCGTCCGTGTGCATGAAGGCGCTGGAGAACGGATCTAAACCCCTTTATTCTTGGCAGCAGACTTGTTCTTGGCTTCTTCTTCAGCCAGTTGTCTCGCGAGCTTCTCGTCATATGCAATCCGCTCCTCCCAAGATTTGAACTTGAGCTTTTGAGCCTTGGGTTGGCTAAGGTCAGCAGGCGCCTTGCCCTTACCCTTATCAGCTTTCTCAGGTGCTGGAGGTGGCGAGCCCTCAATTGGCAGATTTTCTAAGTACGAGGTCACCTCAGCTACCGCTGATTCAGTCGCTCCTTCAGCTGCTGGCACTATTACCTGTGCAACTGCTGGACTAGGTCCGCCCTGCTGATCTTCAACTTTAAGGATAGATCTCAGTTGCGCTGATCTAGATTCTTCCCCATTTTTGGCATCATCAAGGAGGGTTGCCAGGGTTGTGACCTTTTTCGTCAGTTCATGTACTGAGTCTTTGGCCGAAGTCATCCCAGTAGCAATATCTGTTGCTGCATCCGTGTACAACTCCCACCTTTTCTCATGCTCTTTATCGATGGCTTTTAGTAGAGCATTCTTGGACTGATTGAATCGAGTGAGGTAGTCCTATACAGCATCCGATGCATTCTTCTCTATTTCTTGGCAGGAAGTATGCTACTGAGTCAGTGCCTTAGACACACTGTCAGCTGTAAAAGCATATCTTTCCTCCACTTCTTTCTGAACACGACCTGTTACTGCCGCCACTTCCTCAGAGAAGGATTTGGCCTGCGACTGTAGAATGGATGAGAATTGAGTAGTCAGGTCGGTCTTTTGTGCTGCAAGTGCCTTTGTGAGGATCTCATCAACATTGACAGAACTGGGCGTGATGATCCTCTGCACTTCAGCTGTAAGGTTGGTCATCAACTTAGTCTGGGCCTCAGTGAACCTACTCCACTTCTTGTTCAAATTATCGGCAAGATTTCGATTCTTATTAGCTTGTCGCTTGATCACCTTGTTTATAGACTCCGTTGAGATGTCTTTGATCTCAGCAGCTTGGTATCGATGTTTTAGTTGTTGCTGGTGCTGAGTCGAAGACGGAGTCTGAATGATCGGGTCGGATGAAGAAGGTGGTTATGGGTGATCATTCTTGGGAGTTTGGCCTTCAGCAGATCCTCCCTGTTCTGCATCCTTAGGCGTGTCGTCACGAGGAGGAGATGGTGGTGGAGACGGAGGAGGCTGAGTGGAAGATGGTTTAGCTCCTTGAACCTTATTATTGAGCATCATCAACATAACTGCTCTGAGATCCTCCAGCGAGGTAATATCAGAAGGCTCCTCGTAGCCTATCTCCTCTTTTAACTTTTGCTCTTCCTCAAGCAGAGTGGATAGAGACCGTACTCGGATAGTCTCCTCTAGCAGATCCCACTCTAAAAAGCGGATGCGCATCCTGAATCTGAGCGTGGATCTCTATATCCACTAGATCAGGATGAAAACTGATCTCTAGAATCTCATTGGCTACCTTGTCTGTCGCCTTTAGACGGGCATTGAGTACTAAGATCGGAACTGAGGAAACCTCAGCAGTCTGAGTTTCAGCTGGATTTTCCAGCTGAGTTTCCTTTGTGAAGACCGTCTGCACCTCATATTTGATGGTCACGTCATGTTTTCCTGACCCAGAGTCTTGTACTAAAATGGGTGAGGAAGGTGGGACATCTGAAGTAGGCTTCTTCAGTGTCTTTGGTCTTTCCGCCTGAATGGGAAGGGGAGCGTGAATAATCTCCAAGGGATGTTTAACAGAAGGTCCCTTCCCGATGGATTTTTCCGCTAAAGCTGAAGTCGTGAACTTCATCAGCTTTGCATCGAAATAGAAGCCGTTGGCGAAGGAGACTGTGCTTGGGAGGTCTTCTTCGATAAGGATAGACACCTTTGTCCCGTATAACAGTTTTCCCTTAAGGATCAATTCCATCCCTTCTTCAGCATCCACGAACTTCTGCGACTGAGCTTTGAACTTAGCCCTGAAGAATGCGTTCCAGTTGATGGGAGCGGCATCAACTATCGCCATCATAATTTGGACGCGGATTCTGGACAGTTGGTCGTACGAGCCAGCTAAGCTTGTGAGAATATGATTAACCACGTATGCCAATCCTTGTATTCAGGAAACAACTGATTCTTTGGGAATGCTGCCTTGAATACGCAATTTGTTTGTCCACTGAACTTGCATAGGTATTGATTGATCTTCGATTCCTTGTACCTAGCAACAGATGACCCTTCATCGACTAGACCGAAGCTGTCATGGAGATGCTTGGAGACGTCTAACTGAGAAGCCCTGTCCTCCTACTGATTGGCAAGGACCTCTCGCTTAGCAATGACGTTGGAGATGTCATTCGAATCGTTATTTTGACGGTAGTTCAAGAAGAACTCCGCCACCTGATGCGGAAGGAGGTGATGCGGAGCACGAGAAAGGGTCGGAAGAAGACTCGACCTCTCGAGGGCGTCGAAAACCGGCGTCATGCACTCCACCCCGCAAGTTCTGACAGACAGAACGGGCTCGAACTAGACGCGCTTCCTTGAAAGGATGTCTTCCATGTCAACAGGGATGGTCACGTCGGAGAGCGAAACATTGATTGCCATTGTGTATAACTGATATCTGCAAAAGTAAAGATTAGCACTCGAAAAATAAAGAGTTAGTGACAGATTTAGTATTCAGAAGTTCTTATCGAAGAAAAGGTGCAGAAATGCAGTAGATGTCTAGATGCAAATTTGAGAGCAAATGCAAAGCACAGTTTTCTTCGTTAATGGCGGATAAAGTAAGGCAGTTTAGAGATAGATGTGCATATATATTCAGATTTGAATAAGGCAGTTTTACGCAAGCGGCTGAGATTAATCAGGTTTTAAATTGTGAACGGCTCAGATTGAATGTTATAATTGGTTATGATTACTGTGCCGCCTATAATCTCGCCTACTTATCTCTATCGCTTAAGTGGTAAGGTGAAATGGCATACATTTAATGCGCCACAGTGAGTTTTACAGAATGTTGTGAGTTAATGAAAACGACATATTCAATATAATACGATGAACATTAAAGGCTGGAAATAAATGCTATGACACGTTGATACCGTAAAAGATGAATTTAATACTTATAACCTGTCAGCTGAACATCGTAGTTAGCTGATACCACATTTGACGAAGATGAGTATTCAGCTGTGCTGAAGGTAAGTTCCCCCTTACTCAGTACTTTTCGGATCAGTTACTGAATCGTATCAGTAGGATCCAAAAGACCTAGTTCTACTGAGAGATCGTTGAATCTGGTCTCAGCTAGAGGTTTGGTCAGGATAGCAACTCTTTGCTTATCATTGTGGATATTTTCCATTCTGATATCCTTTTTCTCGACATGATCTCTGATGAAGTGATGAAGGATGTCCACGTACTTGCATCTTGTATGTAAGACTAGATTATGAGTGATTGCAATAGCACTGGTACTATCGCAGTAGATCGGCACTTCATCTTGATGGATGTTGTAGTCTCTCTGATGTTGTCGAAGTCACAATATCTGCGCAACAACATCCAGCAGTCATATATTCAGCTTCAGTAGTGGACGTTTCTACTGAATGTTGTTTATTTGAGAACCACGATATGAGCTTGCTACCAAGGAACTGACAAGTTCTTGAGGTTGACTTTCTGTCAATTCGACAACCTGCACAGTCAGCATCAGAATAGCTAGTTAGTTCAATGTTATCATCAGTTGGATACCATAATCCAACATCAGGTGTTCCCTTCAGGTAACGAAGAATTCTCTTCGCTGAATCGATATGACTCTTCTTGGAATTCGCCTGAAATCTCGCGCATACACCTACATCATAAGTTATATCAGGTCTGCTGGCTATAAGATAAAATAAAGAACCAATAATAGCACGATAGTCAGTTGAGTTAACAGATACTCCCTCTTTGTCAAGATCAATCTTTAGATTGGTGTTCATGGGTATCTTGACTGACTTGCTGGATTCACAACCGAACTTCTTGATGAGATCTCTTGTGTAATTTCCCTTGATTAATGAATATTTCCTTCTTGGATTGTTTGACTTGAAGTCCAAGGAAATAATTCATCTCTCCCATCATCGACATTTCAATTTTTCTTTCATCATCTGCTCGAATTTCTGACACATAGTCAAGTTTCTTGAACCAAAGATGATGTCGTCCACGTCGATCTGCACCAGTAGGATGTCTTCGCCTGACTTGATACTGAATAGGGTGCGATCCACTGTTACTTTCTGAAAACCTTTCTGAAGTAGAAAGTCCGAGAGGGTATCGTACCAAGCCATGGGTGCTTGTTTTAACCCGTACAAAGCTTTCTTAAGTCTGTAAACCCTATGTCCCTGCTGAAAGCCGGACGATTGTTCAACGTAGACTTCTTTCTTCAGTACGCCGTTCAGGAAAGCTGACTTCACATCCATCTGATAGACTGTGAACTGTTGATGTGTTGCATAAGCTAGGAATAGACGAATAGCTTCCAATCTTGCGACTGGGGCGAATGTTTCGTCAAAATCTCTGATTGACAATATCCTTTGGCAACGAGTCAAACTTTCTTCATCACGCTTGTTCTTGAAGACCCACTTCGTTCCTATCACGTGTTGGTGTCTAGGTCTGTCAACAAGCTCCCATACGTCATTTTGCGTAAATTGATTCAGCTCTTCTTGCATGGCGGTGATCCAGTCAGCATTATTCAGCGCATCCTCTATTGTCTGAGGTTCTTCAGTCGACAAGAAGCATGAATATAAGGCACTTTCTCCTTGACAGAATTTGGATTGTGTCTTGACGCTAGTTGAAGGATCTCCAATAATAAGATCTGAAGAGTGAGCATCTAAACAGTAGGAGTATTAGGAATTTCAGTAGTACTTTTATGTGTGTGAAGTAATTCAGTAACAAGGGTTGGGTCTACTGAGTCACCAGGTTCAGGGCATTCAACTTAGGAACATCAGTAGTTCCCCCTGAGTTGTTATTCTCAGTAGAGGTCTCATTTACCATATCGGTTTCCTCATAGACCTCAATTACCTGGGATTGTTTCTGTTTATTAGAATCAATCTCCTCAGCTACATTTCTTATTGTTGGGTGCTGAAGATCATCATCTGAATCATTATCCCAACAATGTTGGATCTTTTCAGTATTGTCTTTTAAGCTTAGATCCTATAGCTTGCTCCTGACCTTTTCAGCTTTTGGCTGAGAGTTTGACTTCATGTACTGAGAAATAAACTCATCAAATACAATATGAGAGCTTTCCTCCACGCAAAGGGTCCGGTAGTTAAAGTCCCTGAAAGCTTTGCTGACCCTGGAGTATCCTAAGAAGACTCATTGGTCTGACTTACTTTCAAAGACCTTTAACTACTCCTTTCCATTATTGTGGATAAAGCATGGACATCCAAAGATATGGAAATGCGTAATAGAAGGAATTCACCCTTTCCATAGCTCATAAGGCGTCTTCATGTGCATCTGAGTTAGGTGAGACCGGTTCTGAGTGTAGCAGGCAGTGTCAGTAGCTTCTGCCCAGAACTTCAATGGAAGACCTGAGTCTGCGAGTAGCGTCCTTGCTGCTTCTTTAAGTGTTCTGTTCTTTCTTTCAGCAAGTCCGTTCTGCTGAGGCGTGCGTGCCGCTGATGTTTCATGTTCAATGCCTTCAGCCTCACAGAAGTCTCTTACCATTGAGTTCAGAAACTCAGTTCCACGATCTGAGCGTATCCTCTGAATCTTAATATCCTTTTTGACGCTCAGCCGCTTCAGTAGTTTCGGCAGCTCAATTTTGACGTTAGACTTATTGGCGATGAATATCACCCAAGTATATCTCGAATAGTTATCAATGACTACAAGAGCATACTTCTTTCCTATGATCATCACTGGATTGACTGGCCCAAATAAATCCATGTGCAGCAGCTGAAGGATTCCGTTAGTGGAAAGCGACGGAATAGGCGGGTTGCTTGACTTTCTTTGCTTCCCCTTCAGACATGCTTCATAATTCTTGTGTCTCTTGAATACTTCGTTGGGTAGTCCTTTGACTTTAGCATCACGAGCTAGCTTATTCATTGTTTTGAAGTTCAGATGACTCAGTCGTCTATGCCACAACCATGCTGTTGTGTCATCTGACCTCGTGTGTGCTAGCAGGCAAGCTTCAGGTTCGGTGGTATCCCATTCAGCATAATATATATTTCTTCGCCGGGACCCTGATAACACAGTTTTTCCTGTAGATTTATCAAGAACATCATAAAAACCTGCTTCAAAAGTCACTTTATTGGAGTTATCACATAATTGACTAACAGAAAGGAGATTATGTTGAAGTCCTTCAACATAAGATACCTTAGGAACTATTGCAGTTCCTATTTTCAATGTGCCGTATCCCCTTGTGTAGCCTTTGGAGTTGTCACCGAACTCAATTCTGGCTCCATCTGGCTGAACATAGTCTGTTAGTAGGTTCTTCTGATGAGTCATGTGTCTTGAGCATCTACTGTCAATAATCCAAGGGTCTTGTTGCACCTGCAAAACAAAAATAGATTCAGGTCCCTTTGGGTTCAGCTTAGGTCCTCAATGGTTAGATTTTAGGATCCAAACTTGTCTAACAACCCTGGTGGGTTCAGACTTCATCTTGCCCTTGTTGTCAGTAGTCTGCTCCAGTGAACTCGGAGTAGCTGACTTCTTAGACTGTTGTGGTTCAGATTTCTTCTTCTTCTGAACCTTAAGACCTTTGACTCTTGGCTCATAGTAGTGCGATTCGTACTGATCTGGGTGAGTCAGTAGTTGGTGGCCATATTGTTCAGCCCACTTAACCTTCTTGGTCCCCCCTGAATTTGATCTTGGAATCTTGGGGCTAGAACCATGGGTCACTTTCCTGTTGCTAGACTAAGGTGCTTGTATCTTCTGCTTGTTCTTTGTCTAAGGGGATGTGAATTCTGCATGCTGAGTTATCCCCTGGACAAACCTATCAGTCAGCTTGTTGGAGCTCTTCTGTCCTGAAGTGGAGGCTTCACATGTGTAGCCAAGTCCTTCTTTGGTGGCATGTGGTCTCTGTGCTCGTAGAAGCTTCTCCAACTTCTCCTTTGCTCCAATATATTACTCTGTCATCAAGGTTCTCCACACCTCATTACTCTTCCTTAGAGCTTCATACTCAGATTTGGCATGTGCGAGAGTTTCCTTGAGATTAGCAATTTCAGTCTCTTTCTCAGGGATGTCTTTGGACAGCACTGAGATCTGTGCTTCTTGATCATGAGACTTAGTTATTAGAGAGTTAATCTCTTCCTTTAGTCTCAGAACAAGTCCTTCAGACTCAGTACAGTCCTGACTTCTCCTTGAAAGTCTCTGATTCTCTGCTTTCAGGATGTCCATCTCCTGAATTGTCTTAATGAACTGTTGGCTCATCTGAATTTGCTCTTCAAGCAAATCTTCATATGCAAGAACCACATCCAGTGGTTCTCCTGCAATAGAGCTTGTGTCGTGTGTGCCAGGTGAAGAGGGGCATATAGTGGGTTCAGAATTTACCTCAGCCTCTTCTCCGGCCATTAGACACGGTTTAACTTCTTCAGTCTCAATTGCCATGAATGTTGCATCATCATCGGACGATTCCATGAACAGTTGTTCATCGCTTGAGCAATCGGACAACTCTCCAACTATGTAGGCTTGCCTCTTCTTCACGAACTTGTCGCGTGTGGCTTGCCTTTCAGCTCTTTCAGCAGCTGAGAGTTCAGGACATTCGTATTGGTAGTGTCCTGATTTCTTGCAGTTGTAGCATACCGAGGTTCTGCCATCCCTTCTGGATGTATCTTTTTATTCCACTGGGGCAGCTTCAGTATTCCTGCAATCAAGTAGAGATTTAGATTCACTATTTGATCGATGATTATCTCTCTTACCTTGGTATTTTTGGGAAAGCTTTTTCATCTTTTTCATCTTCCGTCTGAACATTTCCTTCTCCTTCTGGTATTTAACCGCAAGGAGAGCGTACTTCTCAGCCAAGTTGTCAGCATTTGGTATGGCCACTCAGCTTCCAGCTGACTGGCTTGTTGCTGAGGGACTTGCTCCGGGAGTGCTAGCTGATGCCTTGTAACCATGATCCGTTGGCACTTCAGCTTCAGCACCGGGGGTGTGTGGGAGGTTGAACTCAAACTCTTCAGCTTTAAGTTCTGAAAATATATAATCAGGAGTAACAGAGTTCAGGTCAGTTCTCCTCATACACGTAGCAAAAGAGTACCACTTGGGCCTGCTAAGAGCCCTTAGAATTTTGGTGTTGGTCTCCTTGTTGCAGAACATCTTCCCCAGTCCATTGATGATGTTGATTTGATTTGTAAATCGAGCGCTGAAATCATATATGGACTCCCCTGGAAGCATAGCAAATGCCTCGAGTTTCTGCAGCTCTAACTCCAGTTTGTTCTCTTTAATCTGTGGAGTTCCTTGGCTCAGCACCGCGAGAGCATCCCATAGCTCATTTGTTGTCTTGTAGTCATGCACCCTTTCGAGATAAGAGTCACTCAGTGTCATCAGTATAACATTGCGAGCGACTCGGGCGAGGTTGTGCAGTTTCTTCTCTTCAGGAGTGAAGAGGCTTTTATCCTTCGCGACTTTGGGTCCTGTTCTGGCACCTCCTGCTCTGTCCACTACAAGTTCGACTGAGTCAACCATCGGAATAATGGGGCCTTTTTTCAGAACATCGGTCATGCTGTCGTGCAGCGAAGTCAGATGTGCCTTCATCCTTATGCGCCGTATCGCATAATTTTTTGTTGAGAACATTGGCACAGTCCTAATCTCTAAATTATGAGAACATAGAAAGAAATAGGATATAGGATGCAATGAAGAAATGCAAGATTCAGTGAAAACGGGTTTTCTAGAATATTTGTTCGAAATAGACCAGTTTCAGAGAACAATGATCAGTTAAGAACACTGAACTCTGATACCAATTGTTGGTCCTGAGACGTGGTTCAGGTGTGTGTGGGGGGGGGGGAATACACCTGAATACAAATTTCTTTCTCAAACGCGAAGTCAACTCTAGCTAACTTTGCTACTGAACTGAGTCAGGCAGCCAGATATACTTCAGATCGCGTGGGCAAGAAGATCTTCTACTGAGTTCAGCTCTACTGACTTTAGTCAGTTGAACAGTCGCTCATTATCAGAGTGTGTGCGGAAGTGTAGGCCCTATCAAACGTCTCGGTAAGAAAACACCAATTTTTATGCTGAGTTTTATGAAGTACGGTTTTGTATGCCGTATGAGCAGTTAAGGAAAACAATAAATCAACACAACGATTTCTAAAGTGGTTCGGACATACTGGGTCCTACGTCCACTGTCCTGACCAAAGCAGGATGCTTGTTATATTTTTACTGAGCAAGTCTCAAGTGGTTTGTTCACTGGACAGACACAAACCTTGAAGTTTATACTGAGCAAGTTCTCAGTGATCTGTGCGCTGGACAGATTCTCTACTTATAGTCGTGGTGACTTTTACAGGGGTTCAAACTTCAAGAGTTTGAGTCTTCTCTAACTAAGAGGAAGTTCTTACAAATAAGAACAGTTTCACAAGGATGTGAACTTCCTCGAGGTTTCTAAGCTAAAGGTATTATAATGAAGCTTGCTTAGATAAGAGAAGGGGAACAAATATAACTCTAAGTGATGAACTAAAAAGGGTTCTTCAATGGACGCTAGTTGTTCATTGTATTCTGCGTTGAGATTGCTAAGAGTTTGTGCATAGATAGCTTGGGTTCCCGATGTCGTCTCCGCATGGCGACTTCTCTTAGTTATAGTCGTCGGTAGTGAATAGATCCGTTGGAGGGAGGTCTAGCTACGGGTCGAAAGGACAAGGAAAATGACTCCTTTAATTTGAACGTTGGTGAGTAGGTGCACTGTAGAGATTCTCCTCCTTTTCAATCTAAGAGCAGCTTTTGTCAGAGTTATAGGTCGTTGTCGGCTCCTTATTGGTCGAGGTAGATGGTTAGGTGAGACTTGTCAAACATTAAGGTTGACTTCCTCTGAATCCTCGGACCTTCAACTGAAGTGACTTTCCTACTGACGTTCTTCTAAGCATTTAGTGCATGGGCACGAATTCCTAAGCAGATTCAGATGGTGACGGGTGTCCAACTGACTTCTTCGATCCTGAGTTCATCAGCTGAGTGCGCGGTCTTCTATTGAATCTTGTAGCTACTGTACTCTATCCTACTAAGTTCTAACAACTGAACTCGACTAGGCTATATACAACTAAGGTTTTTAGATCTATCAAATCCATCAATATCAAAACAATTCATCTACTGAATCCTTATCCCAACAAACGTTATATACTTTTTTAAGCAATTAATTCGGTCTAGAAGCATGAAAGTTATATACTTTTTTATAGAAAGACTTTAAAAAAGTATATAACTTTCATGCTTCTAGACCGAATTAATTGCTTAGCTAACTTAATGGACAATATTTGAACTTATACTATCAACTTAATTCTTCTAATATTGGAAGGAGTTATATTTTTTGAAGGGAAGATGTCTTGGACAACAATAAAAGTCATTGAACTCCTTTTGTTTTGTTGCAATAAGTTAGTTGAATTATTGCACGTGCTTTTGGACATAAGACTTTCGCCTTAAAGTATTGTAGCCATGTTCGAGACTTCAACAAATATGTCCGATGATCTAAACTATAATTGAAAATTCGAGAATTTTCTCACAAACTGTAATCAAATTGATAGCCACGACTTTTCATAGGTGTAATATTTTTTCTTTCCTATATGATTGTACATGAGAATTTGATGTTAAAATACTCATTTTTTAAATTTTGTTGTTCTTGACCTTTTCACTTGTACTTAATTTTTGGTCAATATTCTTTTAGTTAATCTTGGTAGAAGTTTTTTATGGGATATAAATAATCAACTTCTAAGAATTATCACCACAGTCGAGTGGGATAACAATTTTGTATAGATTTACTGCTAAGACAATCAAAACTTGATGTTCAGTATGTATGTGTGATGCCTCCTTTGTTATTGTATGCCCAAGATAATAATAAGCTAAGCGACTTTCAACAATACAAGAGATGATGTTTGGAGCTTGCAAAACGAGCACACAAATGTAATAACAGTCTTATGTCTTCCGTTCGACCACATTTTCTTAGAGGTGCATGATGAACACAAGAAAGAGTTTGAGAAACGAGCGAACCACATTGTTGGGAGATGATTCAGTCTTCTCACAATCAGTTAAGACATAACTCAGTAGCCCTATGCTCTGAATATTTACTGAAGATTTGAAGATCCCAAAACCTTATCTTGACTGATGAACCATTCAGTTGTAACCTGTTTTGTTCTATCTCTGAGTTTTCAGACTCAGTAGACACTCTGCATTTGGTTCAGGCGCTCAATAGATTACCTACCTCAGTACCAGAAGTAGAAGACTCAATGATACTGGACTCAGCAGGAGCAGTATAGTGGAAGGAGTCAGTGGAACTGAACTCAGCAGGAGTAGTTCACTGAACTCAGAGCTGATCTTGAGTAGAGCCGACTCCGCAGGAGCATGCTACTGAATAAGAGATCAGACTCAGCAACGGCTGGACAGTCTTCTGACTGTCAGATTCTCTAAAAGTCTAATCAGCAGAGTCAATACGAGGAAGAGAGAAGTCAGCTTCAGATCTCCTTGAAGTCTGTTCTGTCTCACCAACTTTTCTGAACCTCGACCAATGACCAGCAGCCACCTGTCCTATACCAATGACCAATGACCAATGACCAGCAGCTTTAACAGGTATAGGACAACTTTCCACCAATGACCAATGACCAGCAGCCACCTGTCTACAAAATTCAGTACCAGTGCTATTGCAATCACTCAGAATCCTGTACTTCATGCGAGATGCAAGCACGTAGACATCAGACACCACTTCATTCGTGATCATGTCGAAAAGAAGGATATCAGGATGGAAAAGATCCATACTGACCATTAAAGGGCTGATATACTGACCAAGCCTCTAGCTGAAGCCAGATTCAGAGAACTTTCAGTAGAGCTAGGTCTGCTGGACCCTATTGACTCTAGTCAGTAAATGGATTTAGGGGAGGAGCATTCAGTAAGGGGGAATGTTCACTCTCAGTACTGAGTAAATTCAGTACGTAGAGACTCAACAACCATCTACACGAGTTATCAGCTGACTACGATGTTCAGCTGATAGGTTTACGTATCTCTACTCAGTAGCCAATAGAACAGTTCTGTGCGTTTATGACTCAGATTCAACTTCGTATTCAATGCCTTAGAAAATGTCATTTAATATTAACGGTTTACAGTAAATACACGACATTCTATGTAAAATCATGCTGAACTCTGCAACGCATTAAACGCATGTCGTATCAAGTTACTTCTTTGGCTATATACAACTGTATTTTGACTTAGGCGGCTAATTTGATCATTGCCTATTTTATAAAATCTAATCCTGGCCGTCCATCTCAAAAAGCGTATTCAAACTAACCCGTAGATAATTAACTGTTTATCTTTCTTACCATATATATATATACGTTCAAAAGTTTGAAACAACCATTTCTACTCTGCAAATATTTCGAACCCTAAATTTTCTGAGATTATTTCTACCTCTTTACAAAAACTCATTTCCAAAACATCTCAGAAAAATCTTTGGTAAATTTCAATAATCTTTCAGTATCGTATACGCTTATTTTCTTTATACTTTATCGGATACTGATCTACGGTATTCGCAGATTACAGAATATGACAGGAACTACTGTGGTTGCTCCTGCCGATATGTAAGAGATCCTCGAGAAGGATCAGGTCTGGTGCGAACCCATGATGGAGTTCGACGCATGTGACCTCGGCTACATGGAAGAGATCTTCTACACCCTTCGAGAAACTGGGCTTGAAGGTTTCCTGACGAGGAAGCCATCGTTCTTCCTTCCGCGCCAGATAGCTGAGCTATATCTGAACTCAGAATCAGTAGAGGGAGACATCCGTTGCCGTTACGTCGTTCATTCTATAGGAGACCCCTCTCGTACCTCTATTGAAATCAAGCAGATGTCTATCAGAGAAGCACTCCAGAGAAGCTTCAACCTTCCTAACGAAGGATTCACTATCGTGGCTTACAAAGATGATTTGATGGATGAGTATCTGACTGAGTTCTGTAGGAAGCCAACAACCTTCAGAGCCACATTTCCGAAGAATGCAATGCTTCCCCAATACAGAGCATTGGCCTACATCATGACTCAGCTGCTAACAAGCCAGGCCGAGTCCTTTGATCAAGTGTCCAGGCCAAAGATCCAGCTTATGATGGCCATACACGACAGAGCAAAAATTAACTGGACTGAATTCTTCCTCAAAGAATTCATGACGCAATCAACCAAGTTCGATAAGACAGCCAAACGTTTGAGCGTCAAACGAAAACTGTTGTATGGTCGGAAGCTATCTGTGATGATAGACGACTTCTGCGGATCGGATAACATTACCTTTGCTGATAAGCAGTACTTCAACCAGAAGAAGGTTCAGTTCCAGAACAGGGCAGCGGCCCTTCAGCAGATAGGATCAGGGCCCGCTGATCCTAAGTCCGGAACTCAGAAGACCTCTACACCCACCAAGAAGAGGTCCCCTCCCAAGTCTACTCCTAAAACACCGACCAAGAGGCTGAAGAAAGTCAGTGAGGTCGTATCGGTGGCAGAGCCTGAGGCAGTAGTTGCTGAGCCTCCTCTGCAATTGAGGGATAAGTCTGAGTCATCCGAGAAGACACCATCAGTGGAGAAGGCCGTCTCCACTGAGCGTGATCAAATAGTGGACCAAGGGGTCCAAGCTGAATCAGTGCAAACACTGGACAACCCATTGGACGTTCCACCACTCAGCAACATACCATCAGCTGAGAAGCAGCCGTCTCCAATAGATGTAGAAGACTCGGAGATAGCTTCTGAGTCAGAATCGATCGGGATTGAGGCCTCTATTCTCAAATCACGAGCCTCCCGTGAGATTGCTGAACGGATCCCAGAGATAGCCGGCCACAGTGATTTGGTCATATTAGCAAGGCCGGCTAGGCTCCACATGCTGATCCAGTTCCAGGAGTGGCACAATCTGAAGCGCCTCATCATACACCACTCCTGCAAACAACTCCATGAGGAGGAGCTGCTCATAAGAGGGAAGATTAGCTACTCAGAGCCATCCGACCTTGACACCCTTGAAGATCTGAGGGCTGCGATGCTCGCCATGCTGAACGACAGACAACCCGTCTCAGCATCAACACCCTCAGATGGGTCTGACCCCGATGGTCAGGACCCACCCCGTGATTCAGGCCCTAAGAAGCCTGATGAGGGATCTCAACTGGACAAGGATGCTCCCACATCCACTGCTGAACTGCCGCTCAGCATCCTTGGTCCAGGTCAGTCGGCGGCTGGTACTTCGAAGGCAGCTAAACCATCTCAGATGCTACTTGAGTCTGCCTTCGAAGTAGCGCCCAGCCCGAGAAGCCAACAATCGAAGTCAGTGGCCAGAGCACTGATGAATCAAGGTACTCAGAACCGATTACTAGCCCGCACCGTCCACAAGACGTGGAGGCAAACCACTGAGGCTCTAAGTGCTGAAATCAAGGGACTCCAAACATCTATTCAGACATTCCCTGTCCCTTATTTCTTCAACATTCTGAACAACGCACCTGCCACACAGAGAGCCAACTTCGATGAGCAACTGAAGACGATTCAAGCTGGCCAAGCTCAACTTCTAGAAGATTATAAGGCCGCTCAAAAAGCACATGCTGAATCTGTCTCCTCCATCTCTCAAGCCGCAAACCATAGGCTTCAATCCATTCAGAAGGCTATTGAAGAGAGTGTGGACAAAC